>VXBZ01009741.1:103425-229849 GCA_013399135.1 Heliornis fulica
AAAAAATTTACTTACATGTCTGGAGAAAAAATACACACTGGTTCACCATTACAAGCCAGACCCTGCCATCTCTCCTACACTGAAACCACACTAGTGCCAACCCAATGTTGAGATACCACGACTGATAATTGCAAAAGGACAGTGTTGGATTTTGGTCTGGTGTTTGGAATCTTCACTCTTTTCAGTCCTTTGAAGTATTTGATGACTACATTTCAAACCTCCGGAGGAGTGAAGAACTTTGGATTTTTAGCAGAAGTTTTTCCCGACGGCAGATCTGGACACACTGCTCCTCTGGAGGAAGATGGGCTACAGGTCCCTTCTGCAGAAGTGTTAACGTATCCCTCTTGTGTCACAGGTACTTCACACATCAACGAGCTAGTTCAGGGCTATAAATCCCTCCAAAGATATCAAAAATGCACTGTGCCACACATGTCCTTTGGTAGTTTGGGGTCTGGAGCTTTAGTGATACAATCACAGGTAAGAATCATTAGGTTGGAAAAGACCATTAAGATCATCTAGTCCAACCATACCTGTCCTCTCTAACCCATATCCCTAAGCACATCATCTATCTGTCTTATAAATACATCCAGGGATGGTGACTCAACCACCTCCCTGGGCTGCCTGTTCCCCATCCTGACAACTCTTTCAGTGAAGAACTTTTTCCTAACATCTCATCTGAACCTGCCCTGGCGCATCTTAAGAACATTTCCCCTTGTCCTATCTCCTGGCACTTGGCTGAAGAGACCATTGCCCACCTCTCTACAACCTCCTTTCAGGTAATTATAGGCAGGGATAAGGTCTCCCCTCAGCCTCCTTTTCTCCACACTAAACAACCCCAGTTAGCTACTTTTCATAAGATTTGCCCTCCAGACCCTTCACCAGCCTGGTTGCCCTTCTCTGAACATGTTCCAGGACCTCAATGTCCTTGTAGTGCGGTCCCAGAACTGCAAAGCACCGAAAGGATCAGACGTTGAGAAAATATCTCTAGAGCAAATACAAACTATTTCAAGAGCCTGTCAGGTTATTGCTCATCTCTTCCTCCTTCTGACTTTCTATTGCTGAGACCTTCCTTTCTCAGTTTCCCCCTTTGCTTAAATTGAAGAATATCTCTTTGCTTCTTAACAGGTAGAAATATTTCATCCCAGAAATGTTTATGGGTCACTGAAAATGATGCAAAATTGGTGTTCTGCTCAGTAAGGACTTCTCAGCCAAATTTTGGCTCTTTCCTGTCTATTGCTTCAATTAATCTTCCAGTCGGCATGTGCCTGACTATTAACAGTAACAAAATATTGTTATGAGAACGTATCAAGTTGCCCTTCTTTGACTATCATCAGTCTTTCTGGCATGAAGTACAGTCAGGTTCAACCTCAACTTTAAGTTCACTTCTAAATTTCAAAATGTGATGCAATCTGTAAAAGTTCAATAAATTAAACTCTCTTTCTGCTCCAACTGCTATGTGAGCTAATCTAATTTTTCATTCCATTTTAATACGTCCTCAAAGCCAGGTACCACATCCAGAAAAAGTTGCACCTGAAAGGTTTGTTGAGTAGGTGATTTCCCCTTCATCAGTACTGGAATATTCTAAGAATTGTAAAATAAACTTTTGGATTGGCTTTTTTTTTGTTTGGTTGGTTTGGGTTTTTTTTGGCTTATAGGTCCATATGGAACTTCCTCCACTGGCCCATTGAGACCCCATAGCTACCTTAGATCTCTGTCTAATTCAAATTCCTGCTCATCTGGTTGTGCAAAGATCTTTACAGAGAAACTGTGGGTGGGCAAATTCCTTTCACACTTCTCAGAAGGCTTCACAAATATAAACATGAATTTCATGAAACTCCTCTGAGGGAAGTCACACTTCATCACTCATAAGATGATGAAGGAACTGACACACAGAAGCTTTGTGTAAGAATGGTCCCACTCTAGGACCAAGAGGATGGAAGCCAGGCCTCTTCTCCACGTCCAGTCCCAAGGCATTCCTGTGCAGGCTCATTTGGTAGTGGACAATTACTCAAGTCAAAGTAATCACTGTATCTCCCTCAATGCATACCACTGATTAACCAAAGGGCTTTTCCCTATATGTATATAACTTAGCATGTCCCAGATTTAGTAGTTTGTCTCACAAAGGCATAAAACGGTGTTTCAGTGCTTTGGGGACAATTTAGACCTATGTATTCTGGAACTGAATGTAGTATCAAAGTATATACATTTGCAAAACATGACTCTCTGTGATGGCAGAGGAGATTGGATAATTTGAGGACCAAAAAAAATTCATGATGTAAATGTTATTTCTTTCATTCTTAATGTTTTGCTTCTAAGCATTAATTTAGAGGGGATTTTACCTTGGATAATCCAATAAAGAGCAGTGATTTAGAATAAAAGCAGCAACATTTACTCCAAGCCCTCTGCTTTCTCTTGCTGAAAGCGGCCTATCTTACCTCTGAGCTTTCAGACACATCCTTTCCATCTCACCCACTGCTGACACTTCACAAATGAACTGCTGCCATGGACAGAAATGTTTCAGCAGTCATTCTCTCCAGCCACAGGATATCCTACAGGTCTTATCCAGCAAACCTAATCAACCTGCTGGGGAGAGCTGAATTATTACTGATGCAAGACTGATTGAAATTAGTGATTCCCTCCACTTAATCCCAGTGTGAGAAAAAGAGACTTTGCATATATAAATACCAATTTATCTCAAGCAAGCATAGAGCAATAATGACCTGAAATACTTGTGTTGCTCTGTGAGTACTGCAGGAATCACTGGAATATTTGTTCAATGCTGATTCCAAGTTTGTTTCAGACTGTCATCCTTGGTATAGTTTTGTATATGAATGAGTCATAACAATTACAACTTATTAGATTTCTTAGGGAAGATCTCAAGGCTCTAGCCCCAGCCATCCATATCTCATAGGGAAAAGTCTTAAATAAGCCTTTGCACATCTGCCAAGAGCCCTTTTATGATCACAGCTGCTGCTGAAGGAAGAGCCTTCAAGGACTAAGGCGTTACGGATACCCAGCCTTGGACATGGCACCCCAGAACAGGAAGAGCAGAGAAGAGAGGAGAAAGTTTCAGTTGGAAGGGACCTACAGTGACCATCTAGCCCAACTGCCTGACCACTTCAGGGCTGATCTGGAGTTAAAACATACATTTGCCATGGCAAAAGGACAAGTACTGGGGAAGCCAAGGAAGACTGCCAGACTTCAGCACAAGGCTGAGGTATCACTCAAAGAAGGAAACTGCCCAGCCTGTCCAAACAAACAACTCAGATCTGTGAGAAGGACAAGACTTCACCAAAAACACCCCTTAGCCTAAAATGTTCTGCTGGAGCACTAATACTGCTGGCCACAGGTGCCTTCACATATAGGTGCTCACTATCAACAAAGCTTACTTCCCTTCCCACATGGGATGAACAACCAGCTGTATTTACAGCCACAACATGCGGAGCAGGGACATGGCTCATTATTGCAGACAGACAAGCTTGCAGGTGCCCACAGGGTGGGAGATCATGGTCTCAGCCATAGCTACAGGGGTGCTGCTATTCACAAGAGCCAAGTCCTCTAAAAGTACTGTGTATGTTCAGCAGGTGGGGTTGGTTTTTTTTTCCTTTCTTATCATAAAGACATTGTTTTTTCACCGTGGGTTTGTTCTCGGACAATACTTCTCTGTATGGTTTCTAGACCCCATAGGCCAGACGGTGAAACTCAGCTCCCAAGATGGTTTCCTGAACCATGAAACCAGTGGAGGATTTCAATCACCTTATTTTCTCCAAGGAGTGCCTTAGATCACAAGAGACTGTAATGAAGTCATTAGACCTACTGGAGGAGAAAAGAGCTGTTCAAAGGAGATCTAACACCCGAACTGGACTGAAGTGGAATTTTCCATTTTATACATACGAAAGATGAGGCTGCGGCTGCACCACGCTGCTGGAGAATTAGACATGGATTCAATTATGACTCTTCTTCCCTTCAGCCTTGTAAAGCTACATTTCTGATTTCACAGTCAGCAATAAAGAAGTTGATGTTTATCTAAAAATGATTATAATGCTTCCCTCTCCATTATGCTCCTTGTCAGCTTGTCTTTACATTGCAATAAAATACACTGTTTATCCACCCTGGAAGCATCTCCCTGACATCTAGGGAAGACTGTCCCTCATAGCAGGTGCTGCTTTTAATGAATAAAGCTTTTAACGCTCGTAACTACGGTTTCACTACCAAGAGTGGTATTTCCTGTATGCTGTGGTTATAAGGGTAAAAACCAAACACAAAAACCACACAACAAAAACACTAACAAGAGTGTCAGCTCAGCTCACAGCCTCTCCCTCTCCTGCGATACTGCAGAGCACAAACCCTCTGAAGGTTACTTCTCTGCCAGTTTCAAATATTGACCTTGATGCCTTGTCCCTTACAATATTCTTTAAAATCCATCATCTGCAAACTAAGTTTAAGTCAGAAAACCTAATTAGTAACAGAGACAATGAATAACAAGCTTAAGAGGAGGGAGGAGAGAACCTCTTGCAGGTGGCCAGCTCTTAGCTGAATAGTTCTCTGTGCAATGGTCATGCTTCAAAAATTTAATTCTCCATAATTTCATTTAGGATGGGAAAAACAAAACAAAATGAGCAAAGTGATATAGGATTTCATTTATATTCTGGCAGGTACATTCATCTAAAGTTTACTTATAATAGCTGCAGTTACTGTAAATTTCTTCCACAGCATTTAATTGTGTAAAATAAGTGGCAATAAAAAATACAAAAAATAAAATAAAAAAAAACCAAACCCAAAAAACACCCAGGACCTACTCAGCATTGCTATTTGCTATTTTTATACACAAAAATAAAAAAAAAAAAAAGAGAGAAGTCTCCCTACTCTCAGGCTGATTATATTAATCTGAGATTCCTACAGTCCTTCAGACTTGATTGCATTTTGATTCTTGCTTAGTGGAAGTGGCAATACAAAAAAAAAAAGCTGAAATCATAATTCCTATTAGATGGCAAAGGGGAGGCCACTTCAGTTCTGTGGTGAGTAGCACATTTTGTTGCTTTGATGAAAAAGTTGTTCTGAGTAGCCTAAATGCTTCTGCAGTATTCACAGCACAAAAAGGATAGTATTTACAGATACACTTTGGGGATCACCCTTGCAATTTTTCTGAGCTATCTTGATGCTGTTGCTTAAGCCTACTAAGGCAGAGAGCAGTTATTGAACTTGAAATATTCTTTTCATCTTGAAAAAGAAATCAATCCTATTATTGATGAAAATATATTTTCCTGTATGTAGTTCTTACAGTGCTATCCCTCTCTACTATGGCTCCTAAAGGGAGATTTTCAGCAACAGAACATCCTCTAAAAACAAAGATGACTTAAGTTTCAAACAGTAATTGAAGGCCTTTAGCCCAGGAGCACAATGATTTTCAAGTGCCAGCACCCTTTGAGATGAATGCCCAGGAACCTCTAAGGGTCAAGGCTTTTATTCCCTGAGAGCATGCCAAAAGTGAGCATCACTGTACAACCATTCTTTTCTGGAGACAACAATGGCTGACAGATTCATTGGTGTATTATGTAATCCTCTGAGCTAGCCAGACTCCCCTGAGGCTCCATTTTCACTTCTGAAAATCAATACACTTCACTGGGACTTTCAACTTCTCATATAACATTGAGAATTAATATCTTACCAAGGTGATTAGTAGCAACGGACTAAGGTAGGCATGTAAGATTTGGGTCCACTTTAGAATCACAGGAGAGCACAAGGAAGATGCTGTTGTCTTAAAAATATTAATCTAAATCACATCTCATTTTTTATTTGATAATGCTAGGATCTTTCCTTTTCTGTGTGACTGTAAGATCAACTGCTCTGGAATGATGACAAAGTCCCTACTAGCTATAGATCTAAGCTCAACCCAAACTACACTGATGTATCTGAGGTGCCTGCTATGTTTCCTTCTGCTCTAGGTTCCAGCAGAAATACCTCTCTCATGTCAAAAGAGAAAATTATCTGCAAAAGTTAACTAGGGATCTGAACATCCCATCATCTAAGATTTGGTTCCTAATCTCTGAAAATATCCACTACTAAAAGGTAAGCTGCAAGTAAAACTTGTTATCACCAATTTCTTTGCTACAGATCAAAGCTATCCAGACCTACAGTTCTTACCTTCTGAAACACTGAACAGAGTAAGAAAGAACTCAATCCCCCTCAGTTCTTCCAGAAAGATCCTCAAGTTTATCTCCTTAAACAAAAAGGCAGGCAAGAAGTCAGAATCTGTTCTTCAGCAGATGGCACCTGTGAAGAGAATACAGCTGAAGCAACTTCATTTGCTCAGAGATAATTACCTAACAAGGGAGGAAATTGCTTTGTAAAAGTTATACCCTTAGGGCTAGCAAAAATCAACATGCAGTATATGAAGGCCTTGAACAACACAGCTGGTGCCTTCCAAAGGAGGACTTCAAATCTGAAAGTTTGTGGTGTCCTTGTCACTGAAGAGGGACACAGCTCTTGAGCAATCCAGCCACTGTCTTCAAGGCAGCCCAGATTTCCTCCACTCTGTCAGGCACATTCGCTCCCTAGCACCCAGCCATGCCTTCAGCTCTCCCTTCTACCTTTGCAGAGGTATTGGCAACCAGGACCGGGTCAATGGGATGGCCTTGAAGGTACTAAGGATCAACCACCAGAGAGGTAGCAAGGACTTGGTTCAGGCTGCCTAAAAGTATAGTAGAGGCTGTGCCTACAAAGTATTTTTGTCTCAGGCCCCATGGTCAGCTTGGGCACAACTCAGACATGTGCTACTGCTCCATCCTAGTCCTGATATGCTACCTGTGACGCCTTGCCCCTTGGCCATGGTGAGGATAGGAGCAAATGCCTGTGATGTGAAAGCAATGCCCTCCTAGCTATGAACCAAGAGCTAGTTTTGAAGGGTTTCTCAGCATCTTCAGACACCCCATTTGACCTCGGAGAAGCTGACCCAGTGCTGGTTGCACTATGTTGCATACCTCTAGATTTTGGTTTGGAACTGTCTCACTAAGTTCAGTTGAGGTGTGTTTTAAATGTCTCCAGCTGCCATTACTTCCCCCAAAAATGACCTCTGGCTAAAATTCAAGATTCAGGTTCCACAGTAAAACACCACCTGGATAAGTTGCTCAGGGAAGCCTCAGAATGACAGAGATCTTGGTCACGTCCCAAACCATGTAGTGTGACCCCTCACACCCACACCTGGAACAGGGCAGAAACAGCTCTTCTTGGGGTTTCAGATCTCTATAAGCCACACTCTGTGCTGTCGAGAGAGTTAAGGGAGATCAAAGTCTCACCAAACCCCCTCTTGCCTTGCTGAGTGGTGAGGGAGTAGCATTATATCACACTCTGGGCTAGTTGGTCAATGGAGGCCATTAGGGGGACCCGTTATTTGCCCTCCTGTCTTTTACACAGGAGAGGACACACACACACTATGAGACCCAGGAGAGATGCCACAGTACACAGGAAAACACCCTGAGGCTGGGACCAGGCAGAGCTTTGAAACGCTGCTGTGGATTTAACTTCCCAGCTATATCATTCTACTCTACTCTCTGACACTGGAGGCAACATTATTAAATTCCTTCTAATACCCTCATTTGAAGCGAAGCATCTTCAGCAGCCCCAATGTTTGATCTCAGCCTCACAGCTGGGGAAAACTAGCAGCTGTTTTGTGATTCAAAAGGAGCAGAACAATAGCCCACTGAGGCTACTTCTCCTGTATGGGAATGGGTGAGTCAGATGAATAATTGGACAATGCAGATCAGTTAACCCTAATTCAGTTAATCAAATTAATTTGCAAATTAGTACACGTTAGGTGAATCAGCTGCAATTAAATTTTGACAGAAACATTTAAAAATATTAAAGTTATTACAATTAAACATAGATAAATATTGCTGCTGAAAAGGTTCCAGAGAAGGCAGTTACAATGTGGAAGTTTTAGTCTGCAAAGGATCAGGATGCATAGATTTAAGTTTCATAAAATCCTTGGGGTGGGAAACATTCTTCCTGGCTTCTGTGGCTTTCATCACCCTGACAACTCTCAATGGGTCTTAAATAATGATTAGAGACAGGCTGAGAAAGTTCTGATGAGCATCCAGGCATAGATGCAGTTGGGATGGGACTGAGAGATGGGTGTCTGGTACAAGGAGAAGGACAGAAGTGGTTGTAAATTTCCAAGCTGGCTTAATACCAGTTGGTAAAATAATCTTTCTGGCCCTCTCAAATTCATTCTAGGAAAGCTTAGAAATATGTCTGGTCTATTGTGACATACACTTAGAACAGATGAGCATCTGATATTTGAACAAGCTCTGCGTCTTCAGAGTGGCAATCATGGGGAAGGGAACACCAGTAGTATTTTAGTTGTTACTGGAATGCTGAAAAATACTTTTATTGGGTATAATTACTAGGATCTCCTGAGCAAATGCAGAGTTGTAATTACTGGAACTGTAGTTCTGAGGCAAGTGTGATCACAGAAAACTGAAGAGGCAAGATGGACACAGAAGAACAAATGTGCCACCCACTGCCACCACCACCCCCTCTGACAAAGAAGAAAACCTCTATTGTTGGCTTGATCATGCAATAATTCTGCAAACCCTGGTGCTGAATAAACCTATCTGTAGAAAGAAGATCAAATCATGGCTGCAGCAGTTTAGCAGTTTAATCTGACACCTCCCTGGAATCAACTAGCACCAGAAACCCACACTGCTGCAGTGCTTGGTTGCTTCACAGTATCAATCTTTGATCTTTCTGAGCTATAAATATGGGGGTTGATCCTTAACAGGTATAAATTGTGCCTCTCTGTAGATTTCGGTACATGTCTTGCTGTTTGTTCTTGCTTTGAATCTCACTAATCAAGAGAGGATTTCCTCAGCAGTGCAAAATGGCTAACAGTTTTAAATGAATTAAATATTTCTTTTAATGATGGTCCTTTATATTCTGTTTCAGTGATGCTTTTCTTCATGGGAGGGATTCACAGGTCTAGTAAAACATTTTTAAAGAACTTCTCTGCAATCGATTCAACTTCACATGAAAGTCATGGAGCTGCCAGAAAAAATAACTTGCCTAAAGAAAGGATTACCTATAAAATTTTTGGTTTGTGTGTAAGACTTTACAGGTGTGCTATTGTACCTTTCTGAGAGGATTTAAAATAGTAAAACTGTCGTAACAGTTATGTTGCACAGCTGCTGAATTATACATTTAGAAAATTGACCTAGCATTACGTGGTGTCTATCAAACTGAGAGCCTGCCTGCTCACAGTCATGGCTTGTCAGGTTTGACGGGGAGCTGGTTAAATGCAGTGTCAGAGCAGGTTACCTGGGGCAGCACACAGACAGCTGCTCAGCGGTCAGCTGGCAGCCCTGTGGTATCCACCCAGCGAGATGCCGGGTAAGTAATCCATGGCACAGGCTGGCAGTGGTTGAGTCACGCATTCTGCTTGTCCACGTGAAAGCCTCAAAACTATGAATGAGGAAATCAGCCACCCTTCCTAGGCACTGCTAGTTCTCACAACCTCCTGCTCCTTGCACATATGTTACAATCCATGCTGTGATATTGGACACCCTTCCCCACCCCAGTTCCCAGCAGCAAGATCTAGGCACCACCCTGGCCAGACCTCATCCTCCTGTGCCTTTCTGCTACCTGACCCAAGGCGTTCCCAGTGGTGGCTCCTGCCATCAGCAAGCGCTGAGGTCTGATGCCAAGGGCAGGTTCAGGTTCTCTGCCTGATCCCTTTGCAGCAGGAGAGGCATCAGGGCACCTACCCCTCCAATTGTTATTCTCACTGCCGTCCCTCGATGCTCAGCCTCCAGCCGAAACTGTGCTCAGCAGGGAGAGGCACAAGTGGGTAGAATAATTCAGAGTTATAAATCAACAGTAAAATGCAGAGCCCTTCCTTTCATATTTGCATCAAGCCAAACAAATTGCTTCACAACTTAGAGGCAACTGCAATGCCATTGCCTCTGCCTGATTTTAGGCGGACTGCTGAGACAAAACCCCACATTGTTGACTCAACGGCCCTTGTGCAGTGGAATCAGATCCCACTGACAGAGTATAGACTTTGGCTTTGCTGAAGACACTACAAGAAAAGTGGTGGGTGAAACTCTCCCAGAGAGATGTGCAGCGGGGGGAACAACACTGAACCCTCCCTCACTGCAGAGCTGTTTGCCAGGACGTGCTAGCAAAGACTAAACAGCCCTGGGCTCTGGTAATCTTCATCCTGCTTGAAAGAAGGCCATGAGGGCCAGAGTTCAGAGAGATCTCTGGGCCCAGAATGTTCCTCAGTCCTAGAGCACGTCAAGTCCTGTCATACCAGGAAAAACAGAGCCTGAAAACTGACTGTGTTTTCAGGGCCTTTGACCCTTCCATGGCTCTAATGAGATGTCACAGAGATGTTACACATAAGGTCCAGCAAGTGTGTAGATAATAAATGATGTGCTGCAAAAGGCTATTGTTTGCATGTTGCTGTGTGTAGCTCAGGCAGCAGTTTTCTCAGTAGGCATCTGGAAAGCACTCTGAGGTGCCCAGCGTAGACGGTAACCTCACTTTCAGGACACCGAGTTATGTAATTCAGAGGCACCATAATTCAGCGTTGCGACGTGCCACAGCCAGTGTGGGGTTTCAACCGTCGTCTCGTCCAAAGTGTCTCTGTGTTGTTGCAAATGCCACAGTTCAGTGTGCAGTAAATTGATTTTTTACTAGGTCAGGCCTGGTAATGGGCGTTGATTTAAGCAGCTTATTGCAACAGATGACTAACCACTGTTCCTAAATGGCAGCTCTGCATGATCAGAGGACGGATTCTGCTCCTGGTGACACATCCCCAGAGTCACAGCCATGCTGGAAGCCTGGCAAAGTGGGAAGACTGGCCTCTGCCTTTTAGTAGCATTTTCAGGGAACACCAAATGTTGTTTACTTCCTAATCTTCCTACAGAATATAAAGTATTGCTGCTCTGGGCTATTTCTGAGAGATAATGTGACTCACTTGAATTGTATATTGACCTCAGGCACTGTACAGATATATTTTACAATGCTTTTAAAAACAATTAATGCAGATTTCTGTACTTCTGAAGATGCCTAGAATGCACTTAGAGATTTTAATGAAGTGCCAAACCACATGCATCTGGCCAAGCCCCACCTTACTTGTTATTAGTCAACATATCCCTAAGAATCAGTCATAGCATCTTCCAGGCTCTATTGTGTATGCTAAAGCAGCTTCTCAATTCTTATTTAGTGCCTTCATTTGCCTATATATATATATAACAGCACAGTAAAAACTGTATTAATTTTAGTCACTGAAAAATCCACACTAAACCTTAGGTTCAGATGTGGAGGTAGGTTCTCTGACCAGCTCTTATCGCTACACCCTGTGCTGAAGCTAGATCTAAATTCCCACAAAATCTTAGAAGTGTTTAGTTTTGGACCTAAATTCAGCAGGTCTGGTTTTGGCTTGTGCCTAACTTTAGCAACTATGCACCACTGCATTGTATTTGCATTCTTTTTGTGTTCTGCCAGTCTGATTACTAGATGCTTTGAGGCAGAGATTTTGCTAGGTAGGGTGTTTGTGCCATGTTGCCTACGTTTATTATCCACTAAGATGACTGATCATGGCTTCTACTTTCTGGAAGTGACCTCTAGACAAACTTCCTCAGGCTCTGTTCTTCCCTGAAAGTAATTACGTTCATCCTTTAAGTTTACACTGTTCCCACTGCACCCACCTGAGTTCACCCACCTCACACCCAAGGGCCTGGTATTCCCTCCTTCTCACTGCCTTTAGTTGTCTAATTCATCAGGTCACAGCAAAGCACAGGAATCTTTCCCTCCCACGTCCTGCTTTCAGGGGCCCACCACCAGTTCCGTTTCCCTTGTGTGACCCCACACGCAAAAAGAAGTGAACCTGGGCCCTGTTTATGTGGTTATTCAGCAAAGTAACCTACTGCTGTATTGTGAACACAAATATGAAGAAGACAGTCCAGGACCAGAAGGAGTCAGTGCCACTGAAAACTTAAATACCTTGTAGGTAGCTTTGGACCGCAGCCCTTTGAGAGAATGATGGACAGGTTCAATGAACAAAGGACCAGACAGGGTGTGACAGGAAGGCATCACAAAGTCAACAAAATGGGGCTCAACTGGGATCACTACCAGCATTTTGAATGTGAGGAAGGAAGTACTTACAGGGCACCATTATGGAGAAATCCCCCAAACCCTTTCTGGGAAACCAGTATGCTGAGGAGCCTCTATGAGGTGCCCATACATTAATGCACATAGTATGGGGAACAAGCGTGATGAGTTAGAAATATGTGTACAGCAGCAGGGCTACAGTCTTCTTGGGATCACAGAGACATGGTCGAGTGGTTCCCAGGACTAGAGCATTGAAATGGAGGGATATGGGCTCTTTAGCAAGGACAGTTTGAGAAGACAAGGATAGGGGTTGTCCTTTCTGTGAGAGGGCAGCTGGAGTGTGTGGAGCTTTATATTTGGATGGACACGGAGCTAACTAAGAGCTTATAGGTAAGGATTACAAGAGAAAACAGGTAGAGGTGACAGTGTAGTGAGTGTTGGCTGTAGGCTACCTCTCCAGGAAGAAGTAAATCAAGCCCTCTATAGATAGGAGCACCCTCATGATCGCAGGTCCTGGTCCTCATGGAGGAGTAACTGCTCTGATATCTACTGGACTAACAACACAGCAGGGCATAAACAATCTAGGAGGTCACTGAATTACATTAATGACAACCTCCTCACCTGAGTGATAGAGAAGCCAATGTTTTGCTGGACCTCATACTGAATAACAACAAGGGCCCTGGGGTTATGACGCCCTCCCCAAGCTGAAATGTACTCAGGCAGTTCTTTACAGGTATGCCTTTCCACTTCCATGCAATCAAGGAGGAAAAATGTTGTTTGTGAGAGTGGTAATAAAGACTAGGAATTTAATAGAATTCTAATACACAACTAAAGTGTGTGTTTGTTGTTCTTATGATCAGTGCATTACAGGAATGAAAACAGAAAATAAGACTGTGATAGCACAGATGTAAGTATTAATCACAAGGGGTGGTAAATCATGGTGCTCCCAAGTTTTGATGCAAAATCCACTGAATGAACTGAGTCTTCTTAGGTTCCAATGGGTTTTGACTGAGTGCCTCAAGGATATTAAAATCCATCTGTTATTAAAGATCATGTTTAATACATTATTATGCAAATACTGAGACTTGTAAATATCATTATGCAAAAGTTTGAGTCCCATCATGCTCCTCTTGAAGACTGCAACATCATTTCTCTAGACATCAATAAGAATAGGTCTGGGATATCTATTTTAATTGCACTGTATACAAGTATTGACAGAAGAACACAATACAGGAGTCACAAAATTAAAGAGGCTTCTATGAAACCTATGAAGAAAGGCAGCACAGAATCAATGAAATAAAATCAGTATTTAAAAAAAATAGTAAGATTTGGCAGTTCTGGAAAACAGTACTCAAGAAAAAGACAAATGAATTGGCACAGTTTAACAACCTAATTTCTAAGTGCACTTTATAATAACTCTTCTTACAAGCAGCTGTTTTCTCAGAAGATGATGACAAAAAGCCTCATTAGAACATCACTGTTTTATAGTGACAGGTTTTATTGCATTGCCAGCTGTGAATCTAAAAAAAAAAAAAATCACCCCCCCCAAAAATCTCTTATAAACATTCCTAAAAACCCTGTTTTCTTTTGTTATCTTCAAAAAATAGCAACATAGCACTTCCATATGTTTGTGAATACCCACAATTCTATTCTTAAAAAAAATATAAGTTAAAGAAAAGTGATTTTTGTCTTAGCTTCAAAAATACTGTAAAGAAACATTTAAGAACAAGGTATTTCAATGATCAGAGAGATATGTACAATGCAATAGATTTGAATCTAATCCTGCAAATACATGTTCATGAATGCAGACTGAGAACCTGTTGATCCTGAGTGTAATTAAAGACTGGCAGGATCAGGCTCTTAGCTTGTCCCATTATAAGCTTTCTCAAAATCTGTCCTAGGCTAAAAAGTATAGATACAGTATATACTCTGTATACTGATTTATACAAAAGGTCTTCTGCAGCTCTAACCCTGTTATTGCTAGGCTAAAAATGGACATTTGGAACAAATTACATGAATCATAAAGGATAAAATTGAGATGCAGCTTCTGAGGACTGGATTTCCACTTGAGCCATTTTAAACTGAGTACACTGTAGCCATTTGCGGAGCACAGATGAGCTATTGTTCATCTGTCCTGACCCCTGTAACATCCTTAGGCTGTGATGGTTGACATTGCTCTGGATAGCTTGGAGGCGTAGCTGGAGTCCAGCAGATAAATGCTGTTGAAATAATGCACAACATTCAGTTTCCTTCCTTTAATACACACATTAATACAACACTGTGAAAGGGACTGGTTGTTGGCCAGGGGAGGTTCCTCCAGTGCCCAATGTCACATTTCTCCCACATCGCGCACTGTAGCGCTGCCAGGAAAGGCAAAGGTGCTTAGAGGAACTCCATACTGAGACCAACTCCAAAACTTTTACTCTCATCACCAGAATTCTCTTCCCTGGCAAATAACATTTATCCACACAATCAGGCCAGCTGGCAGAGTTTTACCCAAGCAAGCAGGCCCACAATATCTGCTATGTAACCAAATCCTTCTCCTGGGTGAAGAGTCCCAATCCTGATTAGTCAGGGGACTCTCAAGACTAAGACATCAATAAGACCACAGCTCAGGGAACAACCAGTCTCAGTGAACAGGGAGGAAAGGCCCTGTCACAGAACTTGGTTAAGAAGAAAGTGCTTCAGAAGGGAAAGGGAGAGCAGTACTGGTGACAGGATGAGTATCTTAGCTGATGATGCTCTGTGTATGCTCATACCTGAGACCTTCAGTGCTGATCCGTCCAGTGCACCTGGATACACTACACTGATCTATCTTCACAGTTGAGACCACACCTAGTGATCTTATTTCCAGAAGTTACAGAAATGTAGAACACTAACAATAAAAGCATAAGGTACTAGACACAACTTACCTTTAGATTTGACTGTATCATTGGCAACCACATTGGTATGAGCTGTAAGAAGAGAGGTATATTTTGTTATTATACAAGTGCCTGTAAACTTGCTCCAGCTACTGTGAGACAGGGTATATATATTTAGTACATTTATCTGTCTGAATGGACACGACCTGAACTACAGATCTGAAAATGTGGTTATTTTTAAATGATGCCTATATTTTCGGGCAGGTTAGTCTCAGAGGTAAAGAAGCCAGCTTCCCTTGTTTGTAGCTCAATGAATCACCAATACTAATTACTGATATCCTGTTTAAGACAACAATGAGAATACAGTATAAAAACTTGTTGAAGGAAATGATTTCTTGTTTTCCTGGTGAAGAGTGTTTTTGTATGAGAAGGTGAGCAATACTGCAATAAATACAGCAAACATTCCAGGTGGTAAGGCATCAAGAACTGAAAAACATGCAGCTAAAATTCCTAATAATAGGCCAGATATTTAAATGGTAACCACCACTTTCTAAGCCACTAGTCACATCAATGCTTCATTGCAGAATGTGAACTGTGGGGCCAGAAGCACAGGGAGAAATTCCAAGTATCCAGAACAATGAGGCAAGGTCTGCTAATCTGTCACCTGTGACTGGATTGCTGGTATTTCAGTCTCCTGATCTTTAGAGAACTTTTATTTCTGAGTAAGTATAACATGACAAGCTTACGGAAGAGAGAGAGGTGTTTCTAGCAAAAGTATTCATGTTCTCCAATATTAATTTAACCACTGAGGTTATTGTTCTAAAATATTACTCCAAATGGCATTAAAATGTGCAATTTGCCAATTATACTGCCGGGAGCTGCAAGTTAAATCTAATCACTATTGACAACATTAGATAAAGTGCTGTTTCCCTTGTGCAAGAAACAACAATTGTTTCAATTTCAGAGCTGTTTTGCTGGAGAATCATATGCAGCTCTGTCAGGAAGGATTACTTAGTCTACCACATGAAGAACCATACTCAAACCTCAGCATTTACAGATAGATGAATACCAAGACAGCTGGAATGCAGCCAGATGCAGCAGATAGGCAAGTTCTGTAGACTCTTCTGTGGGCTCTCACACTAATGAAGTGCCTAATGAGATCCAGTGACCGCAAGTCCTGATGTGTTTTCTGGAGAAGTGGGCACAGGTAAGCATCCTGAGAAGCCATGCTGCCATCAACAAAATTTCACTGAGTATTTTAATCCAGGATTAATGAATTTCCTATGGAGCCTGGCAGCTGTGACAGGACTGGTGTCAGAAGTATGGCAAGCAAGCAGGAAAGCTGGAAGAAAACTCAGGGTTCCCCACTGCATCTGAACCAATTCACTGGTCACTTTTTACAGTCAGCTGAGAGATGACTGCAACACCTCTCACATCCAGTTCATCTTGTCCCAAAGCAGGTATCTAAAATAGGTCAAGATGAATCACATCCAGAAATACCTGTTTTATCTCCCCTGACCATAAAGGGCACTCACGCAAACTAGCTCGTATTGATACCTACTCTGTAGAGGTCTGAAGTTAGATACAGATCATTGTTCTCCAGCACCAATTCTGTCTTTCAGGGTCTGGACACATTTAGGGAAATGAAACATTCTGCTGCAGACACAAGCAAGCAAACCCTCCACTCATACAGCTGCCAGCTAGATAAATGAGGTAAGAGGACATGTTAATTGAAGCACTTCAGTTTTATTACCTAATCCCCAGCCAGCCTTTTTCTTACAAAGGAAAAAAATATGTATACCTAGTGAGACAGAACAGCTGGAAGAACAGACTGCTGTCAGACACTGTCAGGTTTTTTTGAGTCAACAGAATTATGTTGACTCCAGTGCAAGTTTTGATGGAAACCAGGCTGTAACACAAAGACGTTGTTCACTGTGCTTTTCTGTCTCCCCAACTCCGCTGCTGCCCAGTTCTCTAGAAGTCTACCCAGCAGTTGCTAGAGCTGCCTAAAACTGCTGGGTCTCTATAAAAGATGTTGTGGTTTTCTGGGCTGGTCCCTTCACTGCTGTAGGCTCCCAGATTCCTCAGACATACATTTGATGGTCAGACAGCTGGGATCAGAGAGCAGAAGGTGTCCATCACCAATGGCTGTCCTGGGATGGACAGTTTCCCTGTTCCTCGACAAACAGGAGGAAAGCTGAATGCTTTCATTTAAGCCACCCTAAAGCAGAAGGCGTCCCTTCAGAGGAATTAATTTAACATACATGGGAGTTTGTGTGGATCTCCATGAGTGTGTGTATATATAGAGAGATATCACTCCAACTTAGAAAGAAAAAAATAACTACAGAACAGTTGAGGTGTTTTCACAGGAAATAAATTTTGTTTTCCTCAACAGACTGGTCAAGGTAGTCTAACATAAAATCAAAAAAAATCCTCTGAGAATACAGGGAATGGCTCAAAGACTACAGGAAGCAAACAAGGCAAGTTTTAAAGCACAAGTTAAAATTGTTTTCATTATCAAAGGCAAGGAAATAAAAGACTGCCTAGAATAAAACAAGCTACCAAGAAACTTCCCATTCAACTAATATTCAAAACGTTGTCAGCATTGCAGACTTCTGAAGTAGGAGTAACAAAGTTCAGATCTTCACAGCCACTGAATAAGTGACAGTCTCAAAGTTGATTCTTTATTGGTATAGAGATGCCACACACTCACTGTGAGCTTTATACTCTTGTCTCTTTGAAGGACTTAAAAAATAATGTAAGTCCACACATCATAATACTTACTTTTCAGATCTACAACAAATATTTTTACATTAGTTTTGAAAAAATAGTAACCTGTGACTATGAATCCTACAAAAGTATTATGTATGTATATTATTTCTGCAGAATTTAACTTTTGGACTAAGTAAAGGGAATTTGGACATCTAGATTCTTCTCTTCCATCTCACAACCACTGAACAAAAAAGAAAATTTAGCACCTAAACTCTGAATTTCACAGGTTTTTAAGTTTGATTTTGTAGTAGCAACAATATCCTTTTAGCCTGATTTAGCATTTTATTGTTATATACTCTCATATACAGTTCCCTGAAAGAATTCACTTTAATTGTGACAGGAACTCTGTCTCCTCTTTTCACAGCTTTAGGGCCAATCTTCATCCTTGTTAAATTCTCGACATCCTGGACTGGATGAAAAAGAAGTCTGTCTTCCAGGGGCAGCCATGATCACTTTTATGCCAGTTAACATGAAGATGTCAATTTTTAGCTACTTTATTTTCATTTCCTTCTTGACCATAAAAGACTGGAGGAAAAAAGCAGTGAGAAGTTTTCTTTATGGCAACAGAAGAATTATATTAACCAAGATATTTCAGTGAGATTCAGACTGCATTTAACAACGTAATTTGTTGTATTTTATGTGAAAACTCTCTTCAGAATAATGCAATGGGAAAACATTGGAAAAAGGCTAGCAAAATCAATTCACGCTTTTGAGGCTGCCCTTGTCCTTTGGAAATTTGTTATGAAAATGCTGTGGAGACCCACAGCAGACTTACCCCTTATTCACCCAAAAAAAGAATTTGACATGAATGGAGCATGCAGGATTTGATTCTATAACCAAAAAATACCCTGTTGCACATCACAGGGGAAGACAATTCATTATCAAATAGTATTTGACCAAGTCAGACAAGTGGGCATAAAATAACAAGAAAACCACTATGGTGCCAAGTTTTTGTAAACCTAAAAGAATGTGATGGTCAGAACAGAGACATGATCTGCAAAGGACACATGATGTGTACAAATTGAATGGTTGAAAATTCTGACAGTACCAAGAGGTTCTCAGTGATACCAGTTGTGTCTTAGAGGAATAAGACCATTCCAACAATGGAAGGAGGATGTAGACTGGAAGTTCATCCAAAAAAACAAAACAAAACAAAACAACCAAACCAAAACAAACAAAAAAAAAAAAACCCAAAAAAAAAAAACAGGAGAACTTGGAATTGAGATCATGGTCTGATTTTACTTCTTACTAAGTTGTGGGCTTTTTGTTTGTTTTTCTTTTTTTTTACACTCTACTAGGCTTAATTTCTGCATTAGCATTCAACCTCAGTTTCTTCCACTTTCTGTTTTTGGAGTGGGTGGGGGAGCAGAGGACAGTATGTCTAGAAATCACAACAAACAGGTAACATCATTAGCTAAATATCCATAGTCTGATATGCCTACCTTCACAAAGATAGTAGAGTTGCATTCCTGTAAAGCCTCCATTAAACTAATCACGTGCAGGCATACCATCTCCACCATCTAGGGAAAAAAAAAAAGAAATCAAATAAAAAATATTAGTTTCCAGCATAACGGTGTTGCAAGCTAAGGCAACAGTCTCTAAAAAGCATCTTCCTGTTTTTGCTTGGAAGTTATACTGAATCAGAAGATGTGAATTTATTAACCGCTGACATATAAAATTAAATATTACATGAGCTTATAAGGGATATTTTGCTTTCTTTAGTTTTCCCTCAATGCAGCAACATGTATCTGTTAAACACAGAATAGTTTCAAGCACATTTCAAAGTGCTGATGCATTTTAATTCATATCACACATCAAAACAAGTTGTCTTCAGCTTTTTTATTTTCAGACATCATAAATCCTTTTACATGCCTTTGCGATGTAGTTCTCATCAATCAGTGTGTCAGGAATTGATATTTTTTTATTGAATCTTTGAAAATTAACATACCCACCAAACCCTTCTTTTTTTTCCTCACATCAAAAGACAATTTATTGTTCTGAACTGGCAGCTAGTCCATAATTCTTTCATTCTGTACCATGAATTATGACAGATGCAAATATCAGTTATTTGGTAGTAGACAGCATTTTATGTTTTATATTGTGTAAATTCATAGGTAGAAGATAAATACCCTGAGCCAGCAGTGAGTATTTACAGTGCCTGTCTGAACTATGTGTAAATTCCCCCTGACAATAATAAACTCAGCTTTCATACAGGGCTTTTCATCTTCAAAGCGCTTTACAAACACTAACTAATTAACCTCACAACACCCCTGTGAGATGGGCAAGTATTATTATCTACATTGCACAGAGCAATAACTGAGGCAGAGAGTTTAATAACTTGCACTAAAGCCACATAATGAGATACTTTCAGAATAAGGATTGGAGCTTGGGACTTCCAGGTCATATTCTTGTCCTAAGGCTTGACAAGAAGCCTTTGTGCCTGACCAAACAGCTGCCTAGTTAGAAGCGTTAGTCACATTTCTCATTCATTCAAACAGAACTTCATGAACTACTGTTCCCAACTGTTGCTTGTCAACCAAAGGCTTCACTAGATGTCAGAAGCTAAAATGTCATTTAAAGCCAGTATTAGGAGGCAGTATTAGGAGGCCCTTGCCTGATATGGACAAGAAACAAGGAAATAGAAACTGGTTCAAAGGCAGTCAAGTGCAGCCCATGCAGACATATGTGCCTGGATAGAAGACATTTCACATGGGGAAAGGGGAATTACATAAAATAACCAAACCAACCAAAGCAAAACCCAAACAACAAAAAACAAAACAAAACAAAAAAAAACAAACAAAAAAAACAAACAACACAAAAAAAAACCAAAAAAAAACTCAAAGAAAGGATGAAAATCCAAAACTTTAAGAGCACCTGACTTAGAGGCTGTGGCCAGAGATTAAGAATCCTTCTCACTCAAAGCTAATATCATGCTCTCAGAGCCAGAGCTACTAGTTAATCTCCCAGTTAAAGTTTTGAAAAGTCCCAACAGACTTGCCATGACCTTCTGGTAACTGGTAAACACAATAAATCTTGCCCATGAGAAACAAGCTTTCAATCCTAAGATTTCAGGCAGAGTCACTCTGTTCCTATTAGTCAATGGTAAACAAATGTAGCACCTATGTGGACACTGCTGGAACCCCTCTGGGGTTTTTACTGTACAAAGCTGCTCCAACAGCAGTGAGTAGTAGAGATAAATAAATTCTTAATAGTTATTTACAAAAAAAAAAATGTCTGGGTGATTTCTTATCAGAGTGAAAATATCCCTTTCAAACATTATAGATACCTCAAGTCATTCATTACTCAAAAATGTCCCCAGAGATATTTATGTAGCTTATTTTTGAAATAAGCAATAGGTTGTGAGTAGTCTAGTGTAAGCATTTGTTTATGTTTTACACCATCACATGGTAAAAAATATTCAAATGGATATTCACAGAATTACCCTAAAACACTTAGTTGCTCCTGTAAGGCAGTCAGATGAAACAATTGGACCACTGTGAAGAGCAGGAAGATATGTGAGATGAGACCTGATGCTGGGAGTCCTTAATCAGACGAGCTGTAACTCTAGCTCTTGATTCTGTTTCAGATAGATCCTGGCTAGATCCTGCTCCAGGCCCGCTTCGAGGTTAAACCATTATTGGAGACATTCAAGACCTGGAACGTTCAATCTGGACGTGTTCCTGTGTGGTTTAATCTAGGTGATCCTGCTCGGGCAGTGGGGTTGGACTAGATGATCTTTTGAGGTCCCTGCCAACTCCTGACGTTCTGTGATTCTGTGAATTACCTTTCCCTTTAATTTCTCAAAAACATCAAAGTTGCTTTATGACAATATTCATAATGTGATGTATGCCACTGAAATACTGAAACAAAGCCAAGTCCTCTGCATTTCATCTGTGCTAAATGTGCACACAGCACTTGACTCACCACTTTGTTATGTGCCATTAGCTGTAGTATGCTAGGTGTCACTCGGCTCCAGAACTCCAGGGCTGTAAGGATTGCTGTAAAGCTAAATTCATTCTGATTCTGGACTGTTGGGGCTACTGCTGTTTGTTCACAATACACTGTCCACAGCTGAGCAAATATAAATGCATGGAAGAGGGAACACATGTGCAGAACAGATGTCTGTAGAAACAGAAATTAGAGGAAAATTATTATTTAAATAAGTGTATTGAGAATCGGTGCAGAGGCTTTCATCAAAGCTCTGTCCTGCATCCCACTGTGCAGTCTTACCCCTTGCTTTCCCACAGTTCCATATTTAAAAACTGATTTTATATTTACAGACTAAACCCCACATTTGCAAACATATTTTCATGAAATCTTACGAATATGGCATTAAGGCTTGAAAGAGAATATGGAGTTTTGCAGAGTAGCTACTGAGGAGTAGTTCTGAAACTTTCCCAACAGAAACCTTCACAACAATCTGTGGGAGACCTGGAGGCTCTGGTACATGGTACTCCATTCCAGAAAAGCTGCTGAGGTAAGTCATTCGATTCTGATAAATGAAAGGATGGCTATCATACAAAATACATAATCTTGTGTCTGTTCTGGTGATCTGTCATCCATTTGTACCTTGCCGGGACAGAACTGCTCACCATCAAGAAAAGTAAATTTTGAAAAGCCAACAGAGAATTCGTGTTGCATACTGAAACACGGCTCTTTGCTAATACAAGTTACACATCACAGTGTCTGAGCCTCCAGGAGTGCTGGCCATTAACTACTTCGTTACAAGAAAGATGCTTCTGGTCAAAGCTGCTTCTCAGTTTGCAAGCGCAAATGGCCTGTGGCAATATGACTGCATCAAACATTGCAATGGTTTCTTGGTAACAGGGAAGAGGTATTTAAAAGGGCAAAAAAGGCCAAAGAAATGAATGGGAAGCAAGTGTCTTGGCCAGGAAATAGGGGATGATTTTATGTACAAGTGTGATCATTCTGCTTCTGTTGCTAATGAAAATCTGGTTGGTGTCAGAGTGCTGCTGTATTTGTGTTAAACTATTATAAAAAATGGCTTATGATTTATAACAACTCTTCTTGACCAGAGCACCTTCAGAAAACCAGTTGTGCCCGACCCACCACTGTTTCTAATTAACTTTGGATCATAATATTATTTAGAGTTTATCAAATTCTACTATAGAACTAGCATAAATTACAAAGAAATAGTATTTGTAATAATAAGACCAATAAATAACACATCTCCACTTAAAACACAGAATCCCTTACCTTTGATTGCTCTGGAAACCCAATCAGAATAACAATAAGGTGGTCAGCAATCTGTGAACCTGCATCCAGGGGAATAGGCATACAAGACGATGGAGAATTTGGACAGACAACATTGTGTGTCAGAGACCCCAGAAGTAGCCAGGACAGCAAACGAATGTGTGAGACACATTCTATGAATTCCTTGGGCCTGTCAAGAAAGAGCAGATTTTATAATGATGCTATTTTCTGGTTTTCCCCAAAATACAGAGTCTCCTTATGCATACTAGGCAGACACAGTCTCATCTGGAGGCACAGATCATTGGTACAGGTATGGGAAGACTAGAACCACAGAAAACTTGGTGGAAATGATGTGCCATTAACAAACCCAACAGAAATCATCAGATAGTAAGGGTTGCCCAAGTGGAAGAGCTCCTCCCAGGTCCTCTGGATAGCACATCACTGACTTCATATTTCCAAAACTAGATATGCTCTACATGAAAGTACATGCATACGTATCCACAGGATTGAAAACCAAGCAGCTTAGTCGCCAGAATCCTGAGGCAGGTAGTCTGGGAAAAAGCTGGAATGAGAATAACGCTTATTGAAACAGTCCAATGTTCTACACTCAAAACACCTCATTTGTTGTCATCCTAAGACAAGGGGGCAGTATCCCCATTTGTTTTGAAGATAAAACACTAAAGATTAGTAAAGGGATAAAAAACATGTCTTGGAGAGCAGGATTTCTTTCCTCTAACTTTAACAGATGAAGTTACTATTTTTACCACCAATAGGCTTACACTTAAAGAGTTCTCCCTAATTTGTACTCCATCATTTCAAGATATTTTGCCATTGTATTCTCTATAATTCCCAAGATATTTCTCATAATTCCAGGACTGATTAAGTATTAGGTGATTTTCACTCTGTATCTAGATTGAGAATCAAGTTGGCACCTAGGGTAACTCCAGTCAAGCCAATGAAGTTACCACCACTGTCCCTTTGGCATGTATTTTAAATATTGCCTTGATGAACTCCTCAATTAAGGATCAGAAAGCCGCTAACTAACTGTTTCAATGTCCCACAGTTGCCATTCCCTACTGCGGGCCTTACCTATGGAATCTGGCAATAGACAGAATTTGGTGAAGATTTCAAACTCGTTTTAGTATTCCTTTTTAAGGAAAAGCATTCTCACCCTTGTTGCATTGCAGAAGGAGGATGGTAAAGCCAAGGCAAATATCGGATCACAGCTTTGTTGTCTCTGTGGTTTCCCCGTGTGATTTCCATAGCAGCAATCTGAGCTAAACCAACTTTCAGATGTCCACCAAATGTGTCTTCATGCAGTGGCTGAGAACATGTCTTCATGTGACTCTGCAAGGCAAAGATTTGATTTCCTACTCAAAAAAAGTATTTCACTTGTACTGAGTTCTTCTATGCAACAGCATATTCTATTTCACTTCCCTTGTTTTCCTTTTTCAGGGTCTCAATTGTTTCTACAAAACTACAGGACAAAACTCAGACAGAGATTTTTTTAAAAAATTTCTATTCCCTATGTTAGTAACAGCTTAATGATACAGATCTTTCCACAGAGGGCCATGTTTTAAGAGCCAAGACAAAATGTGAATTGTGCAAAATGTACAGGGACCTTTTGTATCAGCAAAATTAATGGCTAAGGTATACAAATGAATGATTGCACAACCAGACAGCTTAAGGGAAAGATGAAAGAATCTAACCATTTGACAAGATAGCATCTGGGCAGCAAGTGCCTTCCCTGTGTAATACACCATTTACATGTACAACAACATAAGTTGTCACTTATTCACTGGCAATATGACTGTTGCACTACTCAGCTGCTACAAATACCTTTAAGCCCTGTAAAAAAAGGACTAAACCTTTTACAAAGAATATTTATGCCTGGAAAGATAATTTATCATCCTGCTTTTTCAGCTTCAAGGAATTTTTCATCGGTGCTTCTTAAGTTATTTCTGTATTTCTAATTAGGCTAACTTTGCATTACCTTCTAGACTAACATCACACATGCTGAGGACATTTTATTGCTTAAAGGAGAGCCACATGCTTTGCACAAGAAAATCCAAGTCATCAGTTATTATTATTACAGTGTACCAATAATATGCTACAACAGATAAGCATCTCACCTCAGTAACTTACACTCAAAAATCACTTACTTGAAGTTGCTTTCAAGACAAAAAATACCCAAAACATTATTCCAGCACTGAATATCTAATTACTCTGCTATAGAGCAAGGTAAAAATGATAGACAGGTACATTATACTTCTTCATTGGTGAAATTTTCTAAATAAAACCTTGATGAACTTTGCCAATTAAAATGTCATCCCAAAGGGAAAAGAGATTATAAACTGAACAGAAACAATAATCTGTAATGTGATTCTCTTGAGAATTAACTTTCTTATAACGCAGTACTTGCTAATACACAGGACTGAAAGACTAACCTCCTTCAAAGAAACTATTCTCAGCCAGCCAGAATTAGTTACTGGAAATGAGTAAACAACTGTAACTATTTCTGTTCACTGAAATTCTGCAGGGAGTAGAAATTCCAAAATTTGAATCCCAACATTAAACTTTTGCTGTTGGTACTGTTACTGGCCATATAAATCATAGGGTATTTGTGCTAGTTTGGTAGTCCAGATGCTGTTGATCTGTTGATAATACATACTCATAGTAAGAAACTGTACAACTGCTTGAGCTTAGGACTCATTTCCTAGGAACACCTCTGTTAATAAAACCCAAGCAACTTAAGTAAACATATTAAATGAGTTTAAAGGAATTGGAGTCTAGATTATGGGAATTTGTTTAGAGTTCTGACTACATGTAAACTTAGAAATGCTTGGGAAACATTTTTCCAAATATGCTGGAACCACAGAATAATTTTATCTGACCTGGTTAAATAAGAACTGCCTTTTCCAAAGACAGCCATTTTCTGTATTCTTTACAACTCATAAAATGATGGCCATATTTGACTCTCCAATTACATTAATCTTTTTCTCAAGATTCCTGTATTACATGGCTAAATGAAAACAACGTGAAATTTTGGACCATTTAGTTGTGATTTAGCTTTAAACGGCCAGGCTACACATTTGAGAAGCTTCTTGTCTAATTTGAAAACATGAAAGCGAAGAACTGTGTAAAGGTTTAATTAATCCCCTACCTATATCCATGCATAAAAAATAAATAGTCCTAATGATATAATAAATTATTATAAGACTTATACCAGTACTTGTAAAAAATCAGACCACAGTTCAAGGAATAAGGGGCAGAAGTAAAAGTGCAGGGCACTTTCTGAAGAAGCATTTTACACAGGAAAGAGAACACCTGCAAGTATTTATAAATAATTTTTCTTGGTTGCAGATAAATTTGTGTTTTTCTGTGAAACTGGCAAACCCGATGTATCTCTTCCTCATATATGATTAATTTGCCTACCTATTCTGAAATCAGTCTGAATGGTAAGAGGAATGGCTGAATAAAGGAGTGGGAAGACAATCCAATTCAGCTAAAAATGATTAATTAGTTTGTGCTTTGAAGTAAATTTCTACTCCAGTACAAAAGGCTGCTTCCCTGATTAGAGTATTTTTTAAAAAATTCAATGGGCCTTAAGGTATATAGCCAACAGGGTAAGAACTTAGCAAAAGGGATATTTTGTCCAGTAAAACAAGGTTACTGGGAGTTTCAAGAGACATGAGATTCAGTTTAGTTGGGATTCCTCTTCCTTATTAATTTGGAAAAAGGTGTACCCTTTGAGGCAAGAAGCAGGGTGGGTGGGGCAGGAAACAGTGAGGAAGTAAGTGTGCAAGAAACCAGTAGGGTAAAAGTTCTCATCTCCTTGCATCCAAAATACACTTCAGCACTGAAATCCACTACAAGTTGTCAGTTATTCTGCCTTGCCTGCCACAGAATGCTTGTGTGAACTGGTGGTATGAGATACTCCAGTGCACTTCCAGTAACTTTCCACAGAGGACTGGTGCAGTAGTAGAGGGCTCCTTTCAGAGAAAACACTATACTGTATCAGACAAACAGACTATCAACACCCTTTATAAGAAGATGCACTCTGTATTACACAAGCATAGTGGTTCTTGAGGTTAGAAACAAATGCAAGGGCTTAGTTAAAGAACTTTACTAGAAGACCACATGCGCCAAAGCCCAGGCATGTAAACAGTGGCAATATGATTCATAGCCAGAACAGGACAGCACTGGTTTTCTGTAGCTGACAACTTAGCTTTAGGTCACATAAAAGCAGCTTGGCAGCTACTTGACTGTGTCCAGTGATGAATACGCGCTCTTTCAGTTGACAAACTTCCCCCTGGATCACTGAATTGCTGGCATACATGGACTAAAACTCTACTTCCCGATTTCTGTACAGATACAGAGAGCACAGACTGTGTATCTGTAACAGCCCCTCTGCTGCACACCCTCAGCACTCTGCAAGGTCTTGCCATCTTTGCAGCAGTTAGAAGCTTCAAGGCCTAGTCACAACTCTGCCTCCTTTTTATGTGCAGAAGGAAATCCACCCTCATGCAGGGTACCTGTCTGCAGCCCTGTTTCAGCTGAGGTACAGTTAATTTTATTTGAAGCATCTGGTGCAGCGCTGCGGTTTGGATTTAGGATAAGAATAATGCTGATAACACACTGATGATTGTTGCCCAGCGCAGTCAAGGATTTTTCAGCTTCTCGTACTGCCCCACCAAGAAGTGGGGGGTGCCCAAGGACCTGGGAAGGGAGATAGGCAGGGCAGCTGATCCATACTGTCCAAAAGGGTATTTCATACAATGTGATGTCATGCTAATACGTAATTGTGAGGGGTGAGCCAAGAGGTGGTATGGCTTGAGAACTAGATGAGTACTGGTTTCAGGAAGTGAGCAACAGTGTATTGATTTTGTTTTGTATATTCTTATCTTCCTTTTCTGTCCTATTACACTGATTTTATCTCAACTGACAATGTATACTTTTTTTTTTTGTTTTATCCATCCCCATGGGGAGCTCATGAACTGTGTAGTTGTTTTAGCTTCCTGCTAGGTTAAACCACGATGAGCTCCAAAGATTATGCTCTAACTTTTCCTGGAACTGACAGTTCCACTATAAGACAGGTGTTTTCCCTCTGCAAAAAGGAGGATTTTAACCACCAAAGTTTCATCTCAGGTTGAATGCTTACTCAGCTTCAGAGAGTGCAATAAAACTAACTACCTAATGGGACCATGTTATGCTAAACAGAATAAAAATTGTCCCCCTCCACAGCACTGTGACTGTTAGTGATATAGTAGCCGAAATATTATATTAGTTCTTTATTTAAACTACTAACAATAGATGTTACCTTGCTAGCAACTGAAACAGCTACACATTTATTATTTCCTATGATACAGCAGCAATGTTACCTAGCCTGATTCTTTTGTAAAACATCCTAAAGAATTTCCATTTTGTGGGCAATTTAAAAGACATTGGCTTCCCTGATCAAATAGAAATTCCAAGGTTTAGCCAGTTAATTATTACCAGGATGCTTTCATGACACTAATTCCTAAATAAAATATTTTGTGTTGATAGAAGTATTTTCCTATGACTCTTCTAATTTGTCCTCAAACTAATGTAAAGAAACCAAAAAGCAATTTGGACAACACAGGTAGAACTACCCCCAGTAGAATATAACCTGACAGCAGAAATAACAGTATCTATATGGAAAAAGACTCCCCCGTCCTTTTTCTTAAAAAAAAAAAAAGTCACATCCTGTATTTTAATAGATTTTTAATAGCCTCTGAACTTCCAATTAAGTTACTTAAGTGCTGCTGTATATGAGACACAGGATTACTGCAGAAGAATGTAATGAGTTGTACAGGCAAGGAGTTTTATGTTCATATGGGCTATATTAAACATGACTATGGTATGACACTACTTTAACATCAACACTTCAGAACAAAGTACCACTAGCTTATCATAAACATTTCAGAAAAAAGCCAGCCTCCTTTCTTTTTATTTTGTGTTCACTGTATTTGAATCGTCCTCCGTTTCAATGCTGCATAATCTCCTTTTTACTGATCACCCAAAAAGTGTCTCATCTGTAACAGTACTAACACTTTTTAAAAAAGAAAGAAATCCCCTGTCAGTCATCCTCAAAGACGTTCAGGCAGAATCATAACAGAAAACATATTTTTTTGTTAAAAGAGATATACTTTAGATCAACGTATGCCCCGAACAAACCTTCAATTTGGTCAAGGTATGCATATCCGCAATGAAATCCAGCACTTCCCCAACATATTGCCTCATGCATTCCATGGCTGCTGTTCCACACTAGGAGATGAAAGAAATATATTTCAGTATCCGTTTTTGAGTAGGTTAATGTTTTTGTCTTTATTTCTTGTTCACCAGAACACAAGTTGTCTTAAATCCTTTATTTTACTTTTTAGTTAGATTAATTAAGAATAGGGGGTTTTTTATGTTTTTCTTCTCACTGTAACATGCCCTCTTATCTGATTATAGTACAAAAGAGTAGACCAGACCAGTCACTGTAGCTTCTTCATGCATTATAAAATATTCTTATCTGTGCCAGTAATAAAAGACCGATGACACTTTTGAGAATATTCTTGTCATTTCATCCTGAAATTTACAGTGGTTCAGAACCATAGTCTGAAAAAGTTGATGAGAATTTAACAGCTCAGTTCTTCAAGCAGCTGAGCATTTCTGCAAGTGGAATCTGTCAGATACAGTCCCAGAAAACAAACCAGTCACAGGCACAGATGTCTTTATGTTCACATTATTCATGACAAAAAAAAACCAGTAACAGTTTAAATTACCAGATTCACCTATTTTATGTGTAAATATTACTAAAATTATCATCACTGAAATTTAAGGGTTACTTTTTATAATTCTAACAAATGTTTCTGAGAGATTACTGAAGCAAAATCTTCAAAATAAAGCATTCTAATGGCACTTGAGCTATTTGCAATTCTCAAAAGGACTATCAGGGATAAATGAAAACCTTCACAAACTGCCCTAGTCTGAACCTAAAGGTGTAAACATTGAGAAGCAACCTGTGCCACAGCAAAAACAGCCTCAAAGGGAAAAAAAAAAAAGCATTCAATGTGGTACTTGTATTCCCACAGTACAAATTTTCATAATCCTTTTCTTGAATACAGCGAGAAACGTGAATCTGGTCTTTGGTTAGTACAAGATGTGCCCAAGGTACACAAAGTGCCAATGAACAAAGCTGTCAGATTAAATAAAGGCTTCAAATAGACCAAAGAACCCTGGAGAGAAGCTTTCAGCAGGTGATATGCGTGACCCACTAGGTATCATATAAACTTCTGTTTTCATGTTAATGTAAAGATAATGCTAACTGAATTCAAGAGGAACTACAATGCCTCATTCTTAGGGGCTGAGTAAAAGCAGTGTTTAATTTTTGAGGCTAAAACCAACTGGTTCTAAAGTCATAGACTCAGGGCAAAACACTGCAGTAAAGTTTACAGAAGAAAATTACTCTTCTTTGACCTCTATTTAATTACCTTCACTTTGACGCACAGAAGCTGTTTACCTTATATCCAAGTATACAAATGAACCATGTTTTGATAACAAAATTACTAAATCATAATTGAGTTTCAGTGGCTGAAATTTGGAAAACTCTTAGCTTTCTGTTTTTAAGCAACTGACCTGGGCACTTCTCATTTTTGTATGTTAGTATCAATCTACACAGTATTGAACTATACCACCTCCTGGCTTTTCAGATGCTATGCCTGTCAGTTCCCTTGACAGAATAGCAAACAGTAAAGCAGGGTCACTGGCAGCCCTGTCAGCATATCCTTCATCCAGTTTATGTGGACTAAGGTTTCCACGTGCGTTCTAAAATATGGAATAACAGAATTACAAAAAGTATAGTCAGACTATTAAAAAAAAGATACTATATTCTGAAAATAATGCTCAGTTAACAAAAGACTTCTCTCCAAACACCTATTGTATTTCATTCAGGCAGCAGGCAGCCTGATTCTCTACGGTTTCTTCTCAAATGATCACTTCCCTATCACACCTTGTGCCACCAATGATAGTCTATTTAAAGCAAGTATAAATTAAAATATTCTGTTTAAAGGAAAGGTGTTATTAAAATTTTGAATTTAAAAAAATAAATCACACATTCATAAGATAGACAGGAAAGATCCTATTAGGTCACACATAGAGCTGACCGAGACACAAATATAGGAAACAAGTTTGCTCAGCTTGTGAAGTACATCTGGGCTAACCCTCATCCATCTCTTTGGGTATTCAGTTATGTGTCATGGAAAAAGTCAAGACCTCCAGTTGTGCTACTGCCTCACATATTCACCAGGTGCATATTTAGTATCTAGGCACTTATGAGTACTGGGAATATAGCTACATTCATGAGCAGAATATAGATGAATACTTTATATGTTACCAAAAAAATACCATTAACGTCCTTCTTTAACCAGATAATCTTCTGCAAGAATGGAGGCAATGGCTTGTAGCTTCCCTCCCTGCTACCACTGTTTGAGACATTCAGCTGCTGTAGTCCCTACATGCTGTCTTCTCGAGCACAGGTTCCAGCTGAAGTCAGTTACATGTCTAAAGATTATCGGTCAGAGTAAGGGAAGCAAACTCAAGCTCAGAACTTTTCCAACATTAATAAAAAGGAAGTAGAACCTGAACCTCTGCCTGCAATACATATTGCCAACCGGAAAAGAAATGAAAAGGAACAAACGTTAAAATGAAGCAAAACAAGCTGAACAAAATAAATTTACAAAAAAGCAATAGATGGAGTTTGATTCAGTACTTACTCCAGGCATAGAAGCAATCATCTGTTTATGCAAGATTGTTGATTCAGCTAGTTTTGTTCCAGCATCTGCACAAACAAACTAAGAAGAAATTAACAACAAGTTATTTTTTAATTATTTTTGGAGGAACCTGAAGACACTAATAAGTTATTCATGACTTTATTAAAATCAGTTCAGATCTCTTCTTGCTCTTATTCATGGTAATTTGCATTTAGTTCTCTTTCTTTATAAACAACCCAGTTAACTCTCTATTATAAATGAGCTAATTTTCATGAAAAAAAAAAACAACCTGACTTTAATGTGCTTAATTAACACATATATGCTGTGCAGGAGCAATTTGAAGAATATTATATAATAAATCAGAGTTCCTTTATGAGCAAAATATATCTCTTTTCCATACCTTGCATATATCAAATGTTCCTCTTTCATTATAGAGTAAAATCACGATAAAGGATTATAAAGCAGCAGGCCACATTCTTCACTGTGATACTACCGCACTTTCCCTGAAGTTCTACTATGAATTATATGAACAATTTTGAATTTGCAAACATACTGCTATGTGTGGTATAACTTCTGCATAATGCAGGCCACAATACTAAAAAAATACAAGCTGTTCCTCAGAAAAGGTTGTTATCATTCTGTTATAGTAAAGTACCTCCAATTGCTTTTCTTATACTTTTATTCTCCTTATTTTCTTTTTTCCTTATTTTCAAATCCCTTGACTCTAAATTTCTCATGTCCATATCATTCATACATTAGACCTGCTAATGCTATTAATTAAGCATTATAAGCTTCTAGTAATGCATTGGACACTCTCTAGATTATTTACTTGTTTCTAAATACTGTACTTGCACTTGAACAATTTCTGTCCATAGTGAGGCAATGTAACTTTCAAAGAAAAAGCAAACAGAAAAGAACTGTCCAACTAAGGTCTAAGTTTCTTTATGAAAATTAATATGATGGTACCTTCACAAACTGAGACATATATCATATAATCACAGAATGGTTCAGACTAGAAGGGACCTTAAAGATCAAATATCCATAAAGATACAGACTACAAAATATATTTTACAATTTTCTGGTGCAGTAGAAAATTTATGGTGCAGAAAATTTAAAGTTTTCAGTAGCAATGACTGACTATTCTTCATGAAAACATTTCCAAATATCCTCTACAGACCTAGAATTTATCCCTACCCTTCCACAAGATTTACCTTTCAATGACAGATTTCATCTGAAGTTGGACTGCCTACCAAGACTTGGAACTACTCAACCTATATCTAGACAGAGAGCATGTTCTTCAGGATAGATACCAGAAAGCCATACCTGAGTTTAGATTAATAATCTAATTAGATATCTTCAAGCACAGGTCTGGCTCCGGTTGACTCTCTTCTGGTTAAAATTTATTTTACACCAGAATAAGACAAATGGAAATAAAACCAGAATTTAACGCATATTTAAGTTGAGAGATAGCCTGGTGCTCTTCTGTGCCACAGCACTACTAATTAAATAGGAAGCAAAAGAAAGCCTTAGGGTTATGTATCAATCCAGGAAGGACAGTAGAGTCTTAGTTCAAACAGCAACCATGACTCTCCACTTCCCTTTTAAAAGAAGGGCCATTAATGGACCTGAGCTAATAAATAACAGATTTTCTTCTAAGGCACCCTAGCTCAGAAAGAGCAATGCTGACATTAAGTCTACCATACAAGAGATACCTTGTTTTCTGTGTGAAGGATTTCTCAGTCAACCATGTGTTGAGATTAGGGTTCCCTTGTACTACAACAGCTTCAAAAAAGGACCATAGTTTCCTGAAGAAATCATCTGAATGTATTTAGCATCCAACAGTGAATTCAGTCCACTGCTACAGACATTGTACAGCACCCAAATAATAACCCCTTGCCAAATAGAAATATCATTTATTTCAGACAACATTTTCTTTTAAGAACAATAATAAGAAGCAGCAGCCAAAGCAACCTCTGTGGGCCTCTTGTAAGCTTTCTACATATTTTGCACTGTTCTTCTAACAGTTCTGGGTTAAATAACAGATATTAACTTATATGTAAAAACAGCTAACAAACTTAATTCCATTACTAATAAATAATTAGGCCTTGTTTAGCTTATCATTCTCATCATCTGACTGTCAGTTCCAAGAATCCTTCCTGAAGTTGCAATGCCATCAAAAGAGAATGGGGAAACCCAACTCTTATATTTTTCAGTCTAGTTTACTGTGGCTACCTGTACAAGTTCTATAATAAATTAGGGAGTCACGGGTAAGAGCTTTACTGTCAGCCATATGTAAATAAAGAAGGAAAGAAATATACCCCCACAGCGCAAAAAGATGAGAAATAGACAAATAATTGCCATGCTTCTTACTAGCATTGTCTGCTGAGATACAGCTGCAGCATAACATCTAAATGGGAGTGTCTACTGTCTGTAGTGAATTGTCTAACTATATACCTTCATTCACAGATTTTTAAAAATATACATTCTTGTTAATATATTATATATAACTTTAAGTCCTTCCAATCAGTAATTAGAACATCACATTTGCACAGAAACGTAAACAGGAACCACTAGAGATACAATGATTTACAGTAGCTGAAGGTCTGGCTCAAAATAGGAGTCACCTAAGCAAAGCAGATGGGATACACTGAACCTTAGAGCCTGACTGAACGAGAAAATCCTGAGGAGACACTAACATAATTTGAAGACAATGGAAATCCTGAAGATATGTGTTGGTGGCAATGTGAAGAAATGTGAGTGGGAGAAAACTACTGGGAAACAAAATGTGTGGGTGAAGAAGCAGTTCCTATGGAGACCCATGGAACAGCAGCATGTACATGATGTCTTTCGTTAGCTAGGACAAATGAAGGACACAGACTTTCTCTTCCCTTTATCATCCAGGACACCTGTGAAATGATTTGGGTGATCTGCTTAAAATACTCATTGTTTGTAATGTGGCATAAAGTTACCTCTCATCTTAGTACTGATGTCACCAGTGACATTGATGGTACCGTGTAATCTGAATGAACGTAGGTGTCAAGTGTAAATTCCTAGGAATTCTTTGTTAGTCAGCCTACGACTGATCTATCATTAAAATGCTCATAGCTCTTTTGTTATCTTGAACATTTTGTCTGAATCTCTATATTCTGTATGCAGTGTCTATATAGAATCTTGTATATGGGCTAACTCATCCATGGGGACATGACTGGCTTGAAAATTAAAACCATTTCCATTTGGTTCTCTGTTAACCCTGACACAGCTTTATGGATTCAAAACCACACAGTTTGAATTAATATTAGTAGTTCTGTGTGGTAGAGAAATGAACCCATGCCTTCATTCTATTAATGATGCCAAAGAAAATTAAATAATCAGATACATATGTGTTTTTACTAGTAGGTTTCTTAAATTGCAACGATGCTTAAAATGGGCTTAGTGGTTACTATGGTATTTAAATTCAAGAGGCTGTTGAATGATTCAGACCGCATACTACCGAGGACTGCCAATTTGCAGTCAATGGGAGAAGTAGTCATCGTGCCTCCAGTAGGCATCTATGGCAGATGGTCTGAATACAACCCCTATTCTTTACCACTGACTGCATAAAAACAGAAGCTGGCTGCTTTGGATAACAGGAAATATGAATCACTTCATCAGCCTCTAAAAGAGAGACATCATAAAAGACATTTATATCCACATTAGGTGCTGTTGTGTAAGGTATGAATACATCCCAAAATGAATACAGCATATGGAAGGAAAACCCAGGCAATTATCATTTTCTCTCTGAGACAAAGATAATGTAAGGGAGAGTTTTGCTTACTGCCTCTATCAGGGGACTGACTCAATGTGAAGGACACGTGTTTACCAGTTAAATCCCATTGCCAAAAACTAAGATGGCATGTTTGCATTCTCAAATGAGGAATTCAGGATTGACTAGACTGTGAAAGTTTCACCTTTTGCATTAGCGTAGGACTCAGCTATACAATAGAGCAATACTAAATAACTGCTTTACTCTGTAACACAGCTAAAGTCAGTTCAAGTCAAAAATGGACACAGTGTCAAGCTGCACCACTGCACCGGTAAGACAGAAAAAGGTTGGTGTTTGTTAAGATTGGACCAAAAATTTGGAGTCTGGGCTAAAGAAAAAAGAAAAGCAAGCAGCAAATTTCCACTTTTAAAATTAATATTTATTTTTCAAGAAATTAACTTTCACCATTGAAAGAAAAATCCCCACGTGTTATTCCTCCCCTAATACTGATGGCATAATAATTGTTTTCAGAGTCATCTTAACTGCTCTATAATTTCACTTGTCAGTATTATTCCTCTGTCAACCAGCAACCACTTATTTACTATGTGTAATGTACCAGTACTCAAAAGAAAACGAGACTATAGTAAACTACATGAAGCTTTGACCCTGTAATGGGAGGGAAAAGGGTGAATGGAGCTGTGATTCTGGGAGCTTAATGAATGATCTACATAATAAACATCTTGCTTGACTCTTACAGAGTGCTGTCATCATGGTTCACTATCATTTAAAGTTCCTAAACGCATATAAAGGTTAGCTCATTGTAAACAATGAAAGCCCATTGCCTGTGGTTAAAACCAATGGAGTTCAGTGAATTGTTTTTGCAAGACAGGCTAGTTGTGATGAACAGTGCCACACTTGGCAATTTGGAGGCAGAAAGTTTTTTCACAAGTTTGTATCTTACTTCCTCAGATTTGCCTATGAAAAAGCTAACTTAACTCCTACCTCAGCAATCTGCAGAACGAAAAGAACAGAAATATTGCCAATGTGTTTTTTGCTGGAAAGCTCAATGGTAAAAGAGGGCAACCTTCAGGGACTGCCAGAATAGACAGAACTGTCTCTAGCCCATCATGAACCAGCTCTCCTTCCCACAAAAATTACTCACTGGCTTTGGGACTGTGACATAAAGACAAGGCAGCTGTTAGGGCAGTGGACTCAGTCTTTATAGATTCTTTTCAACTTGAGATCTGTTCTACAATGCTCAATATATCAGCAATGATGCACAGGTCATTATCATCTTGGGAATTTTTAAAGTTTAGTGTGGGAGTCTAAATGTGTGCATTTATGGCTAGAAATCCAACTGGATTTTGATCAAAAAACGTCTTGCTTCCCTGCCATTCTGCAACCATGTTGGACCTGCTTCCCTTCCGTGTTGGTTTTTCCACATTCAGACAGAGAGGATTAGTATAAGAACTACATGAGAATTTCCTGTACCTGTACCAAAAGTAGCAGATTCATGTCTGGTAAGGGAGACTTTAACTTGAGTGCCTGCAGTAACTCCAATATGACACTGCGCGTCAAGTAGAATTTGTCCCTTTCCTACAACAGAAAAGCACAGAATTATGAATGTTCTGAAATGCAGTGGCACTCAGCAGTAAATCATAAAGATACTTTTTATCTGAGTTTGAGAATTAAAAAGATTTAAAATTTATAAAATGTGCACCGGTTTGTCCTCTCTCAAGCACAAAAGCAGATATCAAGCATTCTGTCTACAAAAAAGCAGACATCATTCATCATTTATGTAATACTACAGGCTTGAATGAACAGACATCAATGAGGGTGATTCTGTTTTGATGTTGTTACCAGGCATTATATACAAGATTTTAATATTTCACATGTGAAATATGTACAGTTTTCTTAAAACAGTTATAAGCCAGTTATACAGCACAGGCACACAGCATAGCTTTCACTTTCCACATAAAGGGAAAAGGAGAAAGCAGTAAGGATTGGTACAGTACAGCAAACCTGGTATTTAGCATTACTCTTTCATTAAACCTGCCAGAAATAGTCTACATTTTACCATAATTCTTTTTCTGTTGTTGTTCCCCTTAAAATAAGAGTGCTTGCACTAAGGCAGCTTGGACAACTATTTTCCTTCTTTGGATCAGCAGTACTTTTCCACTTACACAGCTGCTACAACAGAAATATTTTAAAACACAGGGGGAAATCAGCCAATGGAGATTAGAACACAGAAGCCTAAGAATAGAGTTGTAGAGCTGAGACAGCAAGGAGGGGAAAGAGATAAGATGAGCCTGTTCTACATCTTACTATGACATTCTCTGGCTTTAGATGATACAGTAAAAATATGGAACAAATCTATAACCCGCTACTGACCACAGTAACTCAAGAATTTTGATCAGCAGGAAGACTTACACTGAGCTCTCTTTCAAATGATTAGAGATGAAATAATGTCACCTTACAAAGCAAAGTATCCAAAGTGTGCTTAAGATTTAATGTCTAGTATCTTCCATCTTGTAAAACTCATGCACTTGACTGCTCACTTAAGTTAAATGTGTGGAACGTTTTACTCATTCAGGACTTCAGTTCCTCTGTGACAACTGTAAATTGCGACAACGTTTGCCTCTTCCTCAGAGAAGCCTCATGAGGTTAAGTTTGTGAGGGTCAGTTTGAAGGCCACCTCCAGCTGCAAACAGTAGCAAATGCAGCTAAAAGGGAAGGAGATGTAGGAGACGAACAGCTGGATATGAGAGAGTATTATGAAATCATTACTTGAGGGGACAAGTACTCAAAAGTCACACATCTTATATGCATGAGTGATACTCTGATAAGAATAATACAATATAAGAACATCCAAGAGAGGCCAGACCATAAAAACAATCCTCAATAACGTCTCTCTAACAAGGCTATCAGCAGATGCACAAGAATGAATAAAAACAAGACAAGCACGTGCAATTCCTACTACTACTCTCCTAGCCACCAACTATTTTCAGTTCAGGGAACTTCTGAGCTCTGTGGTTTCTGTGTAATTCATAATTCTCAGTAGATTTCTCTTCCACATATGTGTCCATCAACATCTTAGACCCATATCAACTTCTAGCCACCGCAGCACTGTGACACAGTAAGAGTCACACACTGTTGAAGAACCGCTTCCCTCTACTTGTTTTGATACTGGTTCCTACAAATTTTATATGTTCTTGTTCTCTTACTGGAAAGGCATGAAATTGCCCATCCCTGCCTGAGTCACTTGTGACCTTACAGACCTCTCTCACATTCCCATCAGTTGTTGCTTTTTCAGATTGAAAAGCCCCGATTTAGTTGCTCTGTATGTGGGATTCATCCTCCTGGCTGTTCTTTTTAAGCTATTTGAATTTTCTCAGATCCTACCACATTCTGATTGGGAATGGGAAACTAGCACAGTGCACAAGGTATAAATAAACCCTGATTACTTGCTGGAATTCACCAGCAAAAGTGACCCTTCCCACAGTCATATGCCCTCACAGTCCTGAGACATACATAATACTGGAGTAACATGCTCAGAGAGATGACAATTACATCCCCCAAAAGACTGATCAGAGTTTCTGTCAGTAACCCAGCACAGTAGCCTTCACATACTAGAAAAGAAGAGAGGCAAAATTATTCCAAAAGCATTCAGATGTTTTACACACTAACACCTATGCTACATGGGATATAATTGAGTCACAATAAATTGCATTGTCAGACACTGAGAAGGAAGCATAGGCTTGAATCATAGCTTTCCTTGGCTCTAAGGATAATACAAGGGTGAACTACTTCTTTTGTGAAGTTGTTTCTTACCTCACAGTCTAAAGTTTTAAAGTTTGTTAAGCACATGCACTGCAGATGAAGCAAAATCAAGCAAAATGTTTTTTGACATCTGACCTCTTGCTTCCCGCACAGTAAATCAGGAGCAATGACACTGAAGTCAATAGCTCTAAGTATCTTTCTTATCAAAGTCTGGTTACTCCTGTCATTCTAGTGGTGATAAATATGTATAAACACAGTTTATACACACTTTAAGAACTTTATATTCTGCCAGGGAGCTGTAAATGGATATTATTTCCATGAGAATATTGCCCAGAGGAGTCACATGTATAAACTTGGTACCAAAGAGTCAAGAATAGAATCCCTTCAGCCTCCGTTAACCAAATCAACCCTCTCAAATGTCTATGCATGTCTACGAAAAAATGCCTTGCAACCTTCAAACTGTGACTTGCCAGAAGTCTGTATGTAGAATGTGAAAATACTGAAGTTTATTTCTAGCAGTATCTCAGGGCCTAAACTTAGTAACAAGAACAGTAAAGTTGGGTGTTTAACGGAGAGTAAGCCAGTATAAAGCAAAAGTATTTTATCACTGTTGCTACTACAGTAATTACAAATACCAGAAATTGGCCACTTCAACATTCTCTAAAGAAATTCACCAGAAAATCATGTCATGTCCAATTCAGTGGCATTTCTGCATTTACTTCATAAGGGTCAACAGAACAGTAGCAAAAGACTAGGTTTAGGTTCAAGCTTCTGCAGCAGTAAGAGATAAGAAAGCTAAGAAGTATTCATTTAGGGCCTTAAGACACTTGAAAGGAAAACTAAAGATAAGATTACAATCCACAGAAGAGATGCTACTTTCAAATGAGTGTTCCAAAGGCACGGAAAAAACCAAATTACTGACCTGGAACAGAAACCCAGACAAGGAAATATCAGATTGATGTGAGCCTTCAGGCTCCCAGACAAGAGAAACTGAGATATTCCTGACAAGAGGGTATTAGGAAAATGCTGGAGATAAAAAAAAATACTGGAGTGGTTGTACTGCACTGACCTCTATGGAGTGCATGTCAGAGTGGCTTCATCTTTGAAAAGACAAGAATCCTCTATAGCTTAACTCAAAGTTGGTGTTTTGTTCCAGTCAGAACATTCAAAGTGGCAAAAAAAGTAATTAAATCTGAATATTTCCAATGCTCACAAACTATAGTACTTCTGGAACTCACTTCTATGTTGTATTCTGTTACAAACAACGCTTTTTTTGGCTGCAGTGATTTTCACTGTAGAGAAACACAGCCATCAGAACTGAGGTGATTTTTCTAACAGAGAGTCATTAATTTGATATTTCTAATGCAAAAACATGGTAAGATTTCAGAAATAACAAAGATAATTTAGTGTGGAGTTCCACTAAATTAAGCAGTTTATGGCTATAAACTGAATGCAGCCATTCACTAATGATTCCATTTCTGGGTCACCAGGTTGCATTAGACTAAATCAAGAAGGAAATTTTACCAAGTGTTATGTTCCAAGCATTCTGAGTGCAATTAAGTTCTCGGCATATTAATAGAAAACTGAATAGAATGCTTTTTTAATACCATAGTTTTAATAACATTTTCTGGAAATTACCAAAACTGTGGAACACGAGGGGAGTGAAACATTTCCTGAATTTCACAATTTGCTCTAGCAGGCATACATGAAATAGTCTTTTCAGACACCAAATGCAAGAGGAATGTCTTTGCTTCAGTTTTAAATGGGGCTTTTTTTCTGTTCCAATGCAAAAAACCTGACTGTTGGACTTCAATTTAACATTTTTCTCACTTTGTCTTGTCTAAAGTCTTGACTATAGATTTAACACAAATTTCTTCCAAAATCTGGACAGTATCTTCTGTATTCAGAATATTTTTCTTTCATAAACTGTCCTCTTTTGAAGGAGACAAAAAAGATAGTATTTGCTTGTTGTAATTAAATGTACCTTTAGTTTCTGTTAAGGCTTCAAACCATTACATCTGGTAAGTTTTTCTTATGGTGCAGGTTTTCTGCAAGAGTGTCACTGCTTTTAACATTTTATCTTCACTGTTCAGTGATATTTCTAAGTCTTATCAAGACTCCAGCAATGTGTATTCCAGTTGCACATTACCAGTATGAAAAATAAAATTGTGTAACTATTAACATTTTCTAATTATTGCTATGAAAAATGTATCAAGTATGGAAAACTGTGCACTTAGTGACTGAAGCAATATTTTTGCTCAGTACCTTAACAATCCTCATAATGAAGTGTACCGGGCGTTAGTAAAAGATTTGATTGGGTTTTGTGGATTTTGTTGTTGTTGTTCTCACAAAAATGAACTTGAGAAATAGCTGTTAATTGTACACCATAGTTTTCATTCAGGAATCTTACAAACTTTTTTCAAGGTGCACATATACTGTCTTCTTTTTGACACAGCTTATAGCCATGCACGCCAAAGTGAAATACCTAATACAGAACAAAACAGCATCTAAGCTGGGAAGCTCCTAACTTAGCATCTTCTGGTTTACTTAGGTATTTGCTGCCTCCCCTCACAGCTGTGGTTTCAAAAGGCACTACCTGGAATATATAAGTTTTTAGTGCACAAGGTATGTGGTTAAACTTGTGCGCTAAGGAAGATAAAACTGTAAACATTTAAAGTCATGCATGATACGAGATAGCATCTCTACAAGAGAGAAAAAATATTTCAAAAGTCATGAAATCACACCAAAATTCTTTTCAAAGCAATGTTTTCAGTAGGTTCCCTTTACCTGTCTCTAAACTGGAAATGTGAAATGGAAGTTTTACTAAAAGGCACTGAATCATAACCACCATTTAATTAGTCAAACAACATTAAAACTACTGACATCTGAAACCTGACACTAATTTCATCCTTTACTTACAAACATCCTATTTGAGGGAAGCAGGACTTTGTCCTATTTTCAGATATAGTCTCATTGTTACCTTAGTGAAGGCTCGGTAGCACAAACCACATAGTTCCACCAGGTAGGCCAGAGTGAAGACAGCGTTCTGAATTACAAAGCTCAGTAATTTTGAGAAAGGCTCCAGAAGGCTCTGCAATGACATGATTTAGAGAAATCATTAGCTGGTTGCTCAGCAAAACAAAAAGCATTCCAATGCCTGAAATGCCTGAATGAAATAGCATGATTTTTAGCTCAGAGGCTATCTTGCTGGGATTTATACTGTTTCAATCAGATAGCTATTCTATCTAGCATTTGCCTTATGCTTGTATGATAAATAAGAAGTATAAAATTAGAAAAAAGTTTCACCTCTGACCTTGTGCTGATGAGATGTAAGAGATTCTGTACTGTTTATGCAGGAAAACATCACCTACCTTAGAAGAATTGTACTGCAGAACTTCTAAGGAAGTTCATTATTATCTTTTTTCCCTTCTTTTATTTTTTTTAAGAAAAAAAAATAAGAGGAGGGAGGATAAAAAAAAAATAGGAACATCAAATCTTTAAGAAGATATACATTCACACCCACACAGGAATGTAATCCCACCCACACTTTACTGTAACCTAGATTCCAAAGCTCTTATCATTCTCCCAAGAGTATCGGACTGACAATTTTATGTTCATATATAATACTTGCTTAGCTAGGGAATAGGAACACATTCATGGAATAGTGCAAGCTGGCTAAATCAGAGGTAAGAGTTTTGTCTTCTTGGAACTTACCCTAGTGGCACTAGTAGTAGGTATCTTCAACAAGCAAATCATGATTCTTAAACTAGAATCTAAAGAACACTGTGAATGTGTTTAAAGGCAGGAAAGAAAAAGAAAGAAAAAAAAAGAAAAAAGAAAAAGAGTTAGTACGTTTCAGTGCATGTCTTGCTTTTACTGGTAGCAATTATGAAAGAGTTATAGGTGAAACCTTCAGAATAAACCCTGATGATTGATCTTTACTTAGTTTGCTTAAACTGGCTTATTCCTGAACACACATTCATATCGCTTCAGTGGTAATACACGGCATTAGCCTTCTGATGAGAAAATTTCATTAAAGGGCTAGTTCACTAAAGTTAACTTTATCCCTTTTATGGAAAAATGTTCTACAAATATATTTCTGCTGTAATAAAAATTGATTGGGAAAAAAAGAAGAAGAAAAAAAAAAAAAGAGTGGGTTAGGTGGGTTAGCAGGAAGTACACACCATCTACCCCATAGTGTATTTCTGTGGTTGCCCTGGGCTATGACACACACCAAGACATGGTGTGCAACTCACACCCTGAACACCAGAATGTGCCCTGTCAATAGCTGCTCCAGAGGCATTAAAGGCTCTAAAACTGTTCCTTCTGGTGTAATTGATATTTCTTCTGCATAAATCACACAGGTTGCAGCAGACGCCGGGACTTTTCAGTGTCTATTATTTGTCGCGCTTCATCCCTGCTGCAAATAACTAGAACAGCAGAGTCATTTATGACCCCAGAGGATGTAAAGTTCAGAAGCAAGCAATTATTTTATTTGTACTAATGGCATCTCTCATTAATAAAAGGGTAGTCAGAGTAAACACTCCATCTAAATGTTCTGTGGATAGCAGATATCTTAATAGTTGGAACTATTAAGATACAATTAATTGCTTTGTATTTATTTCAGTTAGACAGGATGTAACAGATTGGGATAGCTAGTATGCAAGGGGAATGGTTATTGCCTGTTTGGCTTAGTGAGTGCGGCAGGATAGTGCCTCAATTTACTAAATTACTTAAAATTACTTAAACAGGTTTCAAGATCTTTACATAAAAGTGCAAAGGAATTAAATGTCTTTCATGCAATTTGGTGGTGACATGCAATTTACAAAACTGCCTTTTAAGTCATAAAGTTAGATTTTGGAACCCTCAGCCCATACTGAGCAACTCTGTTTTGCAAAGAAGAAATTACCACTGGGCTTGTTCACACCATAGGAAATAAAGGCAGAATAAGGGTATCAGAATGCTGCGCTTACTGGAAAGACTCAGAAATGGTTTTGTTTAATAAAAAGACATCTGGAAACAAACACACTAGGAGATAAGATCACTTTGCATATCCTTTGAGTACACAGAAATCAGAGACCAAAATTTCTAGATTCAGTTTCTGTAACTATATTCTGATTACAGCCAGAACTACAATCTAGTCAGCCAAACAGGCTACGCACAGTTCCCAGTAGTCTCGGTTCTCCCTGCTTGTCTGACTATTGTGTACTTTTAGCAAATTAATTAGGTGGTACTGCTCTTCTTGAGAGTTTTGTTAAAACTAAATGGATTTTTACTGCCAAATGCTGATTCTTTCAAATGCACTATTCTAATCTACAGAGACAGGGCATGGCAAGGGCAAAAAAAGCCAACAAATTGGTGAAGAGTACTCTGGTCAGAGTTGTTACTGTTACCCACAGAAAACAATTAAAGGGAGAGCTCAGACCCACAATAAATCCAGTCCTCTGGGAACATTACTTGGTTCATTAGAAAATATTCACAACAACCTGCTCTGATTTCCCATCCACAGCTTTCCCAGTGGCTTGGTACATACTGATCAATGCAGTATAGCTTATTTCAGATGTCCATTTATCATACCTTAAGTGGCAAAACACAGGGGAGTTTAGTAAGGAAGGTCTGAAACTGATTACTAATTGTGGTCCAGAGGTTGCTGGGCGAATCCATCGGCAAGGCTTCCATGAAAGTAGCAATATTTTCCAAACAGCGAAGCATCGCACCCCCTGCTGGTAAATTCTTTTTGTTGTTTAAACCCTGGGAAACAAAACGAGAACTGTAAAAAAAAATGTACACATGCAGAAATGGCCCATTATACAGTAGTTGGAAATGCTGAGGTCAATTTGTTTAAACCAAATACTACTTATCTATTTTATAATGCTTATGATAAAATGGTGAGTAGGGAATTTGAACTCTGCATATGACAATTAAGTCTAGTTGAGTTCCTAAAGTATCAGCCAAAAGATTTTCAGCCAAAGCAGGGTCGTAACTCATAACCTGCTTAGACTAGCAGGGCAGTTAAAAAAGCAGAACTTGTATTCATCAGTGGATTGCCCATGTTTTCCTCTGGTCAGTTTTAAACAAGATTTGTTGATTAATGTGCAGCAGACCACACACATATTTTGGCATTAGGGTCAGGTCTGGAAAGACAAGCAGTTTTAAAGTGATGGCAAAGTCTTCCTATCAAGCTATCATCATATTCTTGGAACAGCAGGACACATGCAAGTGACTACTGCCGGTGGGAGGATAAAAATTACAGTAGAAACAACCAAGGGTACAGGAGGCAGTCAGTGAAGGGCAGGCAATAAAACTCTGGACCAGTTAAGAGAAACTGTCATCGGATACAGGGGAGAGGGAAAGCTGAGATGTAGGAGCAGAAATGTTCCTGAAAAACAGAAACAGTGCTTGGAGAAGGCATGGCCCGCACTGCCAGTGTGTAGAGCAGGTCCAGCAGCTAGTCTGAAGTAAGTATAAAAGCAAACTATCAGTGAAATCAAAAGCCACCAGAAGGAAAATGGTAAGGACAGCCTAATCCTGCTTCCAGGGAGGACAAAACAAAAAATTGCATTCCTTTTGGTTACAAAAGTTTGAACTCTTAATGAATGAGGAGAAATGATCCAATATGCCTGACAAAGCTAATAAAACTACCACCATTAACAAAGCTGACTGCCTACATACCTCTAACAGCTGGCTCAGAGCAGCAATGGAACTCAGCTCACTGAAGTCCATAAGAGACATGGCCAAGGTCCGCAAAAAACTTCCATCTGAAATTCAAATTACATTTTTACCCTGACTGTCCATACAGAGGTAACTGAAAGAGTCACAGAAGCATTCAGGTATTGCACATGACCTTTAATATTGCTCTGGAAAAGCTGGGGAAAGATGCCATTGGGAGCCAGCTGATGGAACACACAACGGAGGAACTGCTTGGCCACCCCTGCAGCATTTCCAGGGATCATCATGCTGAAATAAAGGTAAGGGAAAAAAATAAAGATACATCATTGAAGACGAAACTTTTTTTAAAGCTGAGAATATGGAGAAAATAAAGTTGAGCCTATTACATTTATTTATGGAAGTGTTCCGTTATGAGTGAGATAGTCAAAAGCAGAGCTGTCCTGACCCCAGTAAGCAGTTCAGCATGTTGTTTTTATGATTTTCAACTGGGCACAGCTGAAAAAATTATATACACATACCTAAAGTATTTAAATCTCAGTAAATAGTTGCATTTCTCCTGACTCTCCACATAGTTTTATTAGCGAATCATCCAAGTTTGAAATATAACCCCGTTTTCACCTCGTGTATTTCAGTGTTAAGGGATGAGGGTTTTTTTGTCTGTGCCATAAACCACACAAACAACAGGTTAAACATGCACATTATAATAATTTGCCTTTAGCAGTTTCCTCAAGAAATGTGCTTCCTAATCACTCAAAAAATGAATGGTTTAATTTAAAATGCTAAAGTATTATCTATTTACTCATAAATGGAACATTTGAACATTTTTTACAGCTTCTCAAAATGAATTTATCTTATTCAGCATCTGATTTACAAAACGAGACATCACTACCAGGGATTCTCCATGGCCAAGGATGATTCACTTGATTGAACGTATGGAGATAGCTTATCAAGACAAATAGAGAACACAGAAGAAGCCAGAAAAAGCTGCACTGAAACTGTGGAAACCAGAAGGCATCTTTCAATTATATCTGAATCTGAGTTTTTTCAAGGTCAATACATATGAAAATGGGTTCCTGCTCATTCTCAGAACACATGAGATGTTTGACACACATGGGATGTGTTTCCTCTTACTACCAAACCTTAAATAAATTTTTTAAATATTAAATGTAGTTGATTTCAGGGCCAGGGAGAATGATGCTTTTAATTAATTGCTTCATTTTGGCCAATGTATCCTTTTCTACCATACCTTTCTGCTTGGTTGGAAAAACTGGTACTTGATGCCAACCTAGAATAAAAATAAAAACATAAGTGAAGCTCATATGCTTTTTTGTGTTTCATTTCCAAGTAGTCAAATAAAGCATAATTTTTCTAAGTAATAAACACTAATTTTAGAGAAGACTTTAAATGTCACCAGAAAGGTCTTTTGAATGGCACATAAATCCAGTCAAATCATGTTTGCACAACACAAAAAATCTATTCTTTCAGTCTCTCAAATACTTAACAGCTCTGAAGAAAATTCTGCCTCCTTCCCTGTACTAGAATGAAGATAATGAAGTAAGCCTTGCATGCATATCATGGATAATTACTAACCTAGGGGAATTTAGATGAAAAAAAAGTTTGCCAGAAGCTGGCTACTAAATGCTTGGGTTTTTTTCTGATTAACACAGCAACAAAGACTAAGCCAAAATTCTCTACTTGGCAGTCTGAAGTGAGGCTTCTAGTTCCAGATTTCAGCACCTGAATAACTGGCCTAATTTCAGAAACACTAAATACCTATAAGCTCTCACAAAGTCAGGTGATAAATACTGGGTTCTCAAAAATCAGGTCATTTATTTTAGTACCTAAATATAGACTATGAAGCCAAATATGGGCATTCCGTGATGAAAATATCGAACACGACTTAAAGCTTCGATATCCAGAACATCAGGGCTTACAGTATCAACACAAAACACCTTTCACACTGAAAGCCACTAAAAAGCAATTAAAAAGATGTACACTGGAAGCTTCTCTTATATATAAAATATCATGAAATTTTTACTTTTATCTAAACAGAAATTTCATAGAACTATGCTAATTTACATCTGCTAATGATATGGCCATCAATATTTATCTTTGATTCACAATCCTTTTAGGCTGGATTTAGCTGTTGCTCAATCCACTTTCAGCTTCTGTGAAGACAGTTTCCTCTATACTCACCACTGCAAAAGTCTGAAAAGGACCCTAAGGCATCTCAGTCGAATGCATCAGTGTAAACCAAAATGGATTATTCACGACGCACGACAAGCTGGGGACTCAACATTCTTTCAACAGTGCAACAATCTCAGGCTGGATGGTGCAGGGGAGTGAAGATTAAAGCCTCTTCAGTTTTTCAAGCATAGATCAGAAAAACTCACTAGTGTCCCTGACTCCACTGTTGTTAGGAGTCCACACTGAAATCGAACATATTAATGCTGCTGGTGAAAATGGGTCTGAAGCTACCTTCAAACAATACAGACCTCAATTCCGCAATAATTGTAGCATCAGAGGATTTCTGCAGAATGCAGTGAGACTGACTGCATGCCCAATCATTACACTGATTGTGAAAAAATCTACTGAAGCACCTACAACAGCACAAAATATTTCTTCTAGAAGAAATCAAGGTCCTGCGTAAGGTTTCTCTCTCCTTTTGCTTGCATTAATGCAAGTGTTGGTTTTCCGATAAACAAAACACTCAGTTTCTAACTGGAAAAACTTTGTGAGACATGAATTACACTCAACACTTAGGAATATCTCAAACTTCTTGAAATTTACAGCTTGTGTGTATTTATCGTTACTATTCTAAATATTTTGTTGCACAAAGGCCATGAACTACATCATTACCTCTGCTCTGCAGACCACAAAGCAGAACAGTAAATGGATGGTAGACAGTGAATGAATGTGTTCAAATTTGTACGTGTTAAGATGAGAAGTTAAGCTTTTCAAAGCTCCTCACTAAGTCAAGAACCTCAATGACATTTTCAAACAGGGCTTTGATGGTTGGAAACCTAAATCTCACTGGAAATCAATGAAGAAAGAATCAGGAACTGGAGCATAAAGTTAAGTGCATGCCAGAGTCTTATAAACATGTCAAACTGTCAGTAACTTGAACCCAGAGCTTTTCTTCTTACAAAAACCCCAACAGATGCTTATCTGTACTTATGGGTACTCAGATAACTTTTGAACATCTTTCTGTGTACTGTTTAGGGATTCCGGAAGACTCTGGATTTCTTAACTCCTTGTTTCCTCCTCTAAGCATGAAAGTGGTACTGTTTTTTCAAAGAGTAGAAGTACAAGAAGTCTAATTCAATCTCACTTCTGTCAGATGGGTGTTCAGAAGCAATGATATGACACTGATTGATTAAAGAGAGCAACTTAGGTTACACATATATGTGAGGCACCTGGATGCCTCTCTGCTTGTATATGCTATTTATTTTGCATGCATTAAAGGTAATTACTTTTTCAGGAGCATCTTACTGGTCTTAGAATTTGTTAGAAATGACAGACAGTTGGAAGAACACAGACCATTTATCAGGAATACCCCATGTTGAATGCCATCTGCTGCTCTGAACTATCAGCTGTCTCACTCTAAAGATGCAGCATTTCTTCTTCAAAGCACAAGAAAAGGTAATCCGTTCAGCTCTCATCCCTTGATAACTTATCTTTCATCTAATTTATTCTCTGTGGCTGTACTACTGCTGTAGTACACGAGAACGAGAAGCATGCCACAGAGTATGATGCATCCATTGCTGTTTAAGTAATAAAAAGGGCACTCCAGGAAGAAAAAGCTACTGCAGAAAAACTGAAATACAGTTTACTGAACAGTGCTAATAGTAAGACAAGCTGGGGAGATCCCCAAGATGGAACCTCGTGTTGGAGGGTGGAAGAGGAGGACATCAAAGGAGCTGCTCCAAATTGATGTGGGAGTAGAAGTTACAGAATTGGTAAAATGATGAATAACAAAGTAGCAGACAGAATCAGATGTTACTCACTTTGTCATATATAAAATATATAACTTCCTCTTCTGAAGTTTATGTAAACCCAATCCCAGGCAGAAAAAAAATCTTTCAGTCTTTTGGGAACGGAGAAAGTCCTGAATTTACCTTCCCACAGACTGCATGATGTCCAACAGCAGAGGAGCAGCCAAGTCTGGACTAAGGTGAATGAAGGTTGAGAGCACAACTATGGCCAGGCCTAGTGTTTCTTCATCATATTCTTCAAGAATAGCTCCACAGTCATGGCACCTGCAAAGAACAATTTAAAACCTGACATTAACAAATTTAAAACAAAGTATTACTACATATATATATATGTGTGTCTATGTGTATAATTATGTCCTTTTAAAGTATTATCATAGAATTATTTAGTACATTATATTCAAAATAACTAATTGTGATCTTTCTATTTAGCAGCTTAGATACAATGGCACTCAGAGGATCTTAAAGGAGATGGAACAATTCACATTGTCCTCCCTGTCGGTCATGAATTATGAATAACAAATGATACCATTTGGAAACATCTGATTGGTTCCCACATCACTTATATCTACTAAGAAAGAGAAGAAAGGACCCCTCAGGAGCATAGAACCTTAGGTTTCAGAGAAGTTTCCTTTCCCAGGGCAGATTTGCTGCTGAGTCACTTATGCTTCCTGAAATGCTCAAGGAAAACTGATGAAGTTATGAAAGGGGTCTGTAATATCTAATTATAAAGGGGATGTCAGACTTAGGAGAGATGAGACGGGCTTTCAGAACCTAAGAGAAAGGCAAACCATTGTGGGAAACAGGCTTATCTCAGCCCAGTAGGAAGGCTTGCTTCATTTGATGAATGCTAAGGAGTCCAACAGGTTGTAATATTTTAACTTAATGGAATTTTACAGACACTTTTCTTGCCTTTGTTATTGAACGGAAGGAAAATATTCCAACAAAGTGAGGGAAGTCGAGTTCAGCTACTCTGTGTGTTAATAAGTGGTGCTAGAGATTTGCTGAAATGACCAAAGGAAGTGTCCAAGTGCCTAACTCTTTGGTTGCTTCACTTTGTCACGCAGTAAGGTCCACTTCCAGGCACAGCCTATGCAACGTCTTGCTACAGTGATCAGCCTGGCAGGTCTCTGTACTCATCTGAACACAGGAGTACAAGCAACAACTGATGGTTTCTCTTCCCAGTTTTTGACCAAGTTGATTCATGGCTCCCTGCTGACTGGTTTAGCTCTCCATGAAATGAGTATGCTGGTGTTTAACACTTCTTTTAGAGGGGTTTAGCCAACCAATTAAGGTTTGCAAAAGCTTTTGCGATCAGAGAGTATGAGCACTAAAAAGTCTGTGTTGGTAACTGCTGATGCATAATCATGTGTAATCTCTTCCAACAAAAACCCCAAGGCATTTTTAAAAAAGATTGCTTTTAAAAAAATGTTTCCTTAGGCAAAAGTGGTTCCTCATGGATCACAATGAATCCTTGATTTAGAATAGGATGGAAAGCCCTTCCCCTGACCTCTGTGCACACACAACAGCCTGAGTCATCATTTCTCCTATGCACACTCATGCAATTTCTACTAAACTGAAAGCACACCTCACTGGTGTCGTTTAAAAATGTTTACTTTGGGGTAAAAAACTGATTTAAAAACATAGCATAGAGATAAATGATATAATGGACTTTATATTTCCATAAAGTATATCTATACTTTACTTGATACATCTGAAATTCCGTTAGTTCTTTGAAAGGAATAGAAAAATAACTTACTTGTCAGTCATCACAGTGGGCTGGTCATCAGCAAATTCTTCTGGTGCAGGTACAAACATACTGACTATGCTGGGTGCTGACAGCAAACTAGATTTTGTGGCACCTTAAGGCAATTAAGAGGGGAAAAATATAAAAAAAAAAGAAGGAAAGAAATATCACTATGCAGAAATCCAAACGGCTTGAAGAGCAGGCTTCTAAACAGCCATAATGGTTTTATCATGCATAGAAATGTGTCTACATGTAACAAAATGTGTCTACAAAAGGATACACAGCTCATTCCTTGATTCTGCAGAGATTATTCAAATTACCTAGAATGATTAATTTTAAAAATGCAAAAACTTTTGGAAAAAAGATAGCAAAGAACAAGAATTCCAGGGAGGTGAATGTAAGTTTATCTACTAATTTTTTAGGGGCAAAGGATGCTTGTACACTTGCTATGAGACTGGACACCAGCATATCTGCAATCTTCCCAAGTATTCTGGGATTTGCCTTCCCACAGTTTTTGGTGGCATGAAGAAGGAAATAAGTTCATATGAAAAAAATGGGCCATCAATCTGTTCATACCATCCCTAAAAGAGGCACAGGCGAGGAATCAGGAAAGTACAGCTAGAAGAAAGAACTCATAAGAAGTTGAGAAACACTGAGAATATTCACAAGCCGATGATTAGAAATGTTTTCTGATGGAAGTCTTCACCAGAATCCTTTTTCTCTGAAGCTGACTTGTTCAGATGGGGGTACAGCCACTTTGATCATACCAACATATGGGGTTCCCTTGGCCTTCAGCACTTATTGTGCACATAATTACTGATGGAAGTTGTTTTAACAGAAAAAGTTATGTATAGTGGAAGATTCAAGCTCTTGTTTTTTCTGAGTCCTGCTTTCTAGAATTGAAGCAATATAGGGTAGTCTGACAGTCTAATGTCTCTCCAGCATGGTGGTTTTCCTGCCTTGGCACCTTTGTTTTCATTAAGCAGATAACACAAATTGCAGGATAAAAAGCCAACCAATCAAAAAAAAAAAGATTTTGCTCTCCAGCTAGTCCGGTGATTATTATCCAGTAATGTAGGACACCATCCAGAATGCAAGTAAGTGTGGTAGACTTTCCAGTTTCCCCCATGACACCACCACAAATGAATAAAGATCCCTTTCACTGTCACATTCTTTAGATTTAAGTCCCACTGCAGCACACAAATGCTAAAAGCTGTCACAATGCAATTTACAATGTTGAAATAAGACAACTACTCAAAATCAAAATGTCCTCAACTGTGCAATGAACAGTAGGAAAAAACCCATGATTTAGGAAAAGAAGGTAGGTCATTGCCCCACTGCAAGGCTGTAATAAAGTATGGATGTATTTGGGCTATGAGGTATGTTAATTCATAAAAAATGAGATTCAACCACACCCTGAATATAAAGTCTTTTATTTCCAGGCTGACAACTGCAACAAGTACTATTAGAAAGCCAGAACACCTTATCAGTTGTCCTTGACTTGAACAAAATGCCTTGTGTAATCATTTTTCAACAGCCTACATTCTGCAGGATAGTTGAGGGCTTTAATAAGCTGAATGGAACATAAAATTCAACACCATTTGGTACTAGCCAAAAAAACCTTCCTGGCAGTCTTTGCAGAGCGATCAGGTCAAGCGGACACTGAACTAACCTCTGATTCTTAGTGGTGGTCCCTCCAAGTCAGGGTTTAGGCAAACGGGGACATTGCACAGCCGCTTTCCATGCTGTATCTGCTCTGTGAATAAATACAGAACTTTAGTCTCCAGATCTATAAATACAGAATCTGTCACCAGCCCCACAAGTCTTAAACAGTTAAAACAAGAGAAAGACGAATACAACAGCTACTGAAAGAACAAAGAAGAGTTAAGTTTTTAAGCATAGAAGGGGGAATAAAAAGGAAGGAGGCGGGAAGGCACGAAAGAGAAAGATGACCCAATTCCACAAAGGAAAATGAACACAGATAACCTAATACCAATGAAGGCATTTTAGAAAACTCATTACAAAGGAAATGCTAGCCATAAAGATTCAACAAGACATGTAATATATGAGTCACAAAAATAAAAAGACAGTGTTTAGAAATGCAAAGAGACTAGAAGCCAGATATAGTTTGCGGTAACAGAAGCTACACACAAAATGATTTTATTTTACAGATAGTAAGCCTGGGAAAAGGTGATTTGAAAAAAAAAAAAAAAAAAGAAAGAAACACATGCTACCAAAAAAAAAAAGCATGCATGAACCAAGCACGCATCTTATATAAGACTACTCCCTAGTTGTTATACTGAGTCTTGAAAGTGTGGTGTGACACTGAAATTACAAATAGTCACACTGAACATCTGCCCGGAAAAAAACCCAACCTGTTTTATATGTGAAAGCTATAATTTTACTTTGAAGCTAACTGTTTTCAAAAGAGACTGATGGATGCAAAGCTTTTCAGAAAAGAACATTTTACTTTGTATCTCCATATTTGGAGGCCTTTAGCTAGAATGTATGTTGGAGGGAATAGTCATAGATGTTGTGATGAAAGCTAGTGGACCTGGAGCAAGATTAACAAGACAGTTCCTAAGTGGTTTTGTGTACTGACTTACACCTCTTGAATACAGGCTAACTACTTCTTGCAGAAGGAAAGCAGTAACTTTTAATCTCTAAACCCCTGTCTGAGAAATTAGGTGATACCAGTCAAGTCTCTTCAATAAATAAACTTACCTGCTGATAGGACAAAACCCACCATTGTTATTAGCATTGAAGAACTGAGACCTTTATGATTTAAGGACTTCATGCTGAACATGCAGCAGACTGTAGCAGATAAACCTGAACTACATACCATACCTTTAGCCATTCTTCAGCTACAAGATCTAGTTTGATGGAACTTGATGCTAAAAACTGAATTAAGCAAAAATTCTAACTCAGCTGTCCAGAACTGGGAGTGAGACAATCTCTCAGCATGCTAAGTTCCATATAACATTTTAAGCATTCCTTTCTCTGGGTGTACCTGAATCTGCTGATGAATTCCAAAGAAGCACAGTGCCATACTGTCACTAACAACAAGATGGGCAATAATATATCTAGCATTTATGACAAACCAGAATGCATTCATAATTTAGTGACATCTTTTATGGAAGAAAAAAACCAAACAAAACACTTGAGCAATGAGGAAATTGCGTGCTTAATTCACTTTTTATTGCTTTGCATTCTTCTTAAAGGGGAGAAAAATATGTCAGTGAATGAACAGAAACTTCAGGTGTTCAGCATGAGCTGGAAGAAACTTCTCTAAAGAGAAATAAATCAGGGTGGTACAAGGCACAACTCCTTGGTGTTACCATTATAAACATACACACAAATAAATGATTCAATGCACTGGGGATGAAATCCTTTACCTAATGAAATCAGCACTGATGCTTCTATTTCATTCAATGAGGACAGAAAATAATCCAAATAATTTGCAAAATCATGGGGACATGACTGTACCAGAGGGACTACCTCCCAAATACGTAACTTCTACAATTCATACCAGGTGACCATCTGGTACTCACTATAAAGTTTTCCTTTAGACTTGAGATTGATTACTTATCTGCAATGATGGAATATAAATATTCACTTTTTTAATGGATTGAAACAGAAAGTAATTGGTTGAGGCAATAGAAATAAAGAAAAATAAATGCAGCTCACCAGTATCCCAAGTGCTGATATTGTGGGGAGCACTAGACTGGTGTTCCAGCTGCCTCTTCATTAGCTGGTTCATTGTCAGAGCTCCCAAAGACCCTCTTTTCATTTGCCTGAACTGAGCTGCAAGTCAGAAATGCAAAAGGATTTCAGGGGCTCAGACAACATGTAAAACTACTCCTGTTTCCTGATCTTGCAAGCCAGCATGAGATAAATAGTGAAAGGACAATGACTGCTTGTTCTAAGGATCTCGCTCAAGTCAATATGCACTTTTCACACTACTAAACGGGGTGTGATTCTGGCCCCAATGACATCATTCATAAGTGGCTTGGATTCAGGATCTCATCCACTGTGTCAAATGTCAGTGCCTTTTAGTCTCCAAATACCATGAAACTTTTCAAAACACTTGGGTGTCTGTGAAGTGTAAGATACCATCCCAAAATTCCCACGTATACTTGAGTCTCACTTGCATAAAACATACCGAGGAAGGGAACTCAGTTTCCTCTCAGTAAAGCAGGAGGACTGAGGACTGCTCTGTCCATGTTCACCATAGGAAAAAAGATTCACTGTGTGCCATTATCACCCTTCATGAGGGGTGCAACCTGAAGATGCGTCCTAAATACCTACTGCCTGCACATTTTTCTAGAGTATGAAGCCAGTGTGCCTTTGAAGATGGGTTCCTTTTGTAACCTCACCAACATTCTTCTTACATAGAGCTACCAAGGAACAAGTATTCACTATTTCCTTATCGTACTATTTACAACACTTCTTTTAATGAATGTTGCTGTTTTTATAAGAGATATGTCTCAGTGGATAATGCTTCCACGCAAAAGGAAAAACAACTGTGCATTTAAAATTCAGAATGATTTTGGTCACTATTTTCTCAGTGCTTAACAGGCGGGAGAAACAGAACATACAAACCTCCTGACTTCCTTACCTTTTTTCTCCATTCCTAAGAAACTTCAGATTGAACCAGCATAATACATTCACTTTGCCTGCTGAGTATGAGCAATGTGTTTCCATCACTGCCACAAAAAATCATTGGCTAAGGTCTTAAGGCATAGTTTTAAGTCCTGCTTGAACAAGGCATGTGAAAGAGCTTACATGCATCTTTGTGCAGGAAAGCTGCTAAAACACCGCTTTAAGTATAAAGTGCTTTCCTGAACAGGGCCTTAAAGCAAGGGCAGCAAAGTAAAACCTTCTCTTAACAACTGTTTTCATCTGCCATTACATTCAACATTATTTAAGGAGTATTAATGTAATATCAGGTAGTTCCGCTCTACAATTCCAAACAGTATCCAGCTAAGCTCTGAAAATAAACCCAGCCTTTCACATTATTAACCGTGATGAAGAAGCAGAGATAAGGGATAAACTACTTTCAGAAAACTGAGAGGTTGAGTGCCCTCCCCTGCACTAGCTCTACTCACATTCAGTCTGAGAGTATCAAATTGTGAGAAAGTAGAGTATTCCCTAAGAAAACAAATACAGGCCCTGAGAAATAATGAACATTTTAACTTCAGTGGGAATCTGCACATTCAAATTATTTTATTAGGTGAATTATTTTAAGTTTTCCCTGGTTATATTATTTCAGAGTGCATTTAAACTCTTATTTTTGGTCCAAGTACAAATTTCTCCAACATTGCTACAAAGCAGTTCTTGTATAACTGAATTTCTGGAAACAGACCAAAAGACTGTTCCATGTTTCACTTTTAAAGTTATATTGCAGCTGCCTTTCACAGCAAATTAGGGGAAAAGTAGAATTTCCATCGTTTTCAGGGCAAGGATTTTAAATAGATGCTTTATCACTTTATCAAGCATAGAATTTCCTGATGAAAGAACAGCAATTAACATTAGAACTGACAAGACTGCTCGGAGTGCAGATGACTGTCAAAATTTAGAAAATTATCTCTGAATTTTCTTAACAGCTTTTGCGATTGTAATTAAAAAAAATTCATGCATATTCCACATAATCAGGTTATTGTTGAGCAGGTTTGGATTTCCAGGGTTATTTTCCTGATTTTTCAAAGACAGACATGATTTCAAATGTTGGTAAGTTAAGGAAAAAAAAAGTCTAAACCCCAGAAAACCCAGAGCTGCTAGCCTTTGAACAGTTTTGGAGCCAGTCTGATGGCTGTGACTTTTCATGCCTATGACTGACTAGTGGCTTAAGAAAGGAAGACTTTCTTGGTCAGGTTTTCTACAGGAAACCTAAAAATCATGGAAGATCAGTAGCCTTCACGGTAGCTTGTGAGCCTACGTTAGCTAGTGATCTGGTCAATCATGCCTCCATTGCTGTGGAACTCTCTACTCAAGGCAAAATCATCCTATCACAGTCAGTGATGTTTGTTTTCTGTGGCCAGGCACTGCCCATACAAGTAATCTTATCTATTTGGGTTACAGAAGTGTCTTGTGCTCACAGTCCCAATAAGGACTTACTATGCAAAGCACTGTAAAACCACATAGCAGAAGGCCAAAAATATTTAAGTTTAAATGGACAAGAGACACAGTGGAAGCATTTGTGTCCCTTTTTGCAGTTGGAAACTGAGGCACACAGAAAGAAGAAAGGAATATTTACAAAGAAATGTAGGCTCAATATCCTATAGATACTATTCCAGATTTCATATACTGGAATTTACACCTAGCACTCAGTGGAACCAGACTGAGATAGGTCTTAACTGGCACCTCTACAGCTGCTTTTAGTAAAGTCTGTATCATCAGTTGGCCAACAAATGTACTCTGACTTTGAGAAGCACAACAGAAGACACTAGTAGTAAAACTAGAGAGAAAACTTCTGATTTGAAGTACTCATCTAGCATGTTTAAAATAATACCTTCCTTTAATAGGTCAGAGATTCCTTCCAATCAAATTAGCTACTTAACTTTTCTACAGAAATCTGAAACTGGGGTTCAGCAAGTTGAGCTGATCTAGCAGCTCACTGGTACCAAAACAGGTCACCACTTCCCCTCCCTTTTCTTCTAGTCAGAGTCCTCCCCCATGAACCTTTAAATGTGTTACTTGACATTAGCTAGATGGACACGCCATTATGAATTTTGTTAGTGTTCTACAATGCATCCACCTTCCATTGCTATCTACACCTGTTCTGTTAAGCCATAGGTCAATGTCTACTTAAAACAACCCAGTTCACTTCCCACTGAAAGGGGTATGAGAGTCTCAGAGGACACACCACATTTCAGTTAAGGAAGTGGCATTTCAAAGCATTTTACAAAAATTTCAAGAGGTGCTTTTTTTTCTAAGATACAACAATGAATGTGCTGAAGACCATAGTAACAGCCATGTGGAGGTCTCATCCCCTGCTTCCATACACTGACAGGGACAATGGTTTCTCTCATTGGAAAAATAAAGATTAAGATTTAGTGAAATGCTGCTTTTATCTGCTACCTACTCTAATTCAAGAAAACCACATTTGTCAAATTTGCCATGTCCCGGCAGAAAATCTCTTAGCCACTAACTGCTGACCATCAGAGATTTAACAGACTCAGTGACATCCACCACCTCCAAGAATTAATGAAATTCAAGAAAAGGCGTTTTCCATACATGATATGCATCCAATGCAAACACGACTACTTAGATTTAATTTTCACATCAGAGGTAAACTTACTTGTTATGGAAGAGTGACTACTTGTCTCTGGGACACCTGCTTCAAGGGTTGGTGCAGATGACGACTCTCTTGGCATTTCCAATGTTGAAAGTCCTTTGGCAGCAGGATCTGCATACAAAAATTGTGCTTAAACTATCAGTATTTAGAATAAATAAATATTTTCCATCCGCTTTCTCCCTGGGTGCCTTTTTCACATCCTTTCAATCATTCATTCACCATCTGGCATTCCCAGCCGTTTTAAAAGGATTCAGTGTCTGTGTCATAAGATTTAGAGGCACAAGGATCTACTGCTTCAAATCACATTTCAAAGGAGATTTCTACCTATGCTGTTTAGAGCTCAGAACTGATAAATGCACATAGAGTTCGATTTTGATCCCACTCACAGAGTGATTATCAGGACCACCAAAACGGAAATAAGAGAGGCATCTCTCACGTAAAGCTAGTTTAAGTGTAGCAGCTTTTAAAAGCCTTATCCTCATCATGCTGGCAGCCTTGCAGGACCTGAAGGGGCCTACAAGAAAGGCAAGAGGGATGGAGTGATAAGACAAAGGATAATGGCTTTAAACTGAAGGAGGATAGATTTGGATTAGACATTAAGAAGAAATTCTTTACTGTGAGGGTGGTGAGGCCCTGGCACAGGTTGCCCAGAGAAGCTGTGGCTGCCCCCTCCCTGGCAGTGTTCAAGGCCAGGTTGGATGGGGCTTTGAGCAACCTGGGGTAGTGGAGTGTCCCTGCCCATGGCAGGGGGTTCAAACTAGATGATATTTAAAGTCTCTTCAAAGCATTCTGTGGTTATATTTTATCAGTTTTCATTCAAAAGGCTGCTGACCTAGCAATTGATCCTAATGAAATGAGATTTTAAGATTAAAAAGAAGCGCAAGTCATGAAAACAAAATGGTTGTATGGCCTGATAATTGGTATTTTCAATACGGAATAAAGGAATAAAGCAAAGAAATTTTCCAGTGTTGATAGTTGGTTTTAGCATATTCTGGAAAAATGAGTATGTAAAAAGTCTTGGGCAGGAAACTGTAGCCCAGCATTGTGCACTTGAAGAGACAACCCATTTGGGTACTTAATTTAGAGATCAGTTACATCAGAAGCCCTTCTAAAACACGTGGAAGTATAATAGGCTAACAAAGCTTAAATAAGACTTTGAAATTATAATCATCCCACTATGATGGTGATATTAAGCCTACTTAAATTAATTACAACACATATGTTCTCAAATAAACTAATCAGTAAGGCTGAAGAAAGCAAAACAGAACATGAAAGATACATTAAACTACCCGAGCCACTAAATTACTAGTTATCTGAATTGCCTGTATTAACCTGTAATGTGAGCACGAGTCATTGTGCAAGTTTTATGCTTTCCTTGGATGACGTACTTAGATGCACACAGCCAAGTGACCGTCCCATATGCCGTAAACCTAGGTTCCACATGGTGCTTCAGAACTGGGATCGTTCTTCCAAGCAGTTTGACAGATGAAAGTGTTAGTTACTGCATGAAAACTGGCCCATGCTAACGGTCAAAAAAGCATTTGAGTTTAAACACACAGCTCTTTCATGATCATTCTTCTCTAAGAGCCTATGTCGAACATTCATTTTCTTGTGTTTACAAGGCTCCAGCAGATCTGCAGCTTACTGGAACCATAAATGAGACAATGGGCCTGAAATATAAAGGGAACAGCGTACTATGATCACACTGAATGATTTCTCCTTGTAAAAGTGGGTTATTGTTATAGGAAATTACACTGTGGTTCCCTCTGAAGTAATTAAGGAAGAGGTGAGGTCAGGAATGCATAAACATTCCCCCTCAGTTCACTGCCAACAAAGTACTGAGATCTGAAGGATTCTTGCCTTTTTAATTAATATGTTAAAAAAGACTGATAAAATTCTAATAACTAAAATATCTTGAAAGAAACACCCACAGAAGCAAAGAGGCAGCAGCATACAGTTTTTGAAAGTGGTTTTGACGCATCAATTGGAAACTCAAGTAACAGCTAGAACACGTTTTCTCTCCACGTGAAAAACTTAGGTACTAAACCCTATGTTGAAAGGACCTGAAAAAAATATGGCATACACGGGAATACTGTATGACTTTCCTTAAGCTTGACATTTCAATCTTTAACAAACACAAGCCTTGTAAACTTTGTGGATAGCCAATACAAAGAAGGCTACAAAAATGTTTTCAGTGTATAAAAAAAGTGTGTAAATCTGATCCTAAATGCAGACTGTGGTCAATTCCAAGTGCTCTTAGTCCTAAACTCTACAGCTTGTTGGTACATAGTGATCCAGTCTGCTTTACACTGCCTTATGGCAAGCCAAAAGTCACTATCCACACAAGAGGATCGGTATGGCATGGACTAGATTAGCTGGATAAAGACACAGAAGTATGATCATTTTTCTGACTCCCCACATAAAGAGGCCATGGGGTTTCACTCTCTAACTTTGATACCACAGGCAGTATTTTTGTGTCTGAGCTGCACTTCCTCTTCAGCCAGACCCTCACACATGCACAATACCTCTATGGCTAGTACTTTCCTTGTGAGAAAGAAAGACATGAGAACAGATAGCTCAAACAAAATCAGATGCTACATATACACATCTCTCCCCATACCAGTCTGTTACTAAAACCTTCAAGCAGTAACGAGCCTTTGTGAATGTGCTCACCTGCCTCCTTCTGCTCTCCCAGCTTGTCGAGGATGTTAAAGGAAATGTCCAGGTATTCTCTCTGAATAGCACTTACAGCAATCTTCCTCTGCTTCCTCTGGCGGGGGACAATCTGAATCTTAAATTCTGACTCCTCAGTCTCTTCTTCTTGTTTCTGCTCCATGTTTTGTTCAGCGTCAGACTCTGTGTTGGTATCAAGTTTATCACTTTCTGTTTGGTTTTCAGAATCTTCAGGGACCTTAATAAGGACTGTCTTTACGTTTGGACTTGGAATTGCTCCACTAGGTTTAATTTCCTCCACACTGAGCTCAGAGTTATCATCTAGGGACATTTCTGGAAGGGCAAAGGACTTCTGAAGCAGATCCCTTTTCTGTTTCAGTGTCAGTGGGTTCCCACAGGACATGTCACGAAGTTCCTCTGGCTTAACTAACTCTGAAGAGTCCTTCTGATCTGTGGGGGAAGTAGAAAGGATCTCCTCTATTCCTGCTGAAGCACTGTTGCTTGTATCCTTAGAACTAAAGTCTTTGGAGCAATCTTCAATGCTGAACTGGACTAGCGGAGTTGTGCTGAGGCTGAGGGCAGAGACATTGATAGGAGTTGAGGGAGATGACACTGCAGTTTTACCAGAGACTTCATCATTCAGCTGGTTTGTTGTTTCTTCTTCATCGCTCTCCACTATTCTAAGGGGAGGAAGTGGTTCAAAGACTAAAGAGTCACTGTCTGAAGTGGAGAGTACTGAATGCTTCTCAGGACCTGATGTTGAGTCAGAGGACAAATCTATCAGATCTAAATCTTCTTTGGGACCAGTAGGTTTAACTGGAGAGTCCACTTTCACTTCATAGGTTTCCATGCAGTTTAGCCTAACTTCTGGTATGACAGGTCGCCTTGTTTCCTGGAAACTCTCTGCAGGAGGAAGATTTTCTTGTGTTTCTGTATTTTCAGCTTTAGTAGAAGAATTCTGCCGAGATCGTCCATAATCACTCTGTCTGTGTATGATGTAAGCAGCAGGGACAGGTGGTTTTTCTAAGTCACACCGGTCTATGCAGGACTTCCTGCGATGTTCATCTAATGAAAACAACAGGGAGTCTGCATTCCCTATATCAAGAGATTTTTGTTTTAGAGAGCGCAGTTTTTTTTTCTGAATGCTTTCTTCTCTCACACAGCGTAGAATACTGTCTTGTAAGGCCCCCGTCTCTCTATATTCAGCCAGCTCTATTTCACCTGATCAAAACAGAAAGAACTAATACTACCTCAGTTGGAGACTTCTGGCAGATATCTTTATCTCACAATTCAACACATGACTGGCACTTCAAATATAAAACCAGTATTAGTCAAATTAGTCTAAAATTTGCTTTAACCTCTGAGCCACACTACACAAATTTTAATAATGAACAACCAAAAAACCCCACAACCTACTGCTTGGATAATAGCATTTCTCCAGATTCTACCCAAATTCTACTCATCCTGGACAGACATACCCTGAAGACACTGTTTAAACTTATGCACTGAATAGAAGATGGCACTGGCAAGTAATTTCTACAGGCACAGGTTATGGCTGCATTAGGCATGAGAGATTAATGAAGACAGACCATGAGAGAGGGTTCAAAAGAATTTTGGACTACAGCACTGCAGACATCATTTTGACATCAGCATATATTAGAGCACACCTACATGTTACCTACTGCAGCTTAAAATGGATGCTTCTGGTTTAAGAAGCAATAGCAGTGAGGATGTGGCAGCACAAGCCTGAAATCAGACAGGTGTTGAGAGACTTTCTCCCCCAGTGAACCTGGAGCCCAGCAGAGTCTAGCAACGATCACACCACAGTCATGCCTCCCCATCTAGGGAGGAGTGAAGTGAGCACACTTATACTAGCTGGTACTACCACTGCATTGTTATTTTGCCATGTCAACACATTCATTGAGAACATTTTAAAAGGTTATCACCCAACGTTTCTCTTATGAATTACATATTTTTGTCTAAACTAGAATATTCCTGATAGTTAATACTTCTGTAGTTCAAAATGCTCCAGATGTGAATCACTATGCAAAAAAGTAGTGAGAAAAGTTCAAGTAGATGTTTGCTCTAGTCAGGATAATTTCTACCCCTGTACAAACAGCTAGAAGAACAAAAGGCAAGTGGGGGGGGTAGAAATCTCTTCCATTTTTTATTTTAGGGTATTAATTTCAGAAACATAAATTTGAAAACACAATCCTTCCTATTTTTAAACCGCCAAATGATCCTTTTTGCCAGTAGAAAGCCGTAATATATGCAGCAGCAAAATCAAATTTGCTTACCCTAGAGTCTCAATTTATTAAAAAATCAGATTTTGTGAAAAAAAAATAACTTTGAGTAAAAATCTTCATCCTGATGGTAGAAAAAAATTGCAACAAATGCTTTAAACACCTTGACATTTGAAAGAGCTTAAGGTTTCATAAGATCATTGGTTTTAGACATTTTTATTTTGGAGTGCCTACTTTGGGACTCCTGCAATATAATTCATTCAGGGAAATGAGGAGTACCTGCTCTCCAAAGTCAGACAGAGTACTTGTATGCAAACTAGTCAGTGCAACAAACTCTATAAAGAAAGGTGGTAGCTTGTAACTAAGAGTAGGAAATTTTAATTCTGCATGAGTTTATACCGACAAAACAATTCATACTTCTCTGTGCATTCATCTCAACTGGTTGATATTTCACCATTTTGCTGCCACCAATTCTTTTCAGTCTTGCAAAGAAAGTTTGAGATTCTTTATTGCAAGGTCCAGTTGGTGTATCATGAATATCAGATTCATCAAAAACACTGTCTTCCTCTGCTGAAGAAAGAAAAAACTTTATTACTCTTAAGAGAGTGCAATTCCTTGAATGAAAAACTGTCTATGTAACAAATCCTCAGCTAGTTTCAGTTAAACTTGAATTGGAAAATGAAGAGTCATCTGAAGTTTGCAAGAAAATTAATATCCCAGGTATAACTTTGCCATTCTTGCTACATCTTGAATTGAGATCAGAAAGGAGATAAATGGAAAAATGGGATAAAACGCATCAAAAGTATATCAAAGCTTTTACCACTCTAAGCTGATCTTTTCTACTAATAGTACAGATTTTTTTAGATGAAAGGAATGCAACGGATCTGAACACTGACGAGTAAATAACTTCCACGGTGCTCAGTGAAAAAAGGTAAACTGAAGAAGATCAAAATTAATACAAGAACTGCAAGGTCAGTAATAAACCAGCAAGATAGGAAATGTGGAAAAGGGAAAAAAGGATAATCTTGGCAAGCTGGTAATAGAGTCAGACCTAAGAGTATGAATTATGAACTTATTGATCTGAGTAATAATAGTAAACCATTACACTCTAACTTGAGACCTGCTAGTTGAAAATGGCAGAGTAAGATCCAAATCTATTTACCCATCAAAAAAAAACAACTACATCACCTGTATGAAATAGCTATAAAGAAAGCAGGAAAAAAGGGAAAAATTCATATCTGTTGTGTCTAGTGATTCATCCCTGAGGAAATAAGAAACACTACTGGGATAATAATCAGAGCACTCAAGAAACAAAAAGGCTTGTCTTTTTTATTCTATAAGCAAACACAGAGAGGAAATGGATTTAATGTCTAGGAGTGAAGAGGCAAGTAAGCCAGTACTAGAATGGACAAAACCCAATGCCTTAAACTGGACAATCATATCTTTAGCTTTGAAATTAATGTAAAGTTTTTACTGTATGTGAAGCTATGGAACTGCCACCCAAATGCATCAGGGATACAATATCTAATTGATACAATGAACCCAGAGAAAATGCTCAAAGTTGATACTAAGAGTTTCTACAGGGACTAGGTTTAAGCAGTTAGCATATAATGTTAAAAATGATCTCGTATGTGTCTGATTTCTTCTTGCCCTTGGCAACAAATGCTTCTTGTAAGATTTATCAGCTCTACAACAATATGTACACTTGCCATAATGGTTCAATAGTGGAAACATCCATCTTTAGCATAAGGATTCTTTCTACTTGACTATGTAATCCTCATTTGTTGATCATCCAAACACCACCTCTGATAATGATAGCAGCAGCACACACACTACCTGACCAGATACTAAACATGAATCCTCAGAAATAAGTGAGAAAGGCTTCAACTTTCCAAGTCCTTATGGAATGATAGTGGCTGCTTCTTGCAGGTGGAGGAAAAACTTTTTTTTTTTTTTCCTGCAGCACTTTAGCAAAGGAGGAGAATCCACCCTATGATTAAGTCATCATTTACAGAGGAAAATTTGCCCATTTATGGTCCTTTACCTCTGAGTAGCCCAAAGTTCTTCACAACAGCTTTGGAAAGCAAGTAAATATTATTCTTCTTACTTCAAACATAGGGAACAAATGATGAAGTGGCCACCCAGGGAATCGATGTTGGGCCTGGGATTAGAACACTGAGCTTTCTAAACCTAAGTTGGCATTTACTGGGAAGAGCAGGCTGGGTACTTGTGTCTTAGCAATGTCTCAGAATCAATCCAGAAACTGAATGCACTTTATAAATGTATAAGTACTACACTCAGCATCCAAAAGACATTATGTATTACATCACTAACTCAGCTCAAAACAAAGACAAATTCATAGCAAGTCCACAATTATCTGAACCCTCTTAGCCCTCCTTTAGCAATACAAAATGTCCAAGTGAGTTAGAATATGATATACATTGTTTGTATCCATTTTAAGGTTGCTTTAATTTGCTAGGGGCAAACAAAATTATGTATCCTTGTGCTGGCTATCTGTGAGCAGCAAACAACAGAAGATACTGACATGCATCAAAAGAGTCCTTCTTGTATTACTCTTCAGAAGAAGTTTGCTGAACAATAGGAATACTGGGAAGGAAGATGTAAATAGTAAATAAGCAGCTAAAAGACAAAATAGCTGAAAGGCAGCTACAGATTAACACCAAAAGAACCTGCTAAACTTTGATCATAAACATTTATAGCATAGTAAGTTTCATGACTATAAGGAACTATACTCAGTGACACTATGTTACTTCAAGCCCCAACCTTACATGGGTCACCATGTAAGGTTGGGGCTTGAAGTAACCATCACAGCACCTCTGTTACATCACAGCACCTCTGTTACAGCTAGTAAGCACATACAGAGTTAACAATCAGATGCAGAGTGTGAGGGTGGAACTATTCTCTTCTACCTTTAGATATCTCCATCGTACACATCTGCATGTAAGCTCATCAACTTCAGATGCTTTTATAGAGAAAAGCAAACTACAGACGGAATTAATTTTCTCTTTCAACATCAAATATTTGTTACTATGTCATGTTATTACAAAGTAGAACCAGAATGCAGGGTCAGCCTGGTTGCACACCTTGTGTGTGAGCATGATCATTCAGTATTGTCATAGAAAAGGGCAAGGACTACCCAGACATGGTGACTGAACTACCAAGTCTAAGGGTCACTCCTTCCAAGAAATGAAAAACTTAATGAATTAAATCAATGACTATCACATAAATACAAGTGTTAAAAGTACCTTTTTCCTTTTCACTGTAGCGGCTTATGTTACTGTTGTCACTATACAAAGGACCAGCAGTTGCATGGGGCTTGCAGCTGTGATATTGAGCGTTGAGGGTATTGACTGTGATGTGGATTAGGTGAAGTACAATCTTGCTGATTTCACAGTCCCTGTAGGGGTACTGTTTAGTGAAAAAGAAAAACTTCAGCTTAAAAACAAACTCTTCTCCTTGGATAAACATTGAGGCAGTAAAATAGAAAAATGACAAGAATATTGTCAGCTGGATACCCTTTGCCTTCCTTTGATCATAGGGTTCTAAATACATCATGAGAAACAGGACTGTTTTAAAAATATTTTTAATCCCTACTAGTAACTTTTAATATACTGCTTTCTGGACTTTTATATCGCAAAACCAACTATTAATAATAATGTAAAAACTGATCTCTCCAAACACTGTTTCTGTCAACATATTATGACTCCTTTCTAGTGTCTCTACTCTCTACTCTCCCATGTGCCCTACAGACCTGCTCCTGCTAGAAAATTATTTATCTTATCAGAAATATTCACAGCTCCATTTTAGTGCATAAGCACATTACATTTTAACACCACTTCCTAAAAAGCATCACTTAACTAAAGAATAAAAGCTGTTGAGCTTTGTGTCACACATCCCCCATTTACTCATTTTTTGATTCAAGTTATTCAAAACACTATTCATTATAACTTTATATAACACTTTCCTATTTTTAAATCCACATTCATCTTTCTCAAGTAACCATATGAAAGACAAATTATACAGCAGAAATAACAAGCTGGTAGCACAGATGAAAGCCCAGACACAGAAGTGAAATACAGTGAGTAAGAAAACCAATGACAAGTGTTCTTTACAGGTCCTTTCACTTGGAGTACAGTTAGGTGTTCCCTGCAATAAATTTTAAATTTAAGTGTACATTTTAAGGTGGACGGTGTCTTGTTAAGACTACTCACCTTATAGAGAATGACAAGCAAAGCCTTTAACCACATCTGCCGGATGTGAGGTTTGAGGGACCAGAGGGAGCAGCGAGGAGGCTGCTGAAAGTAATGCCTTAGCTGAGGACAAGTGCAATATTTCAACACCTGTACCACCAAAGGAAGAAGGTGTTTTCCCAGGTTGATGTTATAGTCCATCACCTGAAAAAATATTAATCCAGGAGTGTTAATAATAAAATATTAGCATAGGTAAGGCTGTGTCTGCTATGTTATGCAGAATGTCTAATTGTGCAAACCAAAGCTAATGAAAAATATCTTGCTCTAAATAAAACGCTCATCAGCTTTAAGTAGTGGTGTTGCTGTAGACAGGTTGCAGTTATTACTGCTAGACACAGGCCTTGCTGCCATCATGACTGCTGAAGAGCATCATGCTATTTGGTGTCTATCCTAGAGGTTTCAATCCTGATGGCTGGCTGCTGTGTGATGATATAGTCCCACTGCCTTGAGGCAACTGTGTTTGAACTGCATTGCTAATTTTCACTATCTTCTCAATAGTCTTACATCATTAGCTATTTTTATTTAAAGCCACATGTTGTGAAATCAGTAGCTAAAGTAGATGGTAACAAGGATCCACAAAGCCCCTGTCTCTAATGCTGACCTATCCTGGTTTGCACCCTGAAAGGTATAATAGCAGGTCAAGCAAGCTCCAGTACATCCACCAAGATCTAACACATCACTGCAGCTTCAGTAGACTTAAGTGCTCTATCAAGAGCCCTAAACATCTAAACAGACACAAACATCAGATTCATCCACATCACCCATTTCCTTCAGGTTTTTGTTTTTATTAAACAGGATAAGCCTAATCTGCAAACACAGAATTCATCTCAAATTCCTTCATAACTATGCTATTACATGCTGTAAAATGTCTGATATGCAGCTGCCTCAACTTTTGTGCTGCATGCATAGTGCTAAATAGATGAATGCTGTCTATATGTGCAGGGTTAGCCTGTTGAACAGATAATATATAACCACCAAATATGGTCCTACCCTGCAATGCTTTGTCCCCTCAGGGTGAGGTAGTTATGCAGCGTGGTTAGGAAAAACTCATCCATACAAGGAAGACAGAACCCTGCCTTAACATACAACATACTGTAATGGAGACATGTCTCCAGCTGAGCAGACACATTTTTAAGTCGTCACAGGAAGATGTGGAATAAATGATGTTGCAATTGCTGAGCACAGCAGTGTGGGATGCTGAGCTTCGCCCCTCCAATCGGCTTGTACAATACTGCCACCGTGCGGGGCAATACCGCACTGCCTGCAAACACCAAACGCTCGCTTCTGCTGCCAGGAGAGAAAGAGGCACTTCATGCTTTCAGGAATTCCAAATACTCACATTTTATGATACAAAATACTAAGAGACACTTAAACTTGTTTTTTGCCTTGAACTGACCATTCCAAGCAAGCTTGGAATCAAGCCAAATGAACTGCCACGTCAGCCCAATGCCAACCTTTGTGGAGCCCGCTGGGGAAAACAAATGTTTATGACTAGGGGAGGGAATGAAAGTGAAATGTATCTCTTAAGAGCTCCATACTGAGTGTTCACCTATCTTTGGATTTCAAACAGCACTTCTTTTTCAGCCAAGGAGATTCCCAACACAAAGCAGTCGTACAGCTAAGAAAAAAATCCCGCCCAAAATATATATTAAAGTTTTGACGTCTGCTACATGGAGAAAAATCCTGGCCTACTGTCCTCAGAAAAATTTCATTTGATGTCAGTGGATCAAAAATTTAACTATGAAAATTCAAGATTCAAGATGCATTTGCAGCTACCCACTTTGCATTAACACCTTCTGTTTTGCCATTTCATGCCAACATGGATACCTGACTTCTCCATGACTGTGAATGTTTATCCAAGTATCTACATTACAACTGACTTTGAAAAAAAAATCACTGTATGAACCAGAAAATCGTGTAAGAATTGCAGATACAGAAGGGGCTGGGATAGCTTTGAGCAATGCTTGAAGGTTACAGCAGTCCTTTTAAGAACTGGGCCAGGTGGATATCTGAAATCAGCCCTCTCACCCTGAAGGCAATAATTCATGTGACACTATGATAAGGGAAGACTGTGGAAGTGATGATAAAGCTTCATGGCAAATAATAAGAGTTCTCCACAAGTGTGAAATGTTTGTCAGGCTGGCATCATAAACTACTCTATCAGTAAGAATTAACTGAGCCTTAAAAGTGCCTTGCAGCTAGGAAATTACAGTCCTCCTTACAAGATGGAGAAAGAAAGCACAGGCTAAGTGTGTGCTCAGTGATTTATCGCAGCAATATTGGCAGAGGTTCAGCATGGTGGCAACACTAACTATCAGACAGAGAACAGAAAGTCCTGGTGCACTCTAAAGAAAAGAGAATGAGTCTCCTGCAAAGTGAAGAATGATAAGGAGTTTACAGATCATTCACTGAGAGAAACAAGCGGGAGCACAGGGGTCCCAAGTCTTCCTGAATTGGAAAAGAGGAAATGACACTTGAGGAGGGTAAGGCATTGAAACTCTAGGAAAGGAGGACAATTAAGTTTGGAAGAGTGTCCTTTTCATGCAGCGGTAGTATTTACATGCCTGCACACACAGAGAACTATTATCTCTATCCCAGTAATACAGCAAGTTTAGAGCACTAGTAGGAAGTTATGAATTAACGTACTTCTATTTAATTATTTACTTTTTAACTGCAAAGAAGAAAAAAAGCAAAATCTACAGAAAGCACTTGATTAGGCTACAGGAGCTTTCTGCAAGTAAAGGCCAAACACCGTTACTTGTTCTCAAACTCTCACCAACTGAAGAGATATTAATAAGTTTTAAGTAGAATTAGGCATTCAGACATTATTTTGATACAAAGAAGGATGTGCTACCACCATTTCATCAACAGGCAATGAAAAACAGCTGTAAAAATAGCAAATGCCTTCACCTACTTGTGCTATTCCAGCAATAAAGGCATTAAAGCAAGTCGAAACACGCATTTTTTGTGGTGCAATCATGAAGCATCCTTCCTGCTGATCATAACCAAGCAGGACGTACAGATGGCGCTTGACTGTGTTGAAAGCTTTAGCGCTGCTGATGTCCGACTCAGCGCTGCTCTCATCCTTTGCCATGAACTTCATTAGCACAGTAATGAGCTGGTGGACAGTCTGGTGATCAATCCCAGCATCCTCTGGAAGCAGGTCTTTTATTGTATTATCATTCTCTGGGGAGGGTTGTCCTATTGGCACAAGGGAGACATCGTGATCAGACAGTGGGTAGGGCTGCAAACAGGGTACAGGATACACCAGAAATTTCTTCCAAGTTCATTGTTCTATTTCTGCCCACTACATGTGAAATCAAAGGAGGTGGGACTGAAACACCTACTGCGTACACCCAACTCCATTTCTCAGTTTTCCCATGTTTAACCAGCTGCTTATCTTCCCATCCCAGTGCATTTCTGGCATATTAAATGTCATTATTCCTTCACATCTATGCATTACAGGAGAATCGAGTCCCACTTCTACCCAGTTCCCATCTGGTATAATTTTCAGTCTTTCCTCAGCAAAAGTTAGTGGATATTAGGCCCTGCCAGTGGATGATGTATGGAACAACAGACAGAGGTGACAGAGAAAATTCTACCAAATAATGATTAAACAAAGAATGAAGATTTCCCCTTTTAGCACTTAGTCCATATTTCCCTCAAATACATTGGGCCAAAGTGTAAGCACTGTCATTTATTATTTTTTTTGGGACACAGTGTACTATGCCAATAACTTTTATTACCTTTTCCCAGAGAAGTTGTTAAGATTTGGCTTTATAAACACTAAATGTAAATAATACTTTGTGTGGGAATACAATCATGTGAAAGATGAGAGGCTACTTGCAAAGCATAAGGAAGTTTGGGTGCTGGGCCAAGCAAAACAGACACACTGCACATAACATGGCCAAACTGGCAAGTATTTTCTTACTGCTTTTTTTTTTTTTTTCCTAAATACAGTACTTTTAATACCATTTGTCATTACTAGATTTCTCTAGTAATTGCCCTTTGGACTTAGCCTCTACAATTTCACCTTATTTGTAAAGCTTTATTCAGGAACTGACTTAATGAAAAGCAGCAGCTATTTCATACATCAGTATATCAGATATTTTTTACTGAATGATTCCAAATAAATGCATGGCTAGAGCACAGTAAAGTATATTATTCCAAAATGTTCTATTTCAAAATAGTGATTTAAATTAAACACTTCTTATAAACAGAATGTGTTGTATATTCATTACATGCAGAATAAATAAAGGGCAAAATAAAGGCATGTAGTAACTGGATGAGGGGTAATGGGTTTAAAATGAAAGAGGGTAGATTTAGATTAGATATTAGGAAGAAATTCTTTACTGTGAGGGCAGTGAGGCCCTGGCACAGGTTGCCCAGAGAATCTGCGGCTGCCCCCTCCCTGCAGTGTTAAGGCCAGGTTGGATGGGGCTTTGGACAACCTGGGCTGGTGGAGGGTGTACCTGCCCATGGCAGGCAGGTGGAACTAAATCATCTTTGAGGTCCCTTCAAAACTAAACCAGTGTGTGATTCTATGAGAAATTATTCCACTAGGATAATCAACAAAGGGAACAGAAAATATTATTTTGACAGCATCAATATGGGGTGGCCTTTGAAAATTAAAGGTTTTACTACACAATTAAGTTTAGTTTGTTCATTAAACGCTCTGTTAACAATTAAAATTAATTGTTACTAAAGTGTATTCTGATGTGTCTTCTGGTCTGTGATTAAAAACCTGTCTAATAGTGAATAACTGAGATAAAGCAAGCTGGTATGAAGCAGAATATAAAACAATCTAGTTTATTTTATTTCAAGCATAAATCCTTTCAACTACTGGAAATGGTCCTTACTTTTTCAAGAACAGTTTAAGTCAATGTTTCCAAGACAGACTCTACAAGCAAGATTAGTTCATTGGTCTCATTTTGATAAAAAGAAATCATTAACTTCATATTATATAAGACTTTTTATTCCAAACAGTTTTCAATGGGATTTTTTATTTCCAAAAACCTTCTTTCAAAATGAAAATTCCCTACCCAAATTTCTGCTGAACCAAGACTTGCAGATGCTAAAAGAAAACAATAAATTCTGAAATAACTAAAATGAAAAATACATCAAATTCCATTTTCAAAAGCACATAAAGTGGATATAGAAAATAACTTTAGCTTTGTGGATATCAACTGAGAAATTATCTTTCTAAATATTATGCACAGGTTAAAAATTTCCATGAAATTATATCAAACAGACACCATTTTCATGAAGATGATAGTAGATTGCTTTCTTCAGCTCTACTTATTTTTATCTCTATTACATGTGGTGATATTTTCCATAAAACAAAGGAGGAGATAAGATGGAATGATTCAAAGGATCATAGAACTTTAAATAAATCCTGGTTCTCCAAATAGAACTCCATGAGTAATTAATCTGAAAAGATTAACCTATTTTACTTTCACTTGATGAACAACATAATTTTGAAGCTCAGTGATAAAATGCTCAATTACGCCATGATGTCATAATACTAACACCAGTAAACAGAACCTTGCCAGGACTTCTGACATTTTACTTTCCAGAAATATTATTAAACTTTCCAAGACATTAAACTCTCACTTATCACACTCTAGCCCCATTGAAAACTACACAGCAGGACGCAGTGAACAGAGCTTCACCACAAGTTGCCTGACATAGCTCTACTAAGGATCACATATGGGGAATGTTAATCAGCACCACCTGTTTTTACTTCTAAATCAGAAAATTCCATGAATCAGCAATGGAGAACTGCTTGTTTAAAACTACAAAAACCCTACAATACCATTTAGGCAACAGACTCAGAGTCCAGCAAATGTTCCCTTTCTGTCTGGAACAGGTCTTATTAGCATGAACTAACTTTTCAATTCATTAAGACATGATATAGAGTATCCTGCACCAAATCAAGCTGGTTAGATTCAAACTAAGAACACAAACCCAAGCCCTGTCTTTACAGTTGCTATGGTAGCTTTTACCCCTTAAACTGTGTGCACACACATATACAATTTGTGTGCCTGTGTGTGCGTGCTCACATACATGGTATATACATACACATCCTGTGCCCCAGAAAAACATCACAACGCAAACACACAGCCTGCTAGTTAATGCACAGCTACTATTACTGAATTCTCTCTGGCCTTATGCCCAAGGATTCACCTCTTAATTCATGTGTCAAATTTATCAGACTCCTCTACCTTCAAATTACTTTAAGGTATACTGTGATGCACAAAACATTAGGTCAGATTTATATTGCGCTTCATCCCAGTTGTGATCCCTGTGCCTATCAATGAAACTCTCTTAAGTGATTGTCCAGGGTATTGTAGAGGATAAATGAAAAAATAAACGATCCAGGTGCTTAATCCATAGGGAATGCACAGTGTGCACCTCTTGCATTTGAACTGGCCAAGGATCACAGAAAGAAGGGGTGAGCATAGGGACTGGTTCATTCAAGAGGTATCTGTAAAATAAATGTTCTACTACAGCAGATATACAGCCAATGTTTAGGAGTCAATTCCTTAAACAAATCAGATATGCTCAGTACTGCCAGGGTAGTGTTAGAAACTGTAAGTCAAACCTAAAAAACCCTCAGTTTTACAAAAAAAAGAGTAAGATTTTGGAAAGAAGTAATTACTGGACAGAAGGAACAGAACAGTCATTTGTTTACTGGTATCCAAAGTATCTGAAATATACTATCAGATTTTTCTTCATATCAGCAGTTACTAGCTACATGCTATTTTTAATATATACATTTTTAATGGAACCTGAATTTGCAGATAAGATGATTAATTATCTGAGCCTGGAAAACCTGAACACAAGTTCTGTAAGGAACTGACTTAATTCCAGCTCTCTCTGGGCTAGTATCATAGGACTATATACTGCTAATTCAGAGGCTTTCCTAGTCCATTTCACAGCTTAGTCACATCCCACACTGGCAAGGCATTTTCCTTTCAGATGGTCATCCAGTAAACTGACCTGCTTTAATTCTGCATTTGTAACTTTGGAAAATTTGAAAATCTTGAAGGAGTATCTGAGATTTTTCATTTACAAATCATCATTCTACACAGGACTAAGAGCAATCAGTAGTCACAATTACTTAGAGATTACTTGAACCCTGCTGATCTAGCTGTTCTACACATGCTGTCTTCACAAAATATCAGTAAACATAAAATAAGCTTCTTAAGATGTCCACAAGCGTACAGAAGAGGCAAGTGTGATATACAGTACTGCCAATCAAAAGCATTCTGTCTGATGTCTCCAAAACCTGAAGGTAAAACTGAAGGCTGAAGAAGTGACCCATGAGGCCAGACTACTGAAGAGTTACCTGTTCCTATGGGAAGTGAAACACAGGAGGGTGACCACTGCCAGCATAGCTGACTGACTCCTCCCAGCCCCCTAAAGTACTATGGAGTACTACGGACAGTTTTTGGTACAGGTTGAGAGCAGAACTTCAATTTACACCTTTCTGAACCATGCTGAGATGTGATTCATTGGGTCTTTTACACACCTTCCATCCTGCATTACCTCATGCATCAGCAAGAAGCCTAGCACTAGTATGTTCCTTTTCCTGTTACAGCAGAATGCTCCTCCTGCCAAACTCACCTGGTGTTTGCTCTGGTGTTCCTCCAAGTGCTGGAGCCGACTGCTCATGTCTTGTCAAGCTCACAGCTTAAAAAACAAAACCAGAAATAAACAAACAAACAAAAAACCAAGAGCAACTCTGTTTAAAAAGGCAGTGCTGGCATCTTACACCTCAGCATATATTCAGTGCTAGCATATTTATGACCATTTACTCGTGCACTGTTGTCAGGCAGTGAGTATAACCATTTGAAACATGTCATCTCTACACCCTACAGATTTTGTGCACCATGTTCTATTAGTCTAGTTTTCGACATTATTTGGTTTTGACGGCACACGAGGCATCACGTGGGAGCCCCTGTGCAGGATCAGGAATTGGTCAAGAAGGATTATCTCTAGATAATCCTTCTTGACCAATTTGGGACTCTAGAGTCCCAAAATATGGTGGTGATTGTTTTGGAGAAATTACCTTTTAACTTAACAGTTCACCAGCACCCAGGTTTGAACATTTTATTAGTTGCTATTGTATGCGAAGGAGCAATGCGAAAGGTCCAATTGTAATATAAAGACTTATCTGCATTTGTAAAAGTCTCTAAATGAGAGTGGATAAGCTTGGAAAGATATCTATACAGTGCTTCATACAGGCCCGTGGATTCCCAGCACCTAGGTCCTCCTATACAAGCTGGGACAAAGGTTGTGTTGCATGGACACTATTTTCCTAACGAAGGAATTGCAAAGATATCCAAAAGCTCATTTGAGACATTAACAGCTGTTTTTAAGATGTCTAGAATATACTGCATACACCAATCAATAATTACTATTAATAAATATTTAGTAAAAGAGGAATTTTTCTGTAAACACTGTGTCTATTTTAGACAAAACTACTGTGTATTAATTAGCTACAAATATCTATCCACAAACTAGTCTTGGAGCATTTTGTTCTAGATTTTAAATAAACATAGCATAGACATGTTTTTCTGTGTTCTCTTTCAAACTCACTAACCTGTTGTTATCTGAATAATGCCCAAATCAGTCAGAAACCTAAATTTGCTATCCTAATTGGATAAATACTGACGATTCCAAGGTGTACCCAGCAACAGGATACAATCCTAAGGGAGAATATACAGGTTTGTCACAAAAATATAAACAGATACTCAACGAATTTTGGTGGTTAAGGTTTCTGGAAGGGAGAGCGCTCTCTTTGACTCCACTGGTCCCTTCACACTGTCCCTCAGGGAACGCACACTCTTCTGACGATTACGTGCGAAACGAGCCCTCTTGATCTTCCACATTGCTGCATCACTGAGGTTGGCGACATTTGTCCGGACAGCAGTGATAGCTTTGCAAATGCAATTGACCAAGTTAGGATTCATTCCACAGCATGGTGAGGCCCTAATGCTGCCAAGTGCCAAATGCAACTGGGCTCCAGGTCCCACTCAAGTCAAGAAAGCTCAATGTGGGCTCAAGGGGTCCATCTGCAAGGTACTCATGTGCATGCTCTCATTCTGAAATCTACAAAACCCCAAATGGCATAGTGGTGTTTAAAAAATTATGCTGTTTCTTCTTTGGAGATTGGGTAGTAACAGGCTCCTGAGACCAAAACCTGAATTTCAGGCTAAGGGAATATGAATTTCCCTCTAGTCAAAGTGGCAGAGATCTCACAACTCTGGTTCACGGTTAGTCCATTTAATACTCAAATGTGGCCTCTAGTTTTGCTTGTTGACCTACATGTATCATCCCTGGATTTGAACAGCGCCTCCAAAAATCTGTGAGTGTGATTATGGACTTACAGTGGTGTTACCAGCAGTATCTGCATGTCTTAATGGGGCCAACAATACTTTTTTATGCACATGATTATAGTGCATTCAAACCCTCCATGTTTCATTATCTGAACAACTAAAGCCAATGAGCTCATCCTTTATGTAATTTATGTCTTTGAAAAAGCAAAGAAAAAAAAATCACTCCCAAGTATTCTTATTTAAAGATACTACCCTGTAAGTGCAGCCAGAGGTGCTAGAAAGTAGTGCTGAGATTCCCTCCTCAGGCCACAGCTTCCAGCTCCGGGTGAAGCTACTCACATATGGAGAAGAAAATACGCTTGCAGTCCCACCCATCTCCTGTAAGGATATAGCAGCAGCACCTAGGCTTTTTTAGGCACTGAGCTCCATGCAAGAGTAGCAGGAAGCATTAGGCTGCTTGAGGGAGCACACACTGTCCAAACAGGTGCCCTCACCTCCTCCAAGCAAATCAGATGGAAATAGATATGCCTCATGGGCTGACATCTGGGTAAGGAAGTTTTCAATCACTCAGAATGTTAAACAGTCATGCACAGATTATTTTTAGCACCCAAAATGAATGGAAGGAGACATGGTGTCTCATCAAGAAATCTAGTATGAACAGGACAGGACAAACATTTACAAATATTTGTCACTGCAGGGATAGTTAACTGAGCACTGGCTCGCAGCGTCCATGTACCTCTTGGGCTGTGCCACATACATGGGTTTGGTTTTTGAGGGCCATACAGGTCCTAGGGCAGTCTTTGTACAACTACTAGATAAGAAAGTTGGGCATGACCCTGGGAATAACAATATTGATACCACAAGAATAAATGAGTTAATACAGGTTGCAGTTGATCACAGAACCAGACTGTATTTCAACCAAGGGTGGCAATCGCATCCTAGTGAGAGCAAAACATGGCGCCAGAATATAACCTAACTTGTATTTGGGCAGCTAAAAAGTACTCACTCTGAACAGTTCTCTTTCATCCTGAAAGATTATTTAATTTCAGAGAATTTATACAGGTGAGACCTACACCTATCTTAGACCCCTGCAGGCAGCTGAAATTCTAGAAGCTGGTAAAAGGTGATCAGACTGATTTGGACTCTGCTTACTTGTTGGAAATGGGAATTCTTTGTTGCAGTCCAGGTGAAGCTGTGCTTCAAGAGACAGAGTCTCAAAGCGATTCACAAAGAACTCCCAGCTCAAAGCTGGAATATCCGCTTTCAGAAAATGAAGTAGCAAAAGCTTACTAAGAATTGTGGGCCTGTCCTTGACAACTGTGTCGAACTGGAAATCAAGGCAGAGGCAGAGACCCTATAGAAGGGGAAAAAAAAGACCAAAACAAAACAATGAAATACAGACATGAAATGTGAAAGTTTTAAGCATTTTTTAAAGCAAAGCAAGGTCAAACCTCAGAACTTCTCCTGAAATTAGTACAGGATAAAGGTCTAGCTCTGTTTACCAATCAAGTACTTTATATCAGAGCTAACACTACTGGTAGCAATGGAAAAGTATGGTAAGTAAGGAGATAAATAGACAACAATTTTAGAGTGTAGAATTAGCTAAGATTTTGAGGAATACAAATCTATAGGTAAAGTTCTCTCCTACTGTACATTTGGTACACAGTATCAAAGTATTCTCTTCACATAACCCTGCCTGAGAAAAAGCTTATATTTAGGCAGTGGAATCAAGTCTTTAATTAAACAAAGGATGAGTCACCAAGCCCAAACAGAAGAAGAAAAATGGCGTGGGAAAGTGTATCAGAAGCACTTTGCCTCAAAATACTTTTATCTATACTAATGCAGTGTACTGGTAACAATCTCAGTGAATTCAGTGAATTCATATTCTCCCAAATCTATTTTGAAACTGCACTATATGGAATAAAGCTAGCAAGTATTAACAGCTTTTTATAGGCAGTAACGCTGATTTTTTTCAAAAGCACATATTTGTTCTATTCTCCAGAGAACTAGAACTGAATTATGCACTGAGATTTTTTTTTTAATGTTGCTTGTATACATAGACTCCAACTCACTTTCATATCTCCTGAGTTTTAATCGTGAGAATTATGATTCACTAGGTCTCTCACCTGCTTAAAATTACATGCCTAAGTGAATCCTGAAGAGATCAAGATCATGTTTTGTATTGTGGCTCCCCACATCATATTGCCTGAATATTATTTTCTCACTGTCATATCAGCAGGGTGCCATAGGACTCACATATTATTATTTTTTAATTGAAAGAAGTACATAAATTTAAAAATAATTAAAAAAACATTTACAGCTTTCTATGATAGCAGTAGAAATGCAACAATAATCCTTTGAAGTCAGAGTTTTTATGGTTGGACTCAATGATCTTAAAGGTCTTTTCCAGCCTAAATGACTCTACAAGTTGGGGCTAGGGCTGTATCTTGGAAATTTTGCACACATGTCAATTCCCAAGACTCATAAGGCTTCTCTAAAGAGGTATTAGCAGTGACCACGATGCTGTACACCTGAACCGCTATGAACTTCAGGTAAAAACACAGACCTCTGTTTGAATGTATTTTTTCCCATATGGTGCACCTACCTGTAAAGCTGGCCTCTTTATGGTGTCAAGTAATAGTCCAGCTCTTGTAGCTACTGCTGGGTTGACATCTTCCACAGCAGTCAGGAAACAGCAGAATGCATGAGCCAAAGAGTACTTCAGTAGGTGGTTTTTTGTCACAGAGTGAATATCCAAAAATCTGCACAACACAGCCACCTTCTCCACTGTTGCCACCATGCACCCAGACAAAGAAAACATGCATATCAATTTAATCAATGGCTTCTTTATGTTCTGATTAATATATATCTCCTAGAAATGTGCAAATCTGAGAAAGTAACAACAAAAAAAAATAGCTGGCAGGTGTTGTAATTTTGATTTTGAGTATCCAAAATGTCTCATGTTCTCTATTTTACTGCATTGTCATGTCACAGTTTTGCACCAGACTACCTCAAAACTTCTCCAAGTCACAAAAAGATGATCATCTACTTCTTCAGTGAAGCAACAAAGTGCATGCAGTGCACATTTCTCAGGCTTACCTGCTTCAAATCTCATCTTCCAATCTTTGCTGTTGAAATTGCTGTTTATGATTGTCCAGAAAATGTCAGCTCCATGGGGAAGTGAAAGTGCATGAAGAAGAAGCGGGACTGCCAGGGAAGAAAGCTGAGAGAACTCAGATTTCACAACTCCCCATAAGCTGGAAAGACCAAAAAGAGCAGATCTCTGTATAAAAAAACCACTCCTCTGACATCCTTTCTTCTAAATGTCTACACTGTATTGTTGGCGGAAATGCCTTTTTCATTAAAATCTCTATCAGGCATCCTGGGCATTTATAGGAATACAACAGAGAGATTTTAATCCAATTCACTCTGATTCTCAATGAAAAAACTTCCTTTACCTCTTAAAATTAAGGTGGGATACTGTTGTTCTCCCAGCTTTAATACTAAAGCATGATAAACTGTGTACCTGCCTCTACATCATTCTTTATTTTATCTCACAGAGTCAGAGAAGATGCCTCAGTCTCAGACAATGAGGTACAAGAAACTCTGACTCATTCCAAAACAAGAGGTGCATGACAGAGTATCCCTGATGGATAACACAGGCTACCTTGGTTTCATTTGCAACTTAATTAGCCCGTGCAATGTGCCCTTATACAGTTATTTAAATTTTCTACATTTTCCTACCCCCTTTGTTAATTTTCCATACAAAACCTGGAAATTCTTTAATGCCAGCAATAAATGTATAGATGGAGAACCAACAAAGCAGGAAGACAAATATGCAATAAAAACCTACCGTGCAATCAGCATATGATCTTGAATATAGGCAAGAAATTGTGGATGGTCCTTTCTTGCTATATACAGGCATTCTCCATGAAGACACAGGATCTTCAGACAGTTCAACATGTTAAAAAGAATGTCAGGTTCTTCAAACCTTGTCATTTCCTGTGTAAACAGATGTAATACCCTAAATACACTGACACCACTTAACCAAAAATTCTAACTAAAAAAATTCATCAATGTTACCTGCAATATAGTGTATATGAGCTTCAAGGTAACTGGAAGTTGCTGGTAACAAAATTTTCTTTCTGTATCATTCTTTATTGCTATTAAAAATACAAGTTACATAAATGTTAAAGTTCTCTTGCCTGTGGATTCAAAATTAAATTAAAGAATGTCAAAGCAACAAGCACTAAATTAATTCTAGCCACAATAACCTTCCAGCCCAAGATTTGGCATGTAATGCTTTTGCAAAAGTCAAGATTTTCTAAGAGTTTTTTGAGACAGTCACATTTCCTATCAACATAGATACAGACATCTTATTTAATTACTATGTTGAAAGAATAAAATGCATGAGAAAAAGTGACTGCACAAGGCTGGTTTTGAAATATTGCTTCAGAATCATCTATTATCAGTATCACAGAATCAAAGAATCACAGAATGTCAGAAGTTGGAAGGGACCTCAAAAGATCATCTAGTCCAACCCCCCCTGCCCAAGCAGGATCACCTGGATTAAACCACACAGGAACACATACAGATTGGTCTTGAATGTCTCCAGATAAGGAGACTCCACAACCTCTCTGGGCAACTTGTTCGAGGGCTCCGTCACTCTCACAGTGAAAAAGGTTTTCTTTACATTCATATGGAACTTCCTATGCTCCAGCTTGGACTCATTGACCCTTGTCCTGTCACTGGCCAACACTGAGAAGAGCCTGGATTCATCCTCCTGACACTCACCCTTAACATATTTATAAACATTAATGAGGTCACCCCTCAGTCTCCTCTTCTCCCAGCTGAAGAGACCCAGCTCCCTCAGCCTGTCCTCATAAAGAAGATGTTCCACTCCCTTCATCATCTTGGTGGCCCTGTGCTGTACTCTTTCAAGGAGTTCTATGTCCTTCCTGAACTAAGGGGCCCAGAACTGGACAGAATTCTAATTTCTAACCACTCTTGACCTACTAGCCACATCCTTCTAATACGCCCCAGGATGCCATTGGCCTTTTTGGTGACAAGGCCCCATTGCTGGCTCATGGTCATCTTGCTATTCCCCAGGACCTCCATGTCCTTCTCACCTGCACTACTCTTCAACAGGCCAGTCCACAACCTATACTGGTACCTGGGGTTGTTCCTCCCCAAATGCAATACCCTACACTTGCCCTTGTTAAATCTCATTGAATTTCTCCCTGCCCAGCTCTCCATCCTGTCTAAATCTTGTTGAATGGCAGCACAACCTTCTGGTGTGTCAGCCACCCCTCCCAGCTTTGTGTCAGCAGCAAACTTGCTGACTGTGCACTCTATTCCCCCATCCAGGTCATCAATGAATATGTTGAATAAAATATATGAGTAGAAACATTTCGTTTAAAGCCTTAGTGGCATATTCAACCTTCTCAATCCTCACCTACCAGAATTTCCCGTAGTCTCTGTGTGATTTCCTGGGTTTTCTCCATGTTTTGGTGCTGATTTGTCTTCCTCTTCTCCTTCAGTTCCTATAATAAACTCAGGTCTAGTATACAGAAGACTATCCTCGAGGTTATCTGTGGGCTCCTTTAAGAATATAATAAGTTAAGTTCATTTCTTGATGTTATCTGAATATATGAGGCCATATCCTGCTGTTTTAGTTACATTTGCTGTGATAAACTGAGCTGAAATGAGGTTGACACTGTCTAGTCCCATGTACACTCGTGCAATCAAATCACCTGCATATCTAAAATTCTGCATCAGCAAATGCATACCAACAAGAGACTGTTTCAAACGTGGATTTAAGTGGCACCGCTTAGCAGAAACTGTAGAGCCATACTGGAGCTAAGGTGGATCCAATCACAGGGATGTGGTTTTACTAAATTTGTCACACTTGGATCAGGGAAGTAACAGTGAACAGCAGGGCATTTTTTCTACACTAGTGTAGTGTTTCAGGCTTAGAAGCAGGAGCTATCTCAATCACTTTTACACTGAAAAAAAAAAAGGACCAGCTACTTGTGTCTGTGGCCAGAAGCTCAGGATTACAGGTTGCAACTGTGACCTTTTTGTTAAAAATTACAAGTCCAGTCCTAGAAATGGTACTGAGTGCCTACACTCAGTACATCCATTGTTACTTTTCAGTTAAGGTGAGAATCTGAACTGAAAGGGCTTGAGATGATTTTTCTAGTGCAAGTTACCAAATACCATGTGCACAATAGCTACTATTAGCTTATACATCCAAATGGAGTTCTGAAACTTTTACACATCAAAAGGCATCACTATGCTCACCATCAAAAAAATTGCTAATAAGCATCCTGTCACTACTCTGTCACAGCAAATAAGCACCCCGAACAAGAGAGACATGGCTGTCTTCTGAACTATCAGATGGAACAATTAGATATACAGAGAAGATAAATTCGTCATATCACAGGTAATGCTTCAATTTTCCTCCAGGGCTACAGTGGGCTTTAATCATGACTATTTAGAGTACAAATCTGTGCCTGATAAAGTTGGATACCCAATCTGTAGTATATTTTGCTTTTCAATACTACTTAGCATTTTAAAAAATCAAGCACCAACTGAAGCTTGCTCACTTGACAACTGAGTCACCCAAAATCATTAACCATTTCAAAATATCCACTCAGCTTTTAAAAGAAGATGAAAAGCACTAAGTATTAACATTTCACATTTTAAGACACAGTATCACAGGAATGTCCTTCCAATGTGAAACAGTACTTCTGTGTTAACTGAGGAAGAGCTCACACTGGATGAATGCTGACAATATTCCCTGCATTCTTTTAATCAATTAAAACTTAAAAAATTTTATGACTCCGTGTTTTTTTGCTTTAACCTTGCAAATCCTCCATGTCAAAGATCAGCATAGTTTTGCTCCCCTGTGCACCATGAAATGAGAACAGTGAAGAAGGAGTTTCAGCACACCAATAATACAAGCCCTTTCCTGCTCTACTTACCACAAGCCTGATTTCTTCTTTTGGAGCAAGCTGTTCCAGCAGCTCAAACCCCAGCTGGTAACATAGAATGCTGGACTGGCACAGACCACATTCAACAGCTTTTTCATCTTTCTGACAGGTGTGAGAACCACCCCATGGTGCTTGGAACACATTGTTGATGATGGATATGATGTCTTTTGAAATGCTGTTCTCTAAGCCCAAAGTGACACCATCATCCTGTAGTTCCATCTGAAAGAGAGTGAAAAGAGTAAGGATTTATGATTTACTTAAAAGCCAGAACACTATTTCTGCTATGTCATATTACAGTACTGGGAAGAGTTTGGGAAATTGGAACTCACAATTTTAAATTGCCACTGGTGTTGGAGCGCCAAGCTTGAACAGCTAGAGTAAAAAACTATTTCAAGCACAGGACCCATGAAATTTACCTGGAGACAGTTATCAAAACCACCTAGTCATGAATTCATAATGTACAAATTTAGCTACCCAAAGATTATGCATCTAATCTAAGCCTATCAACAAGCCTCTGCTACTGGTCTGTAGAAATAAACATCTCTCCAAGGAGAAGTTCCTTCAATCATGTGAGCTATCTAATATGAATGTGGAGGTATCTAACTTCATTGAATATGAACCTCTAACTCCTAATGGGTAAAGACACATGACAGCTCTAGAGGGATTTAAATTTCCTATACTGATGCCAGTCACTTAGCAGAAAGGGATTCAATATAGGATTAAAGGAGACCCGAAATTGGCTGCTGAACTTCAGTATCGCCTCAATATGGGTGGTTGTTTTTCTGCAAGTACCTGCTTCAAGATGAGATCAAACATCAGAATGAAGCAATTAAGATTCATTTCATCATCTTCACAGTCAAAATCAATTGTCTTTCCACCGGGGTGTCCAAAGTTCTTGAAAGGGCTATGAAAAGGACTGCGTATTGGACTCCGAAATGGGCTCTGGAAGGGGCTTGGGAAAGGACTCAGCATATGCTGAACCCGGCGCCCAGGGTCAGAAGCAACGCTTACCTGAAGACATAAAGAATCAACATGTCCAAATGACTGTTGCACATTTAAGCAATCTCATTCCATACAAACCTGCAGAAAACGGCAGGAACTCTGACAGCCTTACTATCCCCTTTGGTAGTTTTGCAAAATCTACATGTGATCCTTAATGCCACGGGAATCTTGTTCTGGAGAGATGTATACATTCTCTTAAGCTAAGTGGATGACATCCATTATCTTATTCCTATTAAGGAGGTATTTTAAGATCATAAACCAAGCAGAAAATTGGTGCAGGCTGTAATCTGGTTGCAATGATCTGCAACATGATCCAGGGACATGAACTTCAATAGCAGGAGGCTATCTCAAAAGAACAGTGTAACTAAGGCTAGACCAAGGTGTCTGGAAATGGACCAAACACAACAGTAACAAGATGAGCACGTCTGCATTGACTTATGTCCACACCAAAGGAAGCCACCTAAAACACCCTGACAACCTCTAAGTGTTGCAGGGAGATACACACTGAGACGACAGGAGGTCTGTTTTTAGGCTTCATGGTTTGAAAGACCAGACAGCAAGCTTATCCAGTTTTTCTGCTTAGTTCAGAAATGGTCAAGGGCTAGGTGCTGGAGTGCTCTCTGTGGAGCCACATCAGAAGACAGGCAGACCACAGGTAAGTAACCAACTGCCCAGATGTAGTTCCTTAATTCTAAAGATATGTCCTTTTCAAGCAGTCTTGTTCCTGCTTTCCCTGAAGACCCTCTGTCCAAGATTACTGGGAAGTTAGTCATAACAGCTCGAGTATGTGTAGTGCCTACAGATTTGTACATGATTTCCTCCAGAATATGCCTTTGACAGACAACTTTAGATTAATTTTGCATCTCCTGAATCAGAAAAAAAAACGCTGGAAAACAGAAATAAATTCTGATCTGTCACCCTTCCAGAACAAATTTAGGCCCACCAAATATAATACACTCAGAGTGACTGGTTGTCCCTAAGAAATTGTTGATGGTTGGCAAAAGAGTGCAGAGAATGAAAATAGTTGGAAAAGATACCAAGAGCACTCTAAACATATCCCAGACAAATCAGTTCACTAAGGAAATAACTACACAGTTTTTCTGCAGTTCCTATCTACATTATCTTTACAATGACCAGGTGATACAGTGGTATTAACTGAAGAAGTCACAGCAATTTTCTTCCATTTTCAAAATTTATAGTGTTCCTAATCAAATACTGCCACGTTGAAAGGAGTTTTAATTCTCTGCATGCATTCTATTAGGAAAACTGTTCTAAGCAAAAAGATAAGCAAAGTAAGTTACCCTTCGAGCTGCAAGATTTCCTGCCAGTTCACTGACTCTTGATTTTCTTTGATTTGCTAACTCTTTTACAGAATTAACTCCATCAGAAAACATACTGATTAGTAACTGAAGAGGAACAACAATATCTAGTTCAGATAACACCTGAGGAAAGACAATAAAACAGCATGAGTTTCAAGTTTGAATATGCCAGCTGTTTCCTGAACACTTTTATTATATGTTCTTTGATTCAGCAAGTTCCATGCACTCAATTTTGGGACTCAATGAGCTGAGCTGTGAGCTTACATTCCTGCAAGTAGGTCAAGAAAAAACCGTGGAAAAGAAAAAAATCTTACTTTTCTTGAAACCTGTATACATTGAAACTGCTACTCTCATCAGATAAACTGGTCTTCGCAGACATTTAACCAAAGTAACCTTCGGCAGAAAAGAATCAATAATGAAGAACACAGGTATTATTTTGAGGTGCTGTGGAAAATTTTATACCCTTCTGAATTCACTGCCACCAGCTGACATGACAGTCTCTGTAGCTTTGAAATATGAACAGTGGGTGAATGCCAGCTTTTTGGGCAAATATAGCACAAAAGGGTCAGAGCAGTGGAAAGTTTGATGGGTACAGAGTTAGTCTAATCCAGATCTTCCTATGTGGGAACAACTACAGCTGCTTCTGGAGTCTGGAATTAATTTTGGAAGCTGTGGACCAAATTCTGCAGAGACTAAAAACTACTGCTGGCAAAAAGTCAGACAGATGAATGGCCCAAAGACACAACTGACGTTCAAAGGCAAAAGGAATTTCCAGGCTTCCATTATACTGCCCATGATGGGCCAGCAACATAAAGTTTCCCAGGATCTGCCTACCAACCATATTCACAGTGGAGCTAAGTCAAGGGCAGAAAGGTTCTGTGATCCATGAAAAAGTGGGTTGTTTCCCCCCCACCTTTTTTTTTTCCTTTGCCAAAATCATAAACTGCTTCAATATGAATTCTCAAGAGAAGACACTTACATGCAGCCAAAGCAATGCTTGCTCTTGCACAGAAGATGGATACCCTGTGAATCGACAGCTAATGAAGCCAAACATCTCTTCCATGGAGAAAGGAAGAGGGCAAAGCTCAATGTCAAACATTTTGCTGAAATGTAGGAAAAATAGAGCATCACTGAGTCACCCTGGCATACACTGTGTGAAATATAACAAAACTGGTAGAAAGGCCATCTCAATACCAGGACTGAAAATGCTCTGCAGTCTTAACTGCATTCCCACCCTCCACAGTAGTTGAGCTAGGTTGCCGTTACAACCTGTCCTAAATGAAAAAGGTCATCTCTGAATTTGGTAATGCACATTAAGAAATTACATCATATCTCATATCAAGCCCAAGTTTCATTTGACAGCAATGTATTTCTCAACACTAAATGTAAAAGTGGGACAATTTCCCACACCTCACCACTCCTCCACATTTATTCCATGTTCATACTAAAATGGTTTGCATCAATACCTACAAATACAAACTTACAGTCTCAGAGCTTCTTCATCAGTTCAAAGGCAATGTGAAGCTTCATTGTTAAAATAAACCATGAAGTTATGACTAGACAGCCACCATTCCTATTCTGGTGGTTTGCTTTGCTCAGCAGGGGGATATATTAGCTTAGTCTATACAAATCATCAGTCTTTCAGTGACAGCTCTACTAACCCCTGTCATTTCTCATCAACTGCTGGACAGGAGCAGAAAGATGGCTACCATTACACTGCAGGAAACCACTGAAAATGTACCTTGCTCACAGCAAAGAAGCATCCATGTGGTTGGCTCTTCATACAGATTTGAGCAATGAAAGGAAACTTTCCCAAAGTTTAAATGATTTAGAATAAGTCATGAAAAATACAGAATAATTCACTCACTACTGTTTATTACAAACAAGCATTTTTATTTGTTGTCACCACCTTCACAGAATCACAGACTGATCTGGGTAGGGAAGGGACCTCAAAGATCATCTAGTTCCAAACCCCTGCCATGGATGGGCAGAGACACCCTCCACCAGACCAGGTTGACCAAAGCCCCATCCAACCTGGCCTTGAACACTGCCAGGGAGGGGTCAGCCACAGCTTCTCTGGATAGCCTGTGCCAGGGCCTCACCACCCTCACAGTGTAGATTTTTTTTCCTAATGTCTAATCTAAAATCTACCCTCTTTCAGTTTAAAGCCATTACCCATCATCTGATCACTCTATGCCTTTGTAATCTGTCCCTCTCCAGCTGTCCTGTAGGGCCGTTTAAGTACTGGAAGGCTGCTATATGGTCTCACTAGAGCTTCCTCTTCTCCAGGCTGAACAAGCCCAACTCTCTCAGTCTGCCCTCATAGAGAGGACTCTCTGATCATCTTTATGGCCCTCCGCTGGACTTGCTCCAATAGCTCCATGTCTGTTTTGTACTGGGGACCTCAGAGCTGGACATGGCATCCTAGGTGGGGTCTCACCAGAGCAAAGCAGAGGGACAGAATCCCTTCTTTGACCTGCCAGTCACACTGGTTTTGATACAGCCCAGGTTGGCTTTCTGGGTTGCAAGTGGACATTCCCAGCTCATACTGGGTTCATCAATGAACACTCCCAAGTCCTCCTCCTCAAGCTTGCTCTCAATCCATTCTCTACCCAGGCTGTGGTTGTCCTTGGGATTGCACTAACCTGTGTGCACAACCTTGCACCTGGCCCTGTTGAACTTCGTGGGGTTCTCATGGGCCCATCTCTCAAGCCTTTCAAGGTTCCTCTTCTCATGCTGAACCCACAACAATCAACACAGGCAACAATGTAATTGTTCCTACAAAGGTATACATACCTCAGCACTTCCCGGAATTCTTTCAGTTGATTATCAGGCACTTCTGTCCTTATAGCTTCCAACCACTCTGGCATGATACACTCCCACACCGGCTGGTTTATCACATTGTATGGAATCAAGCAAAGGATTCGATTCAGCCCTTCTTTTAACTGGGTCACAGCGCTACACGATTTGTCCCAGTATCCACCAACCTGTGGGTATTTCCAGGAATCATACTGATGAAAGATATTTCTAGTCCCTGTAACTTACCCAAGCACCATAAATTTTGTCAGTGTGTTGCAGTCAAGAAACTGTGGGGGGTGATCATCTGTACCTTGCAGCCTGAATTTACAATTCAGCCATGGGGAATACATTGTTTTTCTCCTCTTTCATTTGACCCACAGTACACAAAAGCACTGTCCAAGATTTAGATTAGGTTTGCTCACTTCCAGGCCACGAAGCTGAGTAACCTCTCATTGTTTGCAGTTCTCAAGAAGGAACAGATTTGTTTGGTCAAACTTGCACCTTCAACTATTTGCTTTGGGCAACTTGTTACAGCACTGTGACTTTTTTTGAAACACTTTGTTTGTGCCAGGTGTTCTTTTGTGCTTCTTCGGTTTGGGTGTTTTTGAGGGAAGGTTCTGTGTGATGAAAGCCAAAAAATATACTTCTAAGTAAATAAGTAACTGGCCTACAGAGATTAATTATTCTAAGTGACCTCAGCTCACATCTGCTGTTCCTAACTAATGGCTCTAGAGATGCCTGCTGTTTTGGCAGAAACTATGGGTTATCTCAGCCAACAAACTATTTTTTCTCCATCCATCACAGCTGATTTCATGGCTGTTTGTCTTCATGTTGCAGTGAACCCCTGCAATTCTGGCAAGTTGTCAGTCTAGTCTTACGTATTGCAGTGGGGGTAATAAAACTCAAAAATGGGGTCTGGATCCAAGACAAGAAATAGATCCATAAGAGATTACAGCATGAGTTTCAGTCCTTCCTTTCCCTTTTAAGCCTCAAAGCCCTGATGTCTTCAGTTCTAACATTCAACTTATCCATCCACCTCTCAAACTGCCTCAAGCTGCCTTTCAATCCTCCACAGGCAGGTATATCTTCAGAGCTGGTCTGCACACATACAGCAAATCCCACATATCAGGTCATGAAAAATCCATGGATGCACATTTCATCCCTGATGATGTAATATATAACATTAAGTCTTTATAGCCCTTCCGAGTCTATCTACTTAATTTTAGGAAATAAAACCAACATGTTCCCTGGACATTTTATGTAAGAGGGTCACAAAATAAAAGTTGTCTTACAAAAGCACATTTGGCATAGTTGGCAGTGACACGTGATGGGAAAAGTCTTTAACTCCTCACAATAATAAAGTTTCTATTTTCATGCTGGTGTTTCCTTTTCTACAGAGGAATATTCACATCCCTGACTCTGTTGCCTGTCTTCACTATCCAGGTTAAGAGGCAAGTTCTGCTTCGTGATTAATGAAGACTCTTTCTAGAAGAAATTCCAGCAATAATCTCGCTTAGGCACCCTGAAAAACATCAAAGATAAATCTCTCTTCATCTGCAATAAGGTGAACTATGGCAGTCTCTTAACCGAGTCACTTAAATTAGTCATCTGAAGGTACAGGACATTGGTATGCCCAGAATTCCTTTCAGTTACAACTCTGATTTCAAGAACCTTAATTCACAGCTGTAGAAATGAAAATGAAGTATGTAAAGAAGAGAGAAACATCAGTAAAGCAAACTAATAAAGGACAGGCTTCTATCTGGGAACAGACAATGACACCTTGTACTAAAAGCATGCGCAGACGCTTCAGCAGCATAATGTAAATGTGCAAATATCAGAAATGTACACTGTCTTTCAATATCTATAATATTCATCCAACCTATCCTTTTATTACTGCAAGTAAGCCCTGCTCTCTAATACACTAAAACTAAGAACACTATGAAGAAGAAAAATTTCTCAACTCCAGTGCTCCTTCAACCACTAAGATTTCATTTACCTTGACAGAGCTGGGGGGAGAAATGTTCTTTATACTTAAGACTGAACTCTGTGGCAAGTAAAGGAACCTTCAGAGAAATCATTCTTACCCTGGCAAACTCCATTGGTTTAGGAAGGAGGCACATAACCATGACATCAAACCGGACATCACAAACAGTCTTCAACCACTTGGTAACAAACTGGGGTTTGAGCTTTTCAACCAGGCTACCAACTTCATCATCCATCATGTAAGCTGTAGAGTGAAACCACTGGAATACCATGCTAACCAGCCTTGCCAAACTCTCTGTAGGTGTATTCTCACTGGGAGTGCAAAGGCTCACCTGGAAGACAGAAACACAAATTAAGTTTCATTTCTAGAACCTAAGGTGGCAAATTGTTTGTCTGCTGTATTTTGCATATTCTTAGAGATTCAGGGGTGGAAATTACATAAAACTGATAAGTTCATCTGTGTTCTAACTAGAGTTCGGCACAGTGCAACTGGCAAAACTTTTTAAAATGAGAAAATACAATGAGATTGGAGAAAAAAACCAAACTGCTCAATATTCTTTTCCTTAGTTTCAACACTGAAAATATAAATACAGAGCGCTTTGACAAACTGAAACCTTTTGGTGTGCACTTTAACATTACTTTTCATTTCAAAAGGTAATGAAACACCTGGTAAAATATATGATAGACATATATATATATATATATATATATATATAAAACATACAGGAAAAACAGACTAACCATTTTGTTTCCAAAAAGTCCAAAAGAAGATGTCTATTTAATGTAATAAGTGCTCTTTGCTTTGCAAAAGAAAATGATCCTATTTTCATTTTTTGTCCTCATTTGAGGTGGAAATATTAATTTTCAGTCCTCAGAAACTCTCACATAGTAATGAATATTATTCTCCCTTTCTCCAAACTCTCTCTGAAACAATGTCTGCAATGTAAAATTGTCCCAAATCTGTGTCTAAGCCTGTATCCCAGTTCACAAACCAGGTACACTGCTTCATTATCTGCTATTTGAGCTCTTAATATCATCTGGGGCAGAACACAAAGTTTCAAGTCAGGTTGTTGCACTGAATCCAAAGGATGGAAAATAACACATGAAAGGAGATTTAGGAAGCTCCTTTAATCACCTATCAATCAGCTGTTTGTTGCCACTTCCTAGTGCAAGCTGTGCTTGGCAACCTGAAACCAGTGACTGCTGCTTTACAGCAGTGAACAGAGGAAAAACATTCAGGTCATTTCTAGGGAAACAGCTGACAGCACTGCTTCCCAGAGAAGACTGGAATCCAGTTTACAAGTGCTTTGCCTCCATTTTTTTTCTTGGGATGAGGCAACAAACAACACTCTTAAATTCAAGGTACAGTCTTCATTGTTCTACATCATTGCAGGTTGAAGTTAAGGTGTTTGCTTCCTGGTGCTTGTGTCAGTTGAGTATTAACTCAAGGCAGTATCAGCTGGCAGCCTTTTTAATAGGAATTCTCATGCTCTGTCCAGTTTCTAGATGAAAGGTATCATTTTATGAAAGAAAACAGCAACCCACTATTTTTCACAATGTGTGCTGGTATCTCTGTCGATACTCACTACAGAGATATCAAGCGATTTTAACAGAACAGAATGAAGTCAGTGAGTTCCCCCTCCCTACCACAGAAAGATAGACTCTCAGTGTCAAGGATGAGGTATATACAGTGTAACAAAACCTGCTGTGTTCTCACTTTAATTGTACTTCTGGGAACATAGGCCTGCAGTCTTAACAAAACATTTTAAACAGAACAGATTAGTGAAAAAAAAAATCAAAAATAATTAACGACATTAAACAACAAAACCCAAAGGATATTAGCAGAGTAACAAATTTAACTCAAGTAGTCACTTGGAACAGCAGACCAGCTTTGCTGGCATTATAGGACTCTGGGCTTGCCATCCCACTGTCCCTCTCTCTGTTTAGATGAGTGATGAGGGCTCCTGCTATTCCCCACTTGTCACTGGAGTACAATGACTGGGACCGACCCAGCTAGACCAAGCTGAGAGCAACAAGGAAAAGCAGCCCACTAAGACTCCCCCAGCCTATTCAGAGGTAAGAGAAAGCTGAGCTTCCAGAGAGTGATGATGAAAGACAGAGGGTGGAAGATACTCAGGGGATTGCTTCTTAAGGGTAAAATAATGGCACTTGTGAGCAGAAGATGATGCCACATAGAAAAACAATAAAAAAAAACAGAGGGTGAATTAATTCTGCTACAATCTTCATACAGGACTCAGGAGGCAGCGAGCAGTTCCACACAAACTAGTTCTGAAATCTGTCTGACAGCATCACAGAATTCCTTCTTTTTGTTTAAAAATCAGAAAAGTACCTGTCTAAAGCCAAGAAGTGGGAAAAAAAAAAAAAAAAGACATCAAATTGAGGCTCCAGAAAGAAAAGGAGAGGGAAGTGAAAAGATTGAGAGAGGAAAGCAAGAATTTGTTACCAAGAACCAGATTCCAAACTGACTCAGGAGGCGTTGGTCATGCTTGTCATCATCTTTATTATCAAAGTCTGTGTTGTCCAGGGAGTGATGGGATGACGAAAGTCCCATCTGCCTTCTGCGGTTTAGTTCATACTCCCTCTGCTCTGCATGAAACTCTGCTTCCTTCAGCAAGCTATAAAACAAGTTTGTGGTCAGTGAATGCAGCTTTCCTGCCCTGGATACAAGTATCTGATCAAGAATAATTAGAGGTTTAGGCACCTGATTCATTGCTTTCTGAGAACAGTAATAAAATAACATCATATTCTAGGATTAAAGGTTGACTTCTTCCATGCAGACGACACTCAACTGATCCATACTCTGCTAATGCAGCAGGAGGTCAGCCCCTCTGCTCTGAACTTATCCTGGTGAAACCAAAATCCACTTGCACAAGATTTGCTGGCTGTACGTATATGAAAGCCTGATCCAATGTTATATACAAATGGCTCACACGCTGCTGCGTTACCTGATCACAGCTTCCACGGTACACACAAGTTCCTCTGCCCCACACTCCCGGGTGTTGATAGGGGGTGGCGAGGTCTGATAAAGATGGGTTTCTGCAGCTGCCCCAACTTCACTGCTGTGATGATTTGAATGGCATCTTTTGCAATAGCGCACTGGCCTGTTGCCATGGCGGCCACAGCAGCCCGCTGAAAAGCACGTAACAACAGCTCTTCTGACATGTGAACTACAGTTCTGGAAAATAAAACAGATTTTATCAGGACACAAATATCACAACCTGGAATTAAAAACAGTGATGGGAGTCAGCACTGGGAAACTGGCTCTAAAATGGTGGACATATCCAAAATCACTATTTATAAGCACAACTGTGTGCAAACACCTGATGCCAAGTGTCACTGAACTTCCAGAAAGATAAGCTCAAGTCTAAATGCTGGGCCTGTCACAGTTTCTCTTGTTTAGGAGCAGACCAAACTAACACTTAAGACACCTTGCTCAACTTTCTGGCTTGGAGCACACTCTCCAATTTACAGTAGTTCTCTAATATATTTATAGTTTGGAATGTCTTTTTAAGTTATGTGTAGCAACAGGTAGACCCTTAGGAGTGTAATGAATGGTGCCACAGTTTATGCTATGTAAAGATCTGCCTTATCATAGGTAACCATCACCTAAGACTCAAAAAAATGTGCTACCTTTATTATTGCCACCAAGTAATCAATCTCAATATAAAAGCTTTCTTTACCATGTAAGATCTAGAATATGTTATACAATATATTCCTCATTATTTAAATGTTATTAAAACACACTGGCTATTACATATTGCAAGCAAGTTCTTTTTGTCAACAATCTTTCAAGAGCCAAGCACCAAAGACTTTCATCCCATTTTTAAAAATATACAGTTTTCAATAGGATTTTTGTCCAATTTAGGATTTACCCAGGAATTTAAGGAGATCAGAAGATATAAACAATTAGATCTAAGATTAATCTTTTGCTCTATCCTCTTAATAAGCAAAGTTATAGAAAACTGAGCTCAACTGCATAATTGAATAGCTTTACTATTTGCAACTTCAAAAAATATGTAACTCAAATCAAATATCAGCATTTTTAACAAAAAGAAACCTTGCTGACGAATCATTCCCATCCACTGACAAATGCATTCATGAATAAGTTGTGATCATTTGGAATGATACAGAAAAGAACACACTGCACGGTAATGGAATGACACTACACATGACATTGAATCATGCCCCATCACACAAATGACTGAATCTTACCTTCTTCTGACATATAGCAGAAATCTCAGCTGTAAGGGGAAGGCATACAAAACATCAACACAGAATGACGATCCTTCTATTTTACTATGGCAGCCATGGGAAAACGGACTTGCTGCGAGGAAGACTCTGACACTAAACTTGTGTTTCCAGGTATTATGGAAATCTCTAAGCCTGCTGGACCACATGAGGTAGGACACTGTATACTTAGGTCTACTGGCTATTTCGACACGGAAATGAAACAACAACCCTGGTGGGTTGTGTAGTGTGCTCTGCAACCACCTTCAAAGCTTATGCTTCAGACTTGTAAACGTACACCTGCATGCACACTGCTGTGACATATGTGATATGGCTCAGATGTGCCTACAGTGCCTGTGACAGCTCACAAAATGAACAATTAGTGAATGTGGATCAACAGTGAAGAAGCAGCCACCATGTCTGTGGCCTATAACTCCATAGCAGAATTCCTGCAAATTCAACCTGCAAGCTATTCAGTCTGCTGCCTGGCATCTGATCCAGTAAGCATATGGGGCTGAGTAAAAAGAAGTACTTCCCTTAGGTAAATAAAATATTGTTAATCTGGATTAGATTTCAATTAAGAGGAGACTGGAAAAAAAAACCAGTCCTCTAAGAATTTTCACTTTGCAAGACAAAAAGGGAGGGAGTGTTTTTGTTCTGTCCTTGAAAGCATTATCTTAGAAAATATGTGACTATCCTTGTAAACCCAAGAAATTCTGGTTAGTCTGTCACAAAAAGCTTTGTCTGCATACTGGCAGATAAAAAAAAAACATCAGTCTCTCTCTGGTAGATGAAAGAATATCAGCCTCTGTCACTTGCCAAAGAACAATGATCAATTCCTGGATCACTGAAAAACACTCTATGTCCTTTTCTGATATCCTTTACAACTTCCTCTTCACAGAATAAATTTTCAGAAGGTTTAAGAGCTTTTGAATCACACCCAAGTTGCCAGAAGAACTAGCCCCCTTTTTGGGCACTGGTGTGGGACACAAATACTTTTTAAAACTTGGCCCCAACTGTGGATGTTTCACAATTTGCAAATCTGTTCAACTGACTCTGTGCCCTCACATAGAAAGAGTTGCATACTATTTCAGATAGAGGATCAGTCATTTCTTCCTGGTACTTTAGGGACTTTAAGCAGCATTAAGTACAAGCCACTTTAAAACTCTGTACTATTCATTCAGAATACAATGCAGCATTGCAAGTAATATGGCATGCAGAAAAACATCAGTAAGCATAGGTTTATACTATTATGATTAGTTTGTACCTACCCTTAAAATACATCTTACCTTGTGGTAGAAGAACATCAATCAACCATTCACTGTGATCCCTATAAAAATTGTATATCTAATTAGCTTTCCATTTTTTATTTATACGTGCATTTAATTTTGCACAGATGAAATTTGTTTAAATTAATGTGGTAGGACTGACATTATTCTGAAGCTGTTTTTTTACGAACATAGCTTTATACATTGCAGGCTGCTTTACATAACCTCTCTTTGTTGTGCCTGTCTTACTGCAAATTGCTACTTTGCTGATGTGGTTCACCATGTTCAAGGCTTTCAACAAAATTACTTTTCAAGCACAAATTTATCAAATCAAAAGTGTGTGCAAATCTGCAAGTCTGATGGCTAAGAAATGACAGTGAAGAACAACAGACAAACAGAAAAAAATGTACTTGCACTGTTTCCTGTGAGTGTCCTTAGAAACTTTACTTCTACCAAATTAAATTACTGCTTTCTCCAGCTTTAAATCAATGATGAAGCAAAAATTTAGGGTGAGATGTAACTGATTTTCTACAAGTGGTGCAATACAAAAGTGTCTTAAGCTGCAGACAAAAAATACATGTCACAGAAAAACAATAAAGTCTCTGTTAAGAGCTTTCACTGTAATGTCCTGATTTTAATGACAACTAAAAGATGAGGGGAAAAAGATAAAGAGCTTGTACATTAAAGAGGCTCCTCTATCAGTTATTGCATCACACAGTATCTATTCATTCAGAGATCTTACCTTTAAAACTCACTACTAGTTGAAGCTAGGTATAAGTGCCTATTATGGAGTACATTTCTGCAATCCTTATTCATACTGAGTAGCAGTGTGCTCCATACATTTCAATAAAGTTATGTATATAAATTAGATGCTAATTATTCTGAAATAAACCATAAGTCCAGAGTTCTGAGCTCTGAATATTATCTGATCATTTCCCAGCTCCTAGTTTACCTACCCTGCAATTCTCTGGCTGCATTCTTCACAAAGATATAGAGGAGGTGGCTTATCACCCAAAGCTACAGACAAGGATGGATCAATGCACATCTGAAACACAGAGAAGAAAAAGAATTACCATGTCCATTCACTGAAATTCACTGAGAAAGTTCAACCCAATAATGCTAGGACATACAATACAGTAAAGCTTTGATACGTGGTGAGAGCATTTAGTATTGGGAAAGATGGACTCAGCATCTAGCAGTACAGGATCTCGCATTATTTCTAACAGAGGGATGTCACTGAAAATGAGAGTCTATGGGAAAAGAACAGGGCATATTTCAATATCAGTATTATCTGTCTCTGAAAGACAAGTATGTTTTGTATTACACATTTAGACTGCACAGTCATGACAGACTTTCTTTTTTTTTTTTTTTTTCCCCAAAGCGATGGTCATTTAGAGAAGCCATTGCTTTGGACAAGGTAATGTAAAAGACTAGATTTTTCTCTTTCAGTAACACTTCTTCCAGCAAATTCTAATTTTCAGTAAGCATGGTTGTTAACTATGCAGCACAATTCCAGTGACAGAACAAAGACTGTGGACCTACAATTCCCTTAGCAGCATAGGTCCAAACTTTGTCTTGCATTAGCTTTTGTCTTTCCACATCAGGTAGGCACATACACATTTGTTTAAGTATTTTGTACTATTTAAGGAAAAGCTGAACACTAGTATGCATAAACAATATCTTAACCACCAAAATCAAAATTCTTCTTACTCCAATCAAGTGCAAGATCTTATTTATAAAGACAAATGCTGCATTGAATGCTTCTTGTGGCTGAACCACGACATGCATCTTTGGATAACACAATTTACATTAGTCTATCTAAGAGAGAACAAGCTGTATTTTTATGAGTATTGACTGATTAAGACTAGTCCTGTCAAAGTTAAGCTAAGAAATCATTCAAAAAAAAATATTCAGGTATACAATCTGCAATGCTCAGAAGTGTGGATTTCATTGATATTTTTTGTTCTACTCGATGAGTCTGAACCTACTGATTACTACAACATGAAGCAGTAATTTACAGATTTTCTTCATATGGAAAGGGACTACACAGAAGGATTGGAATGGGTGGGAGAGTGGTGACTTGTAGGACTTGTGAGACAGGGTGTCACAATTATGCCCTCTTAACATAGCCTGTGTAAAAGGCTCACTGAAGAACTGCTTGGCTAATATTGATTACATTAGTATATGAATTGGTGTGAGGAAAATTTGCTGTATCTATCTACATATTTAATTAGATACAGATTTAATTAGTACACCTAACTTTAATATGCCCTGGACTTGGGCAGCTGTTCTTGCCTCTGCCATCAAATTGTGCTGTAAGCCTGGACAAGCCATTTTACTTTCTTACCATAGGCATCAACAGGAAAGATAGCATTTTCCTCCCTGAAAGGTGGCTGTATAAGAAGCAAGTAAAGCTTTGTTGCCACTTGCTTGAGAACACATTCCAAACAAAGGTTCATAATCAGAGTACGTGCGTTGCACAATCGCAGTCGAGACACCAAAGTAAGAACCTATGTAATTGACATGTTTCCTGTCTATAGTAAAATTTGTAAACATACTTACACATATATATGTAATCAGGAAAATACTGACATGGATTAGCCAGAAATCAGATTAAAAATTTATAAAGTGCTCTGGAACCCTTGTCATATTTAACAGCAAGACTTGTCCCATAGCACTTGGAGGAAACATCCCATTTTGCTTTAGGCATCCGAAGAACATATTCACAAAGTTCTGATCCCCTTGATCTCAAAAGACTTTGCTGTTCCCTTAGCTCCTGCTCTTGGTCACCTGCACACAGCCAGAGCATATGGCTGCGATCAAAATGCAACCTCCTATCCCCCAGAGAGTTGGTTTGACCCCTGAATAAACAGCAATACCTTCACAGCAGGCTTGTTAATCGCATTATGGCATTCAATGTGCTGGCAATGAATAGGATTCCAGGCTGCAAAATCAAAACCAGCTGATTAATAAACAGAGAAAGTGTATTTATATTCTTTGTGTCTAGTGGTATCAACTGAGAACAAGATCCTCTTGCACTAAATACTGCACAAATATGAGAGAAGACCTATCCACTCTTCAAGAAGCCTAGTGATTACAATAAACAACCTAGAATATGGATGCCTACTGACTTGTTTGGGATATAATAATGAAATGAACTGTGAACTCAGTGAAGAAATGGAAAAATTAAGATGCAGACATCCCTGTTGCAGACCCTTCCTGATTTCACAAACACCTTTAATTAATTTATTATCCTTCTACTCCAGGAGCAGGATGGTAGGAGTAGCTGAGTAAATTCAGTAACATTCCCAGGGAAATTGAAAATACAGCTACAATAAAGGAAAAACACACCCACCCCAGAAGGAATCTTAGCTTTGTAATGTCAAGAAGTAAACAATAAATGTATGTTCGAGTGGCATAACTTGGATGTTATAAAGGATGCTCTCAGGTCAAATGTAATGCAACTGCAGGTAATATTCATCTCATCTGAGGATACATTAACCGAAAATTTATATAGAGAAAAATTATTCCAGTCTCCTCAGTGCCAGTAAAAGCTCAGACGGAATATCATGCTGAGTTGACAGACCTGTAAAGGAGACTGATTTTTAAGGAGTCAAGAAATCTATCAACACTTCAAGGGAAGGCTTTAGAACAAATCAGATAAACACCTATCAGTAACATTCACGTACTTGAGTTCATCTAGGGGGACTTCTAAGGTCTCTTCCAATAATTCGTTTTCATTATTTAAAATGTCACATGGTCCAGAAATTTTAGAAGTGAACAAAACATATCCCATATAACATTATTTGAAACAGGTTTCGAAACAAATCATGAATTGCTGCTGGATAGTCCCCACTGTAGAAGCACAATCCTGTCAGCACCACTGGTGAGTCTGGGACAGAGGAGTTAGTACCATCCACCAGTTCAGCTTCGCTGAATTGCTGACTTTGTATATCATTTTCACCCTAGAGTCAATCTTGAGAATTTATCTATTATACTGACTGTACTTGACATCACCTGATTTTTTCACAATAAAAGGCAGATAAGGATAAGGAGTCCAGATAAGGAGTCTTAGGAGTCTTTAACAGCAGCAACAATAGCAGTCAGCACAACAGAGGCAATCAAAGCAATAATTGAAAGGAACATAAGCCAGAATCCGTGTGAGAGACCATTTGAAACTCCCTATTTTTTTCTTCTCCTGTTCTGGTTCAGATAGTATCAGGAGTAACATGATCACAAGTTTTATTTTTCGTAACTATTTTAGAAAACACATAGAAATGGATATTGTACATACTTAATATTATACACTTAATGAAAGTATCAACCTAATAAAAAAGATATCAAAATCATTGCAGAACTGTAAACACATGACATTAACACACATTCTGATCATGCCCTTTATTTTGGCCTATAGAAAACCAGCTGCACTGACCTGTGTACTGCAGTCCTCTGTACTCACTGATTGCCCCAGGAGGCTTTAAATTGGGCCAATAATGAAATAACATTTGTACCGCTGGAGGTTTAACTTGAGATGGTCCATAGGCTATCACATATAGCAAATCCTAAGGAAAGACACAAAGAAAATGTTTATCTTGTAAGGTAAGAAAATACAATACAATATCTGTTACTTGTGTTCAAAGATACCTGAACACACAAAATATACATTTCATGCCCTTCCAAACCTCCTTGGTATGCTCTTACAAGTAGATTTGAGGACTAACTTCAACAACACGTTCACAGTTGGCATCTGAGTTTGACTGGAGGCTACCACCCACCATACACAGTATACAGTGGAGAAAAGAAGTGTGATATAAAGCTGGATCCTAATCAGATTCAGGCTAAGACAGTACTCACAAATAGTCCTCATAAAAGTTCAGTCCCATGTGAACTGAAAAGATGGGCCATATAATATTTAGAAAACAAAGCTCTGTTCTATAAACCATGGAGTTGCTTTTGTAAGCTAAAAACAAGAGGGACTTTCCTTTCCATAATCCAGAAGGAAGATTGAATAGGAAGATCAATTATAACTTACAATTATAACACACAGCAAGTTCATTTTTCAAGCCATCTGGTTTTCATTACTATCTAAATACAGTCATTTCCACAAAGCGTATGTGACTTAAACTTACTTTCCATACTTCTTGCTTATATTTCATGAGGCATTCCAATAATTGGCAGTGATACACTGAGAGAGAAAAGACAGTATAGACATAATACTGAAATGGAAACTCAAGTTACAGAAGTGACATAAACAGCTGATTGGTTTTGCTTTGTCTGTCCAAAACTCTAAACATTGTTTATTTACTTTTTATTTTAAAGGGTTGCTGAAGAATCATTGCTCTGAGAGTCATCATAAAAGATTAGAAATTAAGCATTAGTAACCTGTTTCTGTCAAGGAATGCAGTAAGACAACAAATATTATGAGTGTACGGCTTTTTGCACAGCAAGGGAGATCTTTTCCAAACACACCTCGTTTAAGAATACCTGATAATTCAGTTAAACTTTGTCCCTCAGGTACAATGCAAAGCGGTAAATGGGTATCTTGCCATTCATCTTGAGGCAGTAATGGAAGTCACACATAACAATACATTATTTGCATGTATACCATCAGAGCCACTCACCATCAAACAAACATGAGTGCCAAATGGGCTGCTTTACATGCCTGACTTCCCCAAAACCACAGGGCAACATTTTTCTCAAATGGATGGAACACGGAATTCACAAACAAAACTGGAGTATTTCAGGAAAAAAAAAATATCATGAGCAGGTAGCTTATAAAAATATTTTCTGTTTTTATTTATCTCTGTGACCTACATGAGCATGATGTGACACTTCTCAAACACACATTGCAGTGTGGGGTTCTTTCACAGAAACCATCTATATAAAATGGGAGACAGTTGATTATTGTGCAATGTAACAGCTCCCTTAAATCCTAATTTTGTTCCAATTTGGCTATGTGATCCCATTAATGTAACTGGGACTGCGCCATGGTGAGAGAGATTTGCCTTGTGTTTAGATATTTATAAAGAGATTTAAATGCATTACAGTTCTGTTGAGCCTGCAACCAGCATTACCTGTCATCTTTAAAAAACCCAGTATCAGCTTTGAAAATGGTGGGATATGAGTCATAGTATCAAACTGTTACTTTCAGTTTCTATGCTCAAAGTTACAGGTGATTTCTCTGCAACACTGATGTCATGTCATGTCATGTCATGTCATGTCATGTCATGTCATGTCATGTCACTGATATAATCTCTATTTTCTGACATTACACAGAGTAGATCACAGAATTGCAGAATGTGACCTTGAAAGATCATCTAGTCTAATCCCTCTGCCCAAGCAGGATCACCGAGATTAAATCACACAGGAATGCATCCAGATTGGTCTTGAATGTCTCCAAAGAAAGAGACTCCTCCTAAAGCTGGGCAAGACAGTTCCAGTGCTCCGTCACCCTCACACTGAAACAGTTTTTCCTTACATTCACAGGGAGCTTCCTATGCTCCAGCTTGGACCCACTGACCCTTGTCCTATCAGTAGCCATCACTGAGAAGAGCCTGGCTCCATCCTCCTGACATTAATCCTTAAGATATTTATAAACATTAATGAAATCACCCCTCAGTCTCCTCTTCTCCAAGCTGAAGAGACCCAGCTCCCTCAGCCTTTCCTCATAAGGAAGATGTTCCACTCGCTTAGATAAGAATCTCCAATCCAGGGCCAAATCCAGTCTCTTCATTCCAAGAAGATCTCATAGCTACGTAATGATTACTTCAAACATGATGCTCACAAATTCCAGTTTTGACTAAAATCACTTATTTTCTTCCTGTGTTGGATGGTGAGAAAGATTTCTTCTCATCATCTGAACTTTTTCTGATTGCATTTGACACTAGAAGGACACTACATTGCATGTTTACACATACCCGGGTTTGATGTGTACTGCATTGCAATCATAAGCATTGATGATGCGGATAGATTGACATGTGCTGGAACACCTTCTCTTTTTGAGGATCCCACTTGAAAGAAAGGGAAGGAAAAAAAAAGAAAACATTTTCTATTGTATAACAAGGAAAATAAAGCACTAATAGCATATAACTGATTCAAACTTATATAAATAAAATTCCCAATGACATTACGTCATTAAAAAAAAACCCAACAACCCTCAGCCAAAGGAACCTAAGAGACTAGAAACATTTTAGATTGGAGTAGGTGAAACCACTTTTCTCCTGGAAGGCAACTAAGAACATGGCATTGCTTTACAGAGCACACACTTGGTTTTCCAGATCAGTAGGATTTCATTCTCAGAGTTGCATTAGCCACAGACAGTGACCTCCTCAGCACTCTCCTTCAGAACCCAGGCACTGGTCACAAAAATGCTACTTGTATAGTCAAGTGCACCTGGGGTTTGGGTTGTAGGAAAGGTAAGGAGGAAGTAGAAGGTAAAGAAACAAGTGAAAAATGGAAAGCCTGCTGTTGAGGTATACTGATGAAGGGCTGGGGCTGGTGGTTGCTGCTGGCTCTTGGGTACAGATTACTTCTCAGCAAGCACATGGTATGAGTTCAAGTTATTGCCACATACCAGAAAAATTGGTCCCCCTTGTTACGTGAAATATGCTAGGATAATGACAAAAAGTAGCACTCAAGTGTAGCTAACCTGTTGTAACTTTGACTTCACACAAGTGGAGTTCTTTCTGGTCTCCTACGAAGTGGTAACTATTAGATGGTATACTTGTAAAACCCTGCAGAGTGTAGGTGTTTATTTGCTTAACTATAACATGGCAATACGGCTTTGAAGGCAACCTCCTACACAGAGATGTGGCATGTTATCCTCCCATCCGCACTCAGGGTACTTTCCCAAGCCTGGCTGCCAGGACCCAAACACCAAGCATCTGGAATGGAAGCACAGAACTGTAGCTACCAGTTCAGTGAGAGGCTTTCATGCCTCCCATCTGGCTCTCCAGCTGCTCACACAATCTCTTGCATCCTCCTTTTTGGTTTGATTCAAAGCTGAGCACTACAGGAAGGAAAGGATCTACGCTCACCTTGTACAGGGGCAGATCATTCCTAGTGGGAAAGGACTAGGACACTAATCAAAAAAACACTTAACTGGAAAAGAAAGAGGGAAGGGAAAATGGGGCATTTTGCTATATCTAGTATCCAACACTACTATGGCTTTCTTCACTGAACTTCATTGATTCTTTTTGAATCTCATCCATTCATATAAAAGCCTCCAAATTAGCAAGGTCTACTTGTACCAACTTAAATTGCAAAACACCCAGCAGCTCTAACCTGGCAATTAAAATGTGACTATCAGCAGAAAAATAGGACACAGTACCAGAAGCCAAATTTAAAGAGCAGCACACTAGTTTCATTCAGGGATGCAAGCAAAATTGTTTGAGGAATAAAGCAGCATGACAAAAGGTTGCTCCCGTGCTCTATAGAGCTGCAATTTCTGTCAAGGGCAGTTGGAGAATAGTACCTATTTAAGTACACCAAGGATTTGGCTCAATCAGTTCTTTTAGAGAACATTTTAATGGATCTGAGATAGACAGGAAAGGATGTGTCACCTACATCAGCTGTAATCTAATAGGTAACAGAAATGGAAGAAAAAGGCCTTTAATGAAACACTCGGTTCATAACCTAGAGAGGACCTACTGCACATATGTATAAAATATATCTTGATAACTTTCATTTGCACAGTTTTTAGACCTGTCAAAAGTAACAGAGATATAACATCATTACAATGTCCTATAAGGGACTATTTTCTGTGGGGAAACTGAGGTACAGAAGATTTAAAGGATTTCTCCAAGATAACTGACAAGTAGAGTCAGAAAATGCTGGTGCTAAATTTCCATCAAATCTTAATCTCAGAACACTGGACATGTTTATTTCCATGTTCTAACACCATCTTCTAAGGTGTCAGTATTGATCCCTGTTCAAAGTTGTTCATGTTTTTCCATAAAGGTCTGGAATAGAGACAAGGAGGAGCTATTCTTGCAGAATCATGGTATATTTGGTGCTATAAGGGACCTCTGGAAATCATCATGTTCAACACCTCTGCTCAAGAAAACATCAGCTAGAGCAGCTACTCAAGACCAGTTATGTTCTGAGTTTCTGCTAGGATGGAGAATCTGCAACCTCTCTGGAAAACTGTTCCAGTGTTTGATCACCCACACGGTAATTAAAACTGACTTTTAATATTGATCCTAATGCTTCCATCTGCAGAACATGGTTAAATTTCTCACTGCTACTGAAATCCTATCAATCTTTTTATCAGGTACATAGATGAGCAATCAGAACACACCTCAGGATTCACACTGTGCAGGGATTATGAAATTATGTAATCATGAGACAACCTCACAGAGGGGAAGAAAAAAGAAAGATAAAAAGGCAGGCAGTGTCAGATTCAGTCTTGTCACGTATGGATAGAAGACACTACATGAATAATTTTTAATACAGAATGTAAAGAGAAAATGCCAAAGAGGGAGAAAAAAACATGGAGAAATTCATGGCAGCATCTGTGCACTGGTAAGAGCCATAGAATCATTGAATGATTTGGGTTGGAAAGGACCTCAAAGATCATCTTCCCCTCACAGATCACTTAGTCATCCAGATATAGTCCAGATGTAAAAACTACATGGGCAGTCTGCCCATTCATTTGCTCTATTCAAAACTCCTACTGCTGGAACTGAAACTTCTGAGTCTGAAAACTGTATTTATTTAAATAAGCTAAGTATTTAACTAAACTAAACTTCAGTATTTAAATAAAGGAAGAAGTCACACAATAATACAGCGTAATGAATAAAATAAAAATATATCATTATCTCCCTTTTGAAAAACAGTCACACAGAACTATTTTATGTATATACATATGGTAGACTGATGTCCCATTACAATTCTATTACAGATCAAACTTTGACTCCTACAGTGTAGTACTATTATGGTAGTGCACCATGCTTCCTGAAACATAACAATACTAGAATGAGTTCTACTTACATATAGCCATAGGCAGAAAAGATGTGCTGAGATACTCTATAATATCCTTGTGCAGAAATGGAGGAAAAGTAGCTAGTGTTGAAATCATTGTGTAGGGCAAAGTACTCAATATATCATCATTGAGAAAAGGAAGTAAGCATGTAGTAGTGTAAAAAATTGATTGCCCAAGATCTGTTGAATAAAATGAAATAAATACAGAATCATTACAATGGAAAAATAATTATGGCTGTGTAATTTTTAGTTTACATAACTATAAAAAATATTTCATTTAAGTTCAAGTTTCCCCCTCCAAAGTAATTTGGGAAGTTAATCACCAGAGACTTCACACAGCATTTTTAAGCCCCTCCTAAAATAGAGGGAAACAGCTGTTTAGCGGTACTCAAAAGAGTCTGGAGGGAGTATTTATATACTACAGCCAGTAAAATAATTTTTAAAATCAATGTTCATTTTAATCATATGGTGATTAACATACAGTGGCCTTCATTTAAGCAGAGATGTTATCAGAACCAGAATTTGACATGCACTTTGGTAGTGAAAGGCCTGCTTTTACAAAAAGCATTCTAGTCTTTACCATCCATAGAAAAATGAGATTTTCATCTTAACTACCCTCAAGAATGCTGCATAGTACTCCCCACATTTTCACTACAGGAAGCATCACTGTGTTTTTTAAACATTGTATGATTGATCTATGGCTCTTGTTTTCCTGGGATGCCATTGAGGCCAAAACTGGCCAAGGCTTAAAAGGAAAGGGATATTTATCAAAAAATTCCATACTTACTCTAAGTAATTATTATGTAACCCTTTGGAAGGTATACTCAAGAAGTGTGCAACATTTTAAGAGCCAAAGGGAAGGGATAGGTAATTGTGAATGTATCTGGGCATTGTGGCATCTTTATGTCCTCTTCCAAAGGAGGAATTTTGCTGAGGCAAGTAACCCTCTAAGAAAACTTACAGCTCTCAATGAACCCCAGGTTTGAACCTGTATGATGATCCCAACATATCATAAGGCTTTTCCCCAGCATGAGAGGGGAAAGATTACTCCTGTTGTTATTCACTTTGTAACCTTAAATATGTTACACAGCCCTTCAGCTTCATCTGTACAACTAGGATGATTAAAAACTGCTTCTGAAAAGCACTCAGAGATCTGTAGCTGTAAACCTCATGAGTCATGGCAAGAATTAAAATTAGCACTTCATTTCAGTGGTTCTGGCAAGTCTTCTATACAAGGGTCTAATGAGACCCATAATGCTAAAGAGCATTTCTCCGTTGCAATACATATTTACCAGCTAAGCATTTAGAGTTTTGTATAATGTGATCGGACCAAAGCTCAGGACTGCCTAGCGCACCAGCTGTACTTACCCAAACAACACTGATTGTTCTGATAAAAAAAATACATTTCTTTCAGATAAATGCTAAGCTGAAGGAGAAAAAAATAACAAGTTGTATTGCACAATTTAATTCTCTGTACACAGAACCATAGAAAATAGCAAGTGACCTCCCCTAGCCCCAAGCATGAGTCAACCAAATTATTTCTGGCAGATACCTATCATCTGAACTGCTCTTAAAAAGCTGCAAAACAGTCCATTGCTGCAAAACTCCTGGCAATTCATCCTGGTGCTCCATCATTCTTCTAATAAAATGGCTTTACTTTTTTTTTTTAATTTCCAGTGCTGCATTTTAAGCCTGTAACTTCTTAACCTGATCAACTATAACCACAAATAGTTTGGTTTAGTTTTATTTCCCCTTGCAGCAACCTTTATGTATTTGTATACAGTAATCTTTTCTCCCTTCCATTTTTGTTTAAGCTAGACAAACCAAGTTTTTTTCATTTTTCCTCACTGCTCACATTTCTAGACTTTCTTGTTTCTTTTTCTGGACTGTAGCTTTCAAAGAAGCCAGATGGGCAAGTCTGAAAATTTCAGTCCAGGTGAGGCCTTGCCAGGCCTACTGGAATGATAAACAAAAGGCTTTGGGTGTCTCATACACAAAACACCTGTTTACATATTGCTAGAATAATATTAATGTATCAGTGACTTCTGGTCTGCTTCGAATTTACTGTAACACACCGATCTCTCTGCAGTACAACTTTCAAGGTAGTATTTCCCCCATTTAATCTCTGCCTTTGATTTCTCCTGCTTAAACGTAGTATTTTACATTTCTCCTTTGAAAAGGTTTCAAAACAAAATTCAGTTTGCCAAGAGTGTTTTGAACCGGTATCTTTCACACAAAGGACATGCTATTTGCCATCTTGGTGACTTGCCAAGAACAAAAATTAAAATATTTAATAAGAGTAGACCTGTAAGATTCTCACTTGCTATATGCTTCTGACAAGAGCCACTGGTAATTACTCCTGGAGTGTTTTCCTCACTCCAAGTGGGGACCACATGTCCCAGATTGCCTATTAGCATGTCAAGTGACACAGCAACAAAAGGCTGAGAAGGACAGGAAAACCCGGACATAGAGCCACTGTGCTTCCACAAAAGGAAATTGTTTGCTCAACGATATTTGTTCTTTCCAGGTCTCCACTGGTTGTTAATTATCACCAAGCTATCTATTTAGAAAAACACTGTTTTGATAATCAAGTCCAACATTTGCAGATACTGAAGTCAAGGCGAGAATCTGCTAGGAGACCTCCACTTCTGCAAGATCATTCCTAGTGCAGCCTTTGATTCAAATCCTGCTGCTGCCAGCTCAAAAGGCATTTGGCATTTAAAAAAACATCTTTCCTCCTAAAGAATTTCAGCAGTTTATCAGATTGACAACAATCTTCCTATACTGAACTATGTAACTAAAACACTCTGATACCATAGTGAAAAACAGTATTTGGCTTATATGACACATGAAGAACACTAGACTCCTGAATCCCAGTATGGAAAGCCACAGACTAACAAGCCAGACATAAAAAGAAGCTGAGGGAAAAGAATATGAATACAATGCAGTCACACAAAAACTTGCAATTAACTAATTCAAATATAAGAAAATACAACTTTTATGTCAGACAGAGATTTTACTACCTGCTTACCAGGAATATTTTAAAGCTATGACAGATCACCATTACCATTGTTTTTCTTCAATTAAACGTGCACTACACTCTATTTAGAGATGGACCTTCACCAAAACACTCAATCTGCATATTTGTTACAGGCCAGACATACATTTGCAAGCGATTTGTGCCTTTTTAAGAGAGCTACCCCAAAAAGACTGGTCTGAAGATATCCCAGCAGATTCAAATTAAAAACCCAGATTTTTTTTTTGACCCACATGTATTATTTTTGTTACACACCATTGTATTGTTAGTTACATACCAGATATCACTAAAAATCAGATTACCTTGGAATTCAAACCCAAATCCACAATTAGCAAAAACCTCACCATCTTTTATTTAAGAAAGTCAAACCAAACACTTGGATATAAACGCATCCCAGGAGATTTCAATTCCAGATCCAGGTCAGTTTAGGCCCATCTCTTCTACTGCATTTATGCATCATTCATGGATTCACAGCACTGAAGTTAAGTGCACTGGAGAGGTTCAAGGGCCTGCTTACCATGTTGACCATGTTGTAGCAAGGGAACTAGATCCAGCAGTGTCACCAGTGTCACGTAAAGTCCTTGATAGTCCAAAGATGGGTAGTCTGATAACTGAGCATCACGACTTTGCTGGCCACGTTCAGATGGAGCATCTCGCAGGACGCTGTAAAGGAGGGAGCGAGTAACAGTAGGGTTGATGGAACTGACCTGTGGTCTTAGAGATGGGGTGAGTGGGAATGGCACAGGAAAAAGACACATGGTCATGGGCACTGTCAAATTGGAGGCATCTTGATTCTCCTTCTTCCCTGTGCGGGACAAAATGCTGTTGGGGGGACAAAGAAAAAAAAGAGACAACAAAGACACAAAGAACAGCACATTACATTGAAATGACACTATAAAACAAATAATAAAACACCAGATACATCCCACATAAGATGCAATCACTACCAAAACCAGTGTGTCTACAAATCTAGCAACCACTCACTTTCATGCTTCAAGATAACAGAATTAAAAATTGCCATCTAGGAAAACTTCATTGCATCTCATGTGTTATCTGGTTCATAAGGAGCAAAAATATAAAAATGCATGTTTCAGTGCCCTACCCATGTTTCACAGTTAAGAAAAATTCTGAAAATTACAAATGCCTTCTATTTGTAGACAGCTATGACAGAAAAAAAGCTATGTCAAAATAGGCTGGTATTTTGCTCCAAGATTTTGAAAGATTTCTTCCCCTCCACCCCCCACCCCTCTTCCATAATCAAAAACCAACTGACTGAAAACATGCAAAATATAGGTGTGGCACTTGCAGAAACATGTTTTAGCAAAGAATAAACATGTGTGTTTGTTAAGATAGTCTTAAAAATCACATGTTTATTGCATTAAAATAATGTCTGTATGTATTTTATGATACTGTTTCATGACCACTCACTCAGTATCATTTGAGATAATGAAGTTTAAACAGGCACATGGATTTAGAAATAATATAATATTTCTAAAATGTTAACTAAACTACATTTGGAAAAGTTATAAAATAATATATAGTAGATGGTCTTTAGCATGTGTTTGTGAGCTAATGATAATGGTTGTTTATGTGTGTTTTTAATTTTGCCCACGTTTAGGGAGGAAACATTTTAATTTATGAATACAAACACTCTTTGGGTAAATAATTACCTTCAAAAATCTAAGGGCTAAGCAAGCAAGACCAACTATGTAACTGCAGATCAGACAGTATGTTACCATACATTCCTGCTGTTACTTACGTTATTACTGAACAAAACTCACTATAAACTAAAGGAGAGATAATTTAAAAAAAAAAAAGGATTTAGTGGGAATAAAAATAGAGGCTACACGTCAATCACCTTGTTAGGTCTTTTTAAGAATGTTGTAAACATGTTAATTTAATTTATTTAAAAAACTATTTTAAACAGAAATTGTCACTTGAGCAGTGTTATATTTTATTTATCAGGCAATTATAGGGTTAGTTCACAATCTTCATATGTGCCTATAAAATATAATACACATTTTAAATATAGTAAACCACATACAATCCTTTTGGTTTGGGTTGGGTTTTTTTGAAAGCACATTTTGCACCTCAGTGGTTGGGATTTCCAAAAGCAGTTGCTGCTGGCTTAACTCTGTTCCCAAAGTCAGTGTTAAAACTTATAAAAAACAAATCCATGGCATTAAATTTTCCACTGACTAATGAAAAGCAGAGTTATATCAACAGGGAGCACTTCTGAAAACCTCTGTCCTCTTTTAACAGTACTGAAATCCCTATCGTACAATCACCTTAGCGCAGACATCTTACCTCACAAGTCAATTTGCACAAGCTAAACTCTTGCTAAGGTGCTTATACGAGAAGGTGTCATTCATTTACCTTACATATAAAACACTTTTACAAGTACATTTCTATGCCAAGTAGCTACTATCACATCACACTTGCAGAAAGAGATGACAGACATAGTCTGTTTTAAGAAACTATGTACTTTTTTTTTTGTCTTAAATATTTGGCAGATTATTTTGGTTTCTGTTACCCAATGTCCAGTACGTGAAATGTGGTGACTGTTACAACAGTGTTTATAAAATTGTACCAGAAATTCACCTAAGATCTAGTATGACTTTAAAAATAAATGATCAGAGTGCTGATTCCTTTTAATTTGCTTGATATTCATTTGCTGTACTTTGCAGCTCATCTTTAGAGATACGAAGGTACTAAATTACAATTCTTTCCTGTCTACCAAGAGATATCAACTACCCATCCCTTTACTTTCCAACACCCACACACTTATTTCCAGAAAGGATATCAATTATTCCTTCATTTGGAAAGTGCAAGGCAGTGATGGACAGCTTACACTATAGGCTTCCCTTCCTTTCAACATGGAGCTACAGCCCATCTATGGATTAGAGGCCAAAGCACACTGTCTTGTATCTTGATCAGGGCATCCTTCTGTTCACTTCAGGAACAGCAATGACACTGTATCTACATTCCAGCTACAACCATGCAAAATTTAGAAAGAAAAAAAAAAAAAACCCTCAACTTTCAGACCTGGACTTTTCTCTGATCCATATGTTTTAAAAGAAATAAACACAAGAGTAAAAATTGAAAATCTACAAAGTTCCCTAAAACCAAGATACAACGATTACAGTTTGCTCCCATTTCTGTTCAAAGCAAGTACTGGGAGTATCTGTCTCATCACTCCATACTGAACTTGCTCCATGACAAGTGGCAAAGCTACCAGCCAGAGCTTGTTTCTAGATTTGTACATCTTTGCTGCAAAGCTATCCCAAAATCACTGCCTTCCATGAAAGGTTTCCTAAAATGCCTACAAGGGAATTGCATCTTGTCAAGGCAGAAAAACAAGCTTGATTATCTTAATTAATTAGCCCCTGGACATTTAGAACTATTCCTTATGTAAAGGATTTTACTTAGAAATATATAGGGAGAATTTTCTCCAAGAAAATGTGAAAGAATGAGCTGTTCTGCAAGATGTTTATTAAGTTTTAGATCATTCCTCAAATGAGGGAGAAAACACTGAAAATGAGCAGGGCACGAAACAAATTCATGCTGTAATGCAAAGAAATGCTTTTGCCCAAAGAGAAAACTAAGGAAGAACTAAATGAATTAATGTGCTATGCATTGTGTATGGTGATTTTATGTGATGTTTGTTCAGAGAAATAAGGAATTTAATTTTTTCAGCCATTCCACACCTGTTCCCCCCACCCCTGAGCTTGTGATTTGAGGCCATGTACAGAGCAAAGGAGCAAACGAATCCCTTGTGCAATCGAACTACAGCTAGCAGAATGACACCAGGTATGAATGTGATCTAAACCAGTGGGCATGCCCCACTGAAAAGAACACAGTCAACATGTCCATAAGTGTAATAAATTGTGAAACTCAATTATCACATGGAATTTCTCTAACTAACTGCTATTCCTACACTATACCTTTGATTACATATGTTCATCAAGAAATGTTTATCCTAAAAAATTCAGCTGCAAAGAGTACACATCAAACTGGAAAATATTACGTTGTTCTAAAATAGTAGATGATCAAAAGCAAACTATTCTGAAGATTGGATCCAAAATCTCCAGAAATCATTGGGCATTTTTTACTGCTCTTCGATCAGTATTCTCTTAGCAGCCCAAATTCATTGCATATGCTCAGTCTCAAGCTAGAAAGATTATTCTTCACCATATACTTCTATCATTGATGTTAAACCTTGCACGAAGGAGTCTCAGTGTAGGAGGCAGAAAGAAGATCCAGCATGCAACATAATCAAAGAAATTTCTGAACACGCTCTTCCAAAAGGTTCTTAACCAGTCTGTTTAGTTTTTGGGTAAATCTTGCAGATATCTGCACACTGTGGGTGAGAGTTTCCTTCTTTCCATCTGCCACACTAAATACAGGGTATGTTTTGTTTTGCTTTTTTATCCAGTTTCTTTCTTAGTATCAGCAAATGTATAAACCTATACTGGTTCAACCATTTCACTCAAGCTTTGACCCGCAGTTCAAATTCCTCAGTTATAGGGGTTTAGAATGTGAATTTGACCTTGTTGAGTATCAGAACCCAGTCCACTTAAATTTAGATCCAAGGCTTCAATTTCTGGTGCCCTTTTTAGCTCTGAGGCTGATCAGATCCCAGATCATAAAGGCCAAATCCATTTGCATAGACCTGTATTTCAGATATGAGTATCATTTCTGCCCCATGAGGTTCAGCATTATCAACAAGAGGATTTTGGTTCAGTCCCATTCTGACTGAAATGTGAAATAAATGGAGTTGCTCAATTGTGCAACCACTAGCCTGATTTCTGATGCTCTTATATTTGGTAAATATAAAGCTTTTGCAGTAAGCCCAGAAACATCACTGCTCATGGAGCATGAAGAATGACACAGGATGTGTCAGCTATACTGCTCAGAAAGAGGAAGGTAACCGGGCAATTTAAAGACACTTTCTTTAAGCAGCAGACTGTAAATCCTTCCTGTCCCAATGGACATCTGCACAAAGAGAAATGGTTCTCATTATAGCACTTGATAGTTATAACTAAGAAAAAATGTTCAGAATCAAGTCTAACTTTCTTGCTTCAACAGTTTAAAGGCCTACAGCATTTAAGAAGAGGCTGCTCTGTGATACAGAACCTTACTTAAATGTGATTTAAGTCTATGTATGTGCAAATAATTCATCAAAACAGCCTGATGCGGGAACACATTTCAGAGGTATCTTCAGTGACTCCTTGAACAATCTTTTTTTCACTGCTGAGACAAAATTTGATTTATTAATCTTTTAAAAAATGCGCTACTGGTTGTCTTAAGTTTCTTCAAAACTCTAAATGAGGAGAGAAATAAATTTCAGAGTGGTTAAACAATTCTACTCTTGAAATTTTCAAAATAGGATATTTTTAAGTTTGCGGTGAACTGGTGTTCCACTGATGAGTATTCTACTCTATGCATCTTTCCTTATTATAAACAAGGTCAAGAATTTTGACACATCCCATGCACTCTGAATGAAGGTTAGAATGTACTGTCATTCTTTCCAGTTTAAATTCATACTTCTCAACTTGTATATATCATAGGGGCACGTGTAAAAATATATGGCTTAACAATATTTGTTAATGTTTCTTTATCAACCAAGGCTAATAGCTGTATTTCAAACTAGTTTCTGATAGCAAGGACAATCTTCCAAGGCATAAATCAGCAAGCTATGCACAGGAATGCAGGTTTAACTGCATTTTCCTGGATGTGAAAACTAGTCCAGCCAAACCCTGGGCAGATAAAATCACCTCTTCACTGTCAAGAGCAATTTTAAAAACAATTTGAAAATATGAATCCATTAGCTAGCACTGTAGAATGTATGTCATTCCTAATTATGTCTCACAATTTTTCTTATCTTTTTTATCAAGACAAGAGAGGTAGTGTTTTCAATTCAAAATGTATTCTGCAATTATACATTATTTAGTACTAAAAATTGGACTAAATCAAAAACCTGGGTCAGACTAATTCCTGACCTTTTGCTGCCATACAAATCCAGACTTGTGGCTACTCGTATTGTTATAAGGGACTGAACCAGAACCCAAACCTGACAGCCAGCTGAACTACAGCACAGGAAGAACCTAGTTTTGCTCATCTGGCTCATTGCTCTAGGATCCTGAGGCACCAAGACTGTCAGGGAGGTCATGAGTATACACATCTAAAACTTCATAGGTCACAAACTCCTTTCTTCACACGTTCAGCATGTTTGTGCATACAGCTAAGTCTTAAGAGGGCCAAGCAAATGTGTAATCAACCAAGTTTATTTTAGAATCAGCCACTCAATAAGCAGCTCAACTGGGCAAATTGGGCAACAGCCACTGAAGAGATTAATTCATACCATTCCTTTCTTAAATTATGCTCTGACTCTTTTTGACTGAGCATTGACCCATTAAATCTTGCAACCAATTCAAAGTCGATTAACACCGCCTACAATTCTTTAGCTCTTTTTTTCTTCAAGAGCATTAGTTAAAACTTACCTCAATAACGTTTGAGAAAAGTATTTCAGAGTATTTGCAATGTCAGTTCCAGAGGGCACAGGGTAAATGTTGTGGAGAACCCGGTTGTGGTATTCCTGAAGGTAACGGATTTTGGAAGCAACTACATAAAAGACACAAAAAAAAAAACAAACACAAAAATATTTTTGTTAGGTTTTGTGCAGACTTTGACAGAATTACATCTGTTCCTACCATTTCTGATTTGGTTTTTTATTTAAGAACTAAACTGTAAAAAATAGCAAATTCTCTATTTTCCTTCTATTTTGACTGAATAAATTGAACTCTCCAGCCCAAGAGTGAAAAGGAGAAAGCACAGAAGTTAAAATCTGCACCTGTATTACACCAATTTTGTCCTAGCAAATTAAAAAAAAAAACCCAAACAAAAACCCAACCTGCACTACTTCTGTGTCTTCTCTGTCTCCAAGGATCTCAAGATTCATTTATAATAAATGAGTCATTTGATCACAGGAGGTTCATGTGAGATGGATAAATATTTCTACAGAGATATAAGCTAAAACAGAGAGAGCTTATGTGATTTACTTTAGGCCATACTTTTACTTTATGCAATGAACTGAAGATATGAAGATCTGTGCTGTTTATTTAAGTGTGTTAGGAAGTCTGATCAAGCAGGTGAGGGGATTTCAAAGAGCAGCAGTAGCTCTACAACTTCCCTGAAACCACTTTTTTACTTGTTTTGGCTTTATTTTCTAATAGAGATCCTTGCTCAGTATTGGGAAAAAAGTGATTACCCACCACAGCTGCAATGACTATTGGTTGCCTATATGGCACAAGACAGCCTCATGCAGAGACAACTGAGCATACTCTCAACCTTTTTTTTTTTTCCTCTGCTCAGACTAATCAGCTCTGCTGAGAAATAGAGTACACTGGCTGTGGGAGAGGGCTGCACCAGCTCAACTGCACATCCAGCTAGACAGCTCTGCATTTGTTCATGGCACCAGTCTGTGCAGACAGAGCCTCAGTGAAGCAGAGCTGACTGGGAACTCTTAATCATCTTAAGAGTGCACCAAGTATAATAGTTTAAAAGAAAGATGCTTCTGAATTATTTTATCCCTTGAGCATATGGATTCTGACAGTCTTCCACTGCACCAGGACACATCTTGTTCCTCCCTACAGGGCTCTGAGTGTGGAAAATAGATTGTGCTTCTTATAAAGCAATTGTCAATATTTTGTTTTACTCTCATCGTCAAATGGCATTTATTAAAGAACTAATACTACCAAGTCCTCCGCTGAACAGAAGGGCTCTGGCTTCCTAAGTGACATCCCTAGGCCTCTCACTGCTGATGTATCTGAACACTAGGAGTATTCTGATCTTTTTCTACATCACTGAGAAGTCGAATGAGAAGCGGTGACAGTGTATGCATATTACAGAAAAAGACTGAAGGACTGACACCACCACAAAAGTGTCCGAAACTGCTGTTGGAAGCTCAGCTTGAGATACTGAGCGACATTTTGAGAGACATTTTGCCAGAACAGATAGCAGTATGTACTGGACTTTCACATCCAGTAAACGACAGCATCTGTGTGTGCTCAGACACACAACAAATGAGGTTTGGCGATTTCCAGACAGTTATCCATAAAATGATAAACACTTCAATAATCATCAAGCAAAGAATACTTTTTGCATGAACTGCATGACAAGAAACCCAGTCTTCCAGCATTCATCTGCACTCATCCTGATCATCCTTTCTCCCGTTTCCTGCTATATTGTCCCCCAAGCTGTGCACCAAGTGAAGCTTCCGCAGACAAAAGTCTCCTCATATTACTCTGCTTCATCACAGGGAGAAAGCCCAGAGTAGGACTGAATAGGACTGGGAGCTATGGGAAAACAGCAATTAAAAATGCAATTATGGCCACCATCATAATGCATATGCAAAAGTAATGAACTAAACCACTGTAATTGCATTTCCTCACTTCTAAGTGGTTTACTTCACCAATTTATTTTAAGGTGACGTTGATGGATAAATAATATCAACCACTACTTTTCTCCTCCCAAACAACTGAAAACAAGTTTGTCACGTGGACTCAGATTGCCTCAGTGTAGCTAGGAGCAAGATCAGAGCCTTTCGGACTATCCCAAAGGCCTGTGGCACAGGAACTGGGCTCTTCAGTAGGTTAATTAACCCTGTCTCTATGAGACCAGACATAACTAGCTTCCTACACATCCCAAAACCACTGAGGTCATTACATTTGGTCACAATGTGATTTGCTGCAGGTTATGGACATCCAAGACATGATTTCTCCTCCTGGTCCCACATCTCATTGTTTCTGCCTACTATCTTAGTTTCAGTCTCAAGTCTGCCTGTCAGATTACCACATTACTTACTCTTTACTGTTCTGAAGACCCCTATAAAAACTAAACTAGATTAGGTTAGAGTAAGAAAGGAATTCCTTCATAAACATATTTTATGATGCTACTCTCTCTTGCCAGGGGAAAAAGGGGAGGAAAAAAAAAAGTAAAAAAAAAAGTAAAGCCAGAAATATTTGCAAACCAAAAAAAAAAAAAAAAAGAAAACCAGGCCACATTTCACAGTACCCAACAAAGAACAATTCACAGCAAGATGCACAGCTTACTGTGACTGCCACGGTTTGCTGTCACATATCTTTAACTGAATTCCATTAACAAAATGCCAAAGATGATGTCAGAATTCAGGTCTAGATGTATTTCAGAGAACTGTCTGTCTCTCCACAGCTACTTATGTTTAATAAAGGGTCTAGGTTATCTAGAATAACTTTAAAAATAATAAAGAAGGAAGTTTTCTATTTCTGTTAATCAGCATTGTCATGCAATTGTATCAGGCAAAACACCAAAAAAGAAAAAATATTAATAAAGCCTAAATATTAACATTAGCTTTAACCTAAAAGTTTTAACCTCACCTCTTGGTTCTGTTTCCCAGACCATTAACAATTTCAGCACAGCCTCTCAGAATATAAAAAGCCTTCTGAAAGCACCAGAGCAAAATTTACAAGCTTTCAAGATACAGAAATATGAGAATGACCAAATTTTCTGAGTATTATTCTACACTGCTTTGCTGGGTATCACTCTAGAATCTACATAGACCTAACTAAACTCTCTAGCCCCCTTCTAAGCATTGACTGAATCAAGAGTGAAACCATTAGGAGTCTTTAAAGTTGGTCTTGCCTGTTCCGCTGTCCTGGAGATGAACAGAGTGGGCATCAAGCATTCCCAGGACAATACTTACCACAACTAAACACCAGTACTTGCTGCTGAAGGTGAAAAACAACTAATTTTCTTTGATTACACCAGAAAACCTCAGGCATACCGTGATGAGTCAAATGGTGAAAGTCACTGTCAATACTGCTGGTATGAGATACAAAATGCACGGCATCAAAAAAAAAATGGGAGGTTTCTTGAGATGATTTCCCAGATTGACACCATTTTACCTGTTGCTCATACAACCTGCCAAAGAGCTGTGGAGTAGCCACAGATTCATGTTTAGACCAGTTCCTCTTCTGTTCTGATCAGTCTGATTACTCATCTGTAGTGTTTTCCTTCTTTTCTTGGTACACTGAGAGTCATTACAACTTGTGACTTGATTCCTTCCCGAGACATTCTGGTTCTTGCCTGTCATTCATTGAGGGCAGAAGCAACAACAGTTGGGGTTTGAAGGTTTGCCTGATAGTGATGCATGCACATCAATATAATTCTTGTTGGAGTTCAACACCATTTGCCAAAAATTGCAGGTGAGGGCATCTTGAAGTTATGTAGAGAAAAAGACATTTGGTAATGCTATCTTAAGAACTACTCAGGGGAGCAGCCTTGGTAAACAAAATATATTCAGTTAGAACACAGAGGATATGTCCATTAACTGAATACTCTACCTGGAGCATCATGAAAAAGAACATGCGGAGGTGGAAAGATCTGAAACTTGGACCCCAAGTAAATCTTAAAAACAGACAGCATCAGGGACACGTCAGGGCAAGATGCAGTGTTTTGAACAGTACATAGGAATGAAAAGAAAAACAGTCAAGAAAAACATATGAGAGAGAAGCTCAAACAGAGCAGGCCAGGAGCATTAGGAATGGAGGAATTGAGAAGGCAGAACAGGAAAGGAAAGAAATGCCAAAGGCATCGTTGAGACAAAAGGCAGCAGAAATTCGTCCGCATGCCAGTGTGAAAGAAGCATAAGTATCATAAGAAAGAAGAAACAATTATAGAAATCAAGTGGGGAGTGAGGAAGGCAGAAAGAACAAAACAGTACAGATCTGAACATTGTACACTTTGGGCCTGTTGCACCATTGCCTATTTATGAGGCCAGAAGTGCAAGTCTGCAACGATAAATTAGCATCCACATAATATTTTAATAGCAACATCATCCATCACTGTAAATAAGCAGTAAACCCTACAGGAAAAAAACATACAAGTAATATTCTCCTTAGATTAGTTCAGCATAAGCATATATAAACACAAGGATCCTTCACAGTGACCTGGAAGATGGAGACAGACAGCAAGTCCCAGCCCATGAAGCGTCAAATCACATCATATTATCATGACAAACATCAAACTAGCCTGTTGGTCACAGACTGCCTGGCTCACAACCATGACACCGTAGCTCTGATATGGGCAAGCAGACCTGTTTTCCTTCTTTAAACGTCTCACCAGGGCCTTGCAGATGCAGCAGTTATCTGCAGTGACAACTGTAGGAAACACAGTCATGGCATCCCAACCATCATGTTGTCTCATCTTGCTCTGATCAGATCTAGCCAACATGGTTAACGCATCCGTGGCTGTGAGGAGGCCCCTGGCAAGGGGACGTCCATACCCAGGGGGTCCTGCTGGGAGACTCTGGAGGCTGTGGCAAGCCGTATGTTGGCAAAAGAGTAACACCTAGTCTACATTCACCTAAAAGGTGAGCACACTTTCCCTCTCTATCTCACAGCAAGGCCAATTCAAGGTGGCAATGCATGGGTCAGTCTTTACAGTGGAACCTCCAGTCTCTCGGGCCCTACAGTACCCTGTGGGGCAGGGCTGAGCACCGGCAGATGAGGCAGGATGGATCCCTCCCGCCATGGAGCCAAGAGCCAAGCCGGTGCTCTCAATCTTAACTCTCATGCCCGGACAGCTCGTTTCCTCCCCTCAGATGCCCGGCGTTGCCTTTGCACAAGCACGCCGCCTCCCCAGACGGGCCGCCCCGACAGCGAGGCGCAGAGTGGGAGGCGAGAGGCTCCGAGGGCCGCCGCTGCCAAGCAAGCGGGCTGAGACAGAAAGAGCCAGAACGCCGGCAGCCCCCCACCCCTCCCCTTGCACTAGCTGCTACGCGAACGCCACATAACGCGGGAGGAGGTCGGGCCGCGCCATCCCTCCGCGCGCCTGACAGCCCGCACCGGGGCGCCTGACAGCCGGGACCGCCTGACAGCCCGCAGCAAGGCAACGCCATCGGCAGAAAAGCACACCCGGCCGGCCGCCCCCCGCTCCCCTCGGACAGGCCGCGGCCCGCGCCGCCTGGCCCCGGCACTCACACTGCTCCGCCTTGGTGGACATGCTGCCGGCCCGCTCTGTCCCTCGGGCGCCGAGGATCGCCTGCCCCCAGCCGCGGTGAAGGCAGTGACCGCTTCGCTTCAGCGCCGGTGCTGCTGCCGCAGGGCTGCGGGCTGGGGAGCGGCGGGCAGCGGGCGGGGCGGGGCGGGAACGGACTCTTAAAGGGAAAGCGCGTCTGGCGGCCGTCTCGGAAGGGATGAGCGGGGCGGAGGGCTGTTCTGTCCCGCAGCCGCGAAGCGCTCGCCCTAGTTCGTTATCCCGCCGAAGCATCTAGCTTACCGCAGCGCTGGGAGATCTTAGTGAGCCCCGCCGGTGCCCCCCCCCGGGCCTTCGAGGGTGTTCGGGGCTGCAAAGGGGCTGGTGGTGCGCACCCCCAGGCCCGCCGACCTGCCGCTGCGGAGAGTTGGGGGGGGGGGGTGGGGAGCGCAAAAAGGGGGGAACTGAGCGTGGCCAGGGATGGCGGCATTACTGTTGGGGTTGTTCATGGGGCAGCGTCTGTACAGTCTGGGTTACCCTTTGATTGAAACAGGAGTGGAATTTCACTCCTGCCCCCAACCTCCTGGGCTCCCCCTGCACCTCAGTCAGGTTCCTCTGCCTGAGTATCCACACTTGTTTCCGCAGTGTGACGAGCATATTGGGAACAGACTAGTGTTATCTACCCATACCAAAGAGGAGAGGGCTGAGCTCAGCCTGAAGTACAATCAGTGCCAGATGAAGGTGGGGTGGAAAGACCACTCATAGTGGGAGTACAGCAACTACAGTATCATTTAAATCACTATTCATTTGGTCTGAGAGAAACTACTTCACCAGTGTGTCCCCTGTCAGCTTCCCCAGCACCCTGTCTGGGCCTTACCGGGTCTCAGGAATGTGTGGCTATATGAGCCTCTTCTCTGAAACTTTATGTAACAGTTTTCAGATCCTCACCCTTCTGAGAAAGGTTAGAATCGGTAGTATTTCTTCAGCCAGGGCATGAGAGCCTTGATGTTTATCGATTAAAAGCCAGGCACAATATACTCTCCTCAAAAGGCTGGTTTGCATTGGATGAGCAGGCCTGTGGCAGCCACAGAGAACTGTGCTGTGGAGGAAAATAGGTATTTTATTATTCGTCATGCAAAGCGGTGCACCCAAATTACTGCTGAGTTAGGGATGATGTGTATTCTATGCCCACAACTGCAGTGAAGGGGCAGGTGCTGTTCACCGGCATTTAACAGGTTGATTCATCTTCTCAAAGTGATCTTCTAAAAATATTAATTGCAATAAAACAGAATATGAAATGTTTTTTCAACACCACTTAATTAGGTTCCAAATACAGCTCAATATATTTCCTTGAGTCCATAGTCCTTTCCACACTCCCTACTGTTTTCAAGCCTCAAAAGAGAGAGGAGCCAACTTAAAACCACTACTACTGGCTAGTAGGAACAAGCTTTCATGACTGCAGGTCAGCAACTGAAAGGCAGGAGTTAACTCCATTTCTTTGAGTAGTACTTCACAAAAGCAAAGCGCACTGGCCCATTCCTGTGCATTGTTTGGTCCTTCTCCCTGTTGGGTTCACTGCAAGATTCCATGGGTTGCTTCCTGAGCATTTAAATTTATCCTTTTAAACAAGTAAGAATAAACATTTAAGTTGTTTAAACATTTCACTTTTTTAAACATTTAAGACCAAACATTTAAGTTTATTCCATTAGAAACTGACATGTGATATCTGATCCTGCTGAAACCAGTGAGAGTTTTTCTATTTATTTAATGGAATGAAGCAGCCAGAGAGGTGGGTGCTACAAGTTCCACTTTACCCAACCCCAGGTCTCACAACATAGAATGTAAGTTATAAATATATAGACAAATGGCTTTCAGATCCCACTGAAGTAAGCTGTGGAAGACAGAGCTCATTTTTGTCTTGAATTTCTGTCTGTTGATGCAATAGATAAATCTGAACAGCTTTATTGCTTATTACAGAATAATAGGGAACTGTGCATTGGGAGGAACTGAGCTCCCACAGGTATCCTGTAGAATATACCAAGTGTTCACATATTGCAGCGGCGAGCCTATTAGAAACACCCTGGTTGATAAAGCAGGGATACGCTGAGAAAATATGAATTCCATTTCTCATGTAAAATTCCTTCTTTGCTTTAAGTGCTCGAAAATTGCAGCTACGCCTTCATTTACTGAACAAGGTCCTACCTATACAGTTCAGCATGTAGTTCAGGTATATTGAGAGCAATTTATTGTCTAGGAGTCCTCTGCATACCTAAACAATGCCTATGCCTGAAATAAATCCTGATACAAGCCATCTGTTATTTGATCAAACAGTGTGATAGATTTGCCTGGTTTGTTAATGCAAATATAAACTTGTACCTTAAACTGTGAACAAATGTCATAAAGGAGCAAGTACAGGAACATGATACTCTGGGAATAAATTTCTCAGGTCTCTGTGCTGAATAGAAGTCACCGTTTCTCAGCAAGAACCTCATGAATTTCCCTAATAAAATGGGTACAGGTCTTCACTGGAAACATCCTTAGGCAACTAAGGTTTATGTCCATATGCTTTCTACCTCTGCATGCAACTAAATGTTGTTTGCCATAACTGTGTGAATTGCAATTACAACGTAATTCAAGACTAAAATAATGAAATATACATCAAGAAGAAGAAATCCAGAGCTGAACTCACAGTTTGTGTGACTGTTGTCACTTCAAATTACATTTTAAAGTATTCATCTCTGAACAGACACACAAAATCTAGTACTGCTCATTTGGTTTTAATCTCCAAGCATTAAAAATATCTACTTTTAGAAAGGTAATCCTTTCTGAAAAATACAAAATCCTAAGTTCTCCTACCTTGGATCATGTACAGAACAATTCTCAAATTGTTCATAAATTAAAGTGAGTTTATACATATATAAAAATAAATATTTTTACATATATATATGTTTGTATAGATATATGTTCACTGTTACCAACTTCTAGTAAATTCTCATGGTCCTTTCCTTAAAGACCCAGCTTCCAGACTCAGATAATCACATGTATCTGTGTTTGAATTCTAAATAAAGCTTAGTTCTTGACTGACACATTCAGAAACTCAAATGCAATCTAGACAATGGCTGAAACAAATTAGGATTTCAGTGCCTAAATGACAAGCAAGAACCTAAATGCTTTCTAATTTCTATTAAAAAAAACCAAACCATACAAACTAAACCAGCCAACTTTCAATTTATTTTATTTTAAAACAATGTCTCAATTTTTTAAAACATGCTTACATTTTCTGGCAGGATCTTACCAATAACTACAGTGCAATAGGGATATTAAACACCACAGTAGAGGCAGAAAATGCTTGGAATGTCCCACACTCTTGCTTTAATCACTGCAGCTCTGTTTGAATTGGAGGCTCTGCCATGATATAAAGGAGGCAAGGGAGAGTAGACTGATGAGCCAGCAGTAATCCCAGTGAGAAGAGCCAAATCTAACAAGTCATCTGGAGCTGGAGGAGGAGATGGCAGCCCTCCCTGGCACTCTGGAATTTTTCAACACATGTAGTGGTGGTCATATTTACCACTGCCCTAGGCTAACCTAACACAGATGCAAGGTGCTTGTTATCGACAGGACTGGAGACCCTTAACAGAACCTGAGAAGGGACTGATCTCCCTGTCAGATTCAAACAGCAGATAAGAGTCCCTTGGGCTCAGATCTGCATTTGACAGCAAATTTAAATTTTCCATAAATCTTTCTTCTCTATAAGGATTAATCCTCAGGCATGATGGCCAAATAGATAATCACTTGAGAAAAACGTCTATCTGGGATTAAACTGAACCATTAGCCTCAACTCAGATATACTACAGCATGCATCCTGGTTGACACAGGATGATTTCTGGAGCTGTTCCTCAGGGCTCAGATACCTGAGTTAACTAGCATCATGTAAAAGACACTGAGCAGGAAAGGCATCTCTTCTCACTCACAGAAAATCATGTCTATGCACATAAGTACCGCAATATTACTGGCAAGCTGTATAGTCTTTTGGTGATCGTCTTCAGGAAAATAATTTCTTCCCAGGAGAGGTATATCCAGTCCATGCTGAGACTTAAAAATGCAAGGACAACTTCCTGCCTTGCCTTTGGGGTTACTATCACACAGCAGTATTACAGGAAAAAAAAATTAACCAGATGTCCTTCTGTGGGAGGACAGGAATGTCGCTGTTCTGAGGAAGAAGGTGTAGAGTACAGTAGGATAGAAATTAGGAAGAGGAGGAGAGGAGAGGAGAGGAGAGGAGAG
>VXBZ01009742.1:0-47798 GCA_013399135.1 Heliornis fulica
GCAGTTTTGCTGCCGCCCTGCCTTTTTCCCTCACCAAGAACTGAAGACTCTATCATTTCATGGTCACTGCGCCCAAGACAGTCTCTGACCACCACATTGCCCACCAGGCCTTCTCTGTTGGTGAAGAGCAGGTCCATCAGAGCACTTCTCCTGGTTGGCTCACTTACCAGCTGTGTCAGAAAGTTATCCTCCACGCACTCCAGGAACCTCCTTGACTGCTTTCGCTCTGCCATGTTGTATTTCCAGCAGATATCCGGTAAGTTGAAGCCTCCCACAAGGACAAGGGCTGGAGACCTTGACACTGCAGTCAACTGTTTGTAAAATATTTCATCTGACTCCTCATCCTGATTGGGTGGTCCTTCCATCTCTTTCCCTCTTCTTTCCTCCTTGTGAGTTCTTCCAGTTCAGCTCTGTGCTCTTTTCTTTAATTCTCATCCTCTTCATACCTGACCCAGGAAAATATTCCTCCCTCCCATAACCTATGTAGGAGGTTGGCAGCTAGATGGTTCTCAGAAAGACAGCCTCTTTGTTTGCACTTTTAGTGCCAGGGAAGCGACTGCAGGGAAAATTGTTTCCAGTGTTCTGTGTGAGAGCTGGTCAGTGTGTTTGGGAGCTGATGGAGAACAGTCAATATAGGCAATAACCAGAGGGCACAGATGTCAGATGCTAACAAGTCTTTGCTGTGGCTTTGACCGGGATAGAGTTAATTTTCTTCCTAGTAGCTGCTGTATTCTGTGGTTTGGATTTAGGATGAGAATAATGTTGATAACGCACTAATATTTTAGTTGTTGCTAATCAGTCAAGGGCTTTTCAGCTTCTCATGCTGGCCTACCAATGAGGAGGCACAAGACACTGAGAGATCGTAGCCTGGACAGCTGCCTCAAACTTGTCAAAGGGGTATTTCATACCATATGACATTGTGCTGAAAAAAACCACAATAAAAACAGAGGAATTGTCCAGGGGGGCAAGGAGGGTCTGCTAGGGTACTGGCTGGGCATCAGTGAGTGGACAGTGAGCAATGCATTTTGCATCGCTTGTGTTGTATATTTTTTATCACTGTTGTTGCTATTATTACTAGTATTATTAATCACTATTATAAACATTATTTTCCCTTCCTTTTCTGTACTATAAAACTGTTTTTATCTCGACCTATTAGTTTTGCCTTTTTAATTTCTGATTGTCTTCTCCATCCCACTAAGGAGAGAGTAAGCAAACTGTGTGTTTGCCTAATGAGTTAAACAGCTGAAGTTAGCTGTTGACCACATGCTCCCAGGTGTAGCAATACATTACTACACAGATTCATTCCGGGTGATGTTCATTATGTGTTACCTCTTTCTTTTTCATAGAATCACAGAACAACCCAGGTTGGAAGGGACATTGAAAGATCACGTGGTCCGATCTTTTAAGGGAAAACAGAACCTAAATGAGGTTAAAAAACCTCCAACAATGACTACCACATCCCTGGGGATACTGATCAGCTGTTCTCACTCTAAAAAAAAAATCTTATATTAAGATGAAACTTGTCCCTGTGCAGCTTGTACCTGTTGCCCCTTGTCTTCTCCATTTGGCTCCTTGTGAAAAGAAAGCCTCCATCCTCTGTACTCACCCTTTATATACTGGAATACTGTGGTGAGATACCCACAAGCCTTCTTTTCTCCAGGCTGAATAGAGCAACAGTTTTTCTCAAAGGGCAAGTTCTACGGTCCTTTGATAACCTCGTGGCCCTCTTTTGGACCCTATCCAATCTGTCCATGTCCTTTTTGAATTGTGGGATCACAGTTCCACACTGTACTCAAGGAATAGCCTAACAAGTGCTGAGTAGGATGATCATGTCTCTGTCCCTGGTAGTAATGTCCCTGCAGATGCAGATCAGGATCTGATTTGCTTTTGTTGCAATCTAGTCCATTGGAACTAGTCCAGGATAACCTGTTCAAATCATACATCTATAACAGGACCAGAGTAAACGGAGTACATATATAATTTTGCAGAGCAAAAATAATTAGTTTTCATTTCTTATTTTCCTGGATTATGCTAAACAGATTCACAGAGTTGTAGGTGTTGGAAGGGACATCCAGAGATCATCAAGTCCAACCCCCCTGCCAAAGCAGGTTCCCTAGAGAAGGTTGCACAGGTAAACAGTATCGTCATGTAGTTAGTCCACACAGTGATGAGGTACTGAGATTTCTTGTTCTCTAGCCACCTTAGCACCTCAAATCTCAAGCTTTGTTTCAATCTCCTCGGTCTTTTTCTTTCATTAGATGTGGAGTTGAGCCACAGCTCATCATTAGCCATCATGCCTGTCACAGCTGAGACATGTTTGGTCTTGCCTTGGCTTCACTTCTCCCTTTTCCCTTTCCCTCAAACACGATGATTTCTTTTAACCCTTTCTTAAGCCTCTCATAAAACTTTTATCTCTGTAACATGGAGTAAAAAGAAAAAAAGGATTCCATGCCTTCTTTCTACCTTATATGTACACATAGAGTACTTTCTAAAACATGCAGATTTGGCATCTATTGCTTTGACAAGAGGGAACATAAGGCTCACTTTTGAAAAAAACTACGTCAGTATATCATTTTATGTCTTAACAAACTACTCTACTAGATAGTGAATAAGTTTAAATGAATGTATCTCTAAAATCTACCAGTAAAATACTCTGTATTTTCTACTTCATTTGTTTTTAGATAGAATATTTCTTTCTGAATAAACTTCAGCAGCTAAAGTAGACTTTATTTAAAGTAAACTAGAATGCAGTCTGTACTTGTGCACATCATTTAGAGCTGGCATTTAAAATTGAAGAAAACTGTAAGAGTTAGCTCATTATTGATTTGCTAATTTCTAGACTCTTCTATGAAACACATCACTGTATGGAATCTGAGCACCTCTTAGGAGTCATGAATACACTTGAGGTAATGAAATAGTTTCAGAGTTTATCAACTATCAACAAACTGGTTTGTAGCTGAGTTCAGAGCTAAAAATTCATTTTTATCACTACCTTCTAAAACACGTTTCTGATAAAAGATAAATGCTTTCCACAACATGACCACAGAAGTATCACTACAAATTATGTATGTCAGAAATGGGCTCTGGTTTCTAAAAGTGTTGAATGTCTGCATCTTCCATGAGCTTCAGCTGATGGTGAGGATGATTTGTATATGAACACTGAGGTCTAAGACTGGAATTCCTCTGTTCCCATGAAGGTACCTTTAAGTTGAATAATTAGTGAACACCCATCTCATAGAGATTCCCATAGACATATGCTTTGACTTGGCTGACCCTGTGTAGACTCAATGATCTTTGTGGGTCCCTTCCAACTCAGAACATTCTCTGATTCTATGTGAGTCTTGTCATGCTGTAACTCTATGGTTTTGTGACTGTTAAGAGTGTCTGGGATGACCAGCTCAGTTACTGGTACCTCCACTGGAGTGGCCTAAAGTAAGATGAGATTAGTTTCATTCTCTGTCCCAATTTAGCACTGAAAAATTAAATTTTACAGCACATTTCTGGAGCCAGAGGTCACAGGAAACTGGTGGAAGAATTAGAATATGATTCTCCTTGGTTTTCATCTGGTCACAGGGAACACATTGCCCACTCTTTTCTCCCATTTATAACATGGAGACTTCTATTTGAATTAATCTCTCGTCCACATTTTCTGACTTCTATTACCCTTTCATAAGCATATAATGTCTGCCATAACTGACAATGTAGATCTGTATTGTCCTATGAGGCAAATAAAAGGTTTTTTTCAAGGTCAAACTGACAAGACCCACAGCCATTAGTTATAAGAGACCAAAAATAAAGATGAGCTGAATATAGCAAATAGGATTTATTTGGGTATCAACTATCACCTCAGAATAGCAGAAGGCATGGTTGCTGAGAGAAAGAGATACAAATATATATAGTTTAGAAACCTTATATAGTTTTATAAATAACCAGGTAAATTTATATATATGCAGCTTTTAAATAGGTTCATCACTATAAAGAGCTCTCTCTGTTTCTCCTCATATAAATAGGAATGTTTGCGACAAGACACACTAGTACAGGGTAGCTTTTATTGGTTCATTATCTGAAGCATGTTCGTTGCTCATTAGAGTCCTAGGCATTAGTGATTTAAGCTGCCTCCCCAAATAGGGCACACTCTCTCTCCAAGTTTTCACTGTCACAATGTGTTTAAGGAGAACTTCCTACACAGTATTTATGCCCTGCAATGACAATGTGCATTGTCTTTATTTATGAGGGATGCAGAGTCTGATGGCTCTCCCTGTTTTGTAACCACACATGGAATTTTGTGATTTCTAAAAATAAAATTGATTTTGTGTCTCTAGGTCAATGTTGGTTTTTTTTTTAAATGTAGAATTCAGCTACAGAAGCTACACCAGGACAAATGCTTTTATATAGTCACAAGCTTGGAACTGTACAGTTGGCATCGATGGCTGTATTTTTATAAGTAGCACAGCCCAAAAGGAACAAACGTGTGATAACAAATAAAATATTATTCAATAAAATGTTTAAGCAAAATATCTTCATGTGTTTTATGTAGCATCCTACTTTTTGGTATTTTAATAAGTTTACATAATTTTATACAATATAACAACATAACACAATAATCCTCAAGGTTAAACCTCAAATAAGTTCACCTTAAAATTAAAAAACAACCCAAAGAGAAAAACCCAAATGATACTTAAAATGTGTTTTATTTAACTAGAAATGTATTTAACCTGCCTAAAAACGTTGACAGAGCTTTCATTATTTTTGTTGTGGAGTTCTCTTATGGTAACCATAACTACTGTAGTTGAATGCTTCAACCTGTATTTACAAACATAGAAACCAATCGTTCACTTTCACTCTTCCCATATTTTGTTTATTATTTGAAAAATTTTTCACTTCATGATTTTTGTTTCCTCAGTATGTTTGAGTAATGGTTGCTCTTTGCACTGAACTATGTATGAGCAGACCCCACAGTATTTGTAAATTAAAAAAAATATTTTGGTCACCTAAGCTAAATTCATAAAAATGTGGAACACCACTACAGTGAATAAAGTGAATCAAAAAGTACATCCTCTACAAAGTCCTCATTCAGGACCATTTAGAAATAATCAGAAACAATAGACTATAAGATGGAAGACCAAGTAAACATGAGTATAAACTATATAATGTGATCAATTTCATATTTTGAGAGGAAAAAAAAAACAAGTCAAACCAAACAAAACAAAGCAAACAACCAGGAAAAACTGTAACTGACAAGCAAAGAACAAAGAAATAATAAAAAATATGTCTAATAAACAAGAATGCTAAACCATCATTGTGGTGGTTTTTGTGGGGTAACTTCTTCAACAAGCATTTATCAGCACTGCTCTCATTCTAACTCCCAAACCTGGCATTCTAACAGTTGCTTTAGGAGAACTGGACTGTTCTGACAGTGTTATTCCTCACAGAGAGAAGATATATTAAATAATTTCTCCCTGTCTGGAGATGTGAAACTATGAGCAACCACGTTAGGAGATCTGAGCTACTTTATACTGTATTACTGTTCATTTGCATGTTACAGAAGCACAAGTGTGTATAATCTATTTCAGGACCTCTTCACCTATTATAAAGCAAGAAAAGAAGGGGAGATGAAAGCAATCTTAAATGGTTAATGTCATAGTAGAACCAAGAAGTGAGAGAATAGGACTTTAAGACCCCACTTCTGCACATCAACAGAGCTAAAAGACATGGGCAGAAAATGTTCATTGATCTATTTTTTTTTTCTTTTTTTAGTCAAAATATAGTGAGTTGCTTTCAAATGCAATTAGTACCTCACATAATCAAGTCCAGATTGTCCAAGAGAAAAAACAGATTCATACACAGGGTCAAATGATAATCCCAAATCATTTCAATGGGGAAACACAACTACTTTATGAGAGTAATCCTGAGCTGTCTGCTTGGCAGTTATTAATTTCAAAGACTCCATTTTTTTTTTTTTTTTGTGCAAGGTTGGTGAAGATGTAGTCATTAATAGTGATGAAACCAAAGTTACCATCTGGGACTGACTCAGTGGGATCTTGTAGAAAAAGTGATTTTATTGCTTCTGGTGAAGAACGGAGGGGGGAAAAAAAAGATAAAGGGAAATTTAATAATGTTGATTTAGGGTACTTTGGATTTTTTTCACTTTATAAATGCCATGTACTGGTTTTGCAATTCATAACTGTATCTTATTCATTCTCTTGCTCCACAAATTGTTTAGAAATTGCCACGTACCACTACTACAGACATCAGAGCTCTGTGTGGTCTTCAGCACAAATGGAAAGAAGGGGACAAGGAAGTTTGGCTTCTAAATATTACAGATTTCTTCCTGTTGCCTGCATTTGTAACAGCCCATCTTTCTGAATCAGGGGCACACAAAAACACGAGACTGTATGGGAACACTAAGATTGTCAGACCTGACTCTCCACAATTGCTGGCATGTACAGCACAAATATCAGATCCAAGGAGCTACTATGCACCCTCCTTGCCAACTAGTGAAAGCCTGTAGCTGAAGACCAAATGCCCAATTTACCCTGCCCCTCTAACAGAGTTCAAGAAAGTGAGACCACCATCAGTCACCGTAAGGGCCTCATAATAACCCAGATGTTGTTGGATTGGTCTCCAGGTGGTCCTAGAAAACAGATTTCAACTGCGAGAAAAACAAAGGTCTGTTTTCCTGATGTGGTCTGGCTGTGGGGATGGAGGCAAGGTGGGGGAAGATATTTTGTAGCTTTAAATTGGTCAATCCGTGCTTTTGAGAAAGGCCATGCTAACCAGACATGAGGGAATGTAACACCACTCAGGGCAGGTGAATTGTACTCTTTCTCCAGATGCAATTTCCCAACCATAAAGGGAGTGAAGTGGGAATGGAGTGTAAGTTGTTTCCCCAACCCCATAGACAACACCAGAAGTCCTGGAGTCTTGCGTAACAGATTCATTGTAAATGTAGTACTATTAAACTGTGATTTGTTTTCTAGTCCCCTTAGACAAGTCAGCCAGTTATAAAGGTTTATATGACAAATTTAATTTCCTAGTCCCAGGAATCATTTAATCATACAATGCTTTCCATTAAATGTATCAAAAAGGAAGAAAGTGGGGGGAAAGGAAAAAACTATACCCTCTCACTCACTGTCTTGGCCCTATGACAGTTGCAGCTGTCAATCTTTCCCTTCACATTTTCTATTTAGGAGACAGAAAAATCGGGAAAGATTAAAACATATTAAAATCTTAAAATATATTTTTCATTTCACTTCCAAAGACCTATGAACTATTTCTATGTGCAGCATATGCTTTTAAAAGTGAGGCCACCATCTGAAAGTTAAAGAAATATTACTATGTGAAAGCCTTACAGCTAATTTATTTAGCAAATCTCCATATCCAAAATGTTACTCAAGTCTCATTATTGCTTCTAGAAAAAAGAACAAATTATAATTAGAACACTGAAGGACTTGGTACCATGCAGTATATGTTAAAAGGCATTTCAAGAGATAAGTTAATTAAGTGGATGATATTCTATCCTAGCAATTAACGTATTATTCTTTCTACAGTTTACTTATGTAGCATAAGATCATATTGAATACTTTATAAAATAGAGTATTGAGAAGGACAGAACTCATTGCACATCATTGCAGAAATATTCAAAGTTCCTTTGTGAATAGCCACTGAAAAAGCTCAAGCTCATGTTTGACTTAAGGGTGTTGCTTTCATTATGATGATTTAGTTATTTTCAGGTCACCTGTTTTCCAAAAAGCCTGGAGAAACATTCTACGTCTGATGTTTGGGCAATTATGTTTCTGGGTAAATTGCCTCAAAAAACCCCAAGGTCTTTAATACAGTCCAATGTTTCTTTTTCTGTGCAATGATTATTCTTTCACTCTTTCCCCCATAAAGAGAATAAAGCTTTTTAATTAAGCATCTGAAAACAGAAGCAATTCCTCTAGGTCACTTCATCAAGGGTATGATCCTAGTTATGTAATGTTTGCTTTTTGGGATCTCAGATTTGGAAGCAGAGATTGCATGTAGGAGATGGACCATCCACTTCCCTACACAGTAGTAAACCAACAGGAATAAAATTTACTTCTGAATTTATAAAATTTATACCCTTTGTTAAATGGTGTGATTTGTGAAGACATTATTTTACATGTTTAATTGTTCTCTAGCAGGTCAGGGCATAAACGTTTGGTCCTTTTCACTCCTTTGTTTTACTGATTACAGGTTGTTGCATTGCCTGGAACGGGAACTACCCTAAGTTAGCTTTACTCTAGCTGATTAAGGTACAGGAGACAGAGGAAATGTTAGGTTCAATGAGAGATTAAAAACCAGAAAAGCACGGTATATAACTGAGAGCTTAGTTCCTCCTGAGCCCCATACTCCTGACAGCCCAATGTTCACAGGCTGTATAGCTTAAAAATGAAGGTTGCTATAATTGTAGTGTATATAAATTACAGCCTAAGAGAGCATAGGTGACTGCCATTTGGAATTACATTCTGGGCCAAGGAAAATTATATTCATTCTTCTAACAGGGAATGCAATATCCCCTTGTATGTTCAGCACTAAGATAATGCAGGCCACTGCAAAGTTTTTATCCCTGGTCAAAGCGAGAATGGGAAATTGTAATGGATTTGTGTTCAGAGCTGATTTTATAACCTATCCCATTAAATAGCATTGCATTCACATGACCTGACTTTACATAACAGAGTTATGATGGCACAACTGACTGAACACAGAACCTGCATTTTGCAGTAACAGATCGTGTTTAGACAAACTCATTAACTACTCTGTGAGATTTTAAGTTTTCCTGTTTCAGTGAAAAGAAATGTATTAGTCCTTCCTTTTAAATCACATTAAAAGGACCTAATTGCTTAGCTTGTATATGCTATGCTCTAAAGTGACCCGTTAACTAAGATCATGGTGAAACTGTACCTAGAACATTGTTATAGTCCTTCTATTTTCAGCTGGTTTTCTTCTAGTAAATAAGGTCTTTGAATGCATCTGTCAGTACCACCTAATAACTGTCTAATTAGTTAGCCAGTTACAAGATACAACAAAAGTGGAGATCTCAAAGATATCATGTTCCAGTACATTTTGTGAAGACAGGTGGCTAGGAAGCAGAGAGGGGCCCAAATCCATACCACCAAGGCTTACAGATCGACTTGCTCTGCTGAAGTGCTTGTCAGCTTTCCATCATTAGATAAGTCAGGAAGTTCCTGGGTAAGTCTAAACCTGCCAAGCCAAGTTGTGCTATGACTTAACACGACAGGTAAAGGACACAGCAAGAAATTGTTACTTTTAGGATAGTATATCACAGCTATTATTTATTTCAAGGTCTGCTTAGCCATTTAAAAACTATCTTCCTTTTGTGCAGGACTGCCAAAAAGCTTTTTTTTTTTTCCTACTTTTAATTTATCACTAAGCTAAAACTAGTGCCAGCTCTGAATTTTAATTAAGTACTTCTGTTTCCCCAATTTTGTGACGGTTTGCTTGCACTTGTAAAGAGTCTTTGGGTATTTTTTCAGGTGTTTTTTTTTTTTTATTGGCAGCCATCTGGATTTCTGTGGACTACTACTGGCCCAAGAATCACCAGTTGCAAAACTCCTGGTACAGGAGCCCTGCTGTGATGTGGAAGGAGGTGAGGTATCAGAAAAGAAGCTTGCAGGTGTGGACAAAGACCTAGGGGAACTGTGGTACACGAATTATAAAGGAAAGGAATATAAAAGTGGTTGAGCTAAAGACAAATATCAGAGAACACAGATTCATGGGAAGCCAAACTTCTTCCATCCTGCTAGACTGAGTCTTCTAGCATGGTATTTCATGTTAAGGTTCATAAGGAGGAATTAATTTTACTACTTTTGTTGAAGCCTTTATTTTTTTTTAATAGAAATTTCTCATTAGCTTTTGAAGTGGCCAGAACTCCAACTGATGCCAGTTGCAGAATGTCTCTTGATGCCCATGTGATCTGTACTACACCAGCCTTGTATCCTATCCACATTCTTACTGTTTTTCAAGTTTGCATGGCCAAAAACCCTGCATCACTCTGCACATCTTTACTTTCTTAGTAGAGTAAGTAAATACATGCGACTATTTAAAATTAAGTACTTTAAAGAACTTTTTCTAGGCAACTCAAGGCTAAGATTTCATTCTGAATGTCAAAACAGTCATGTGTGTGATCCACACAGTGTGTTGGACAGTGCATGACATTAAGTCCTTATCACTGAAACACAACATTATTAATACATGCTGAAATTGATGCCTGGCAGACAACACTGGTCACAGCCAGAAAGCACAGGAATCCTTTCAGAGGGAAAACACATTTTAGCAAATGCCATTACTGAACGTGAAAGAAAACTAATGTGAAATTGAGTCTCTGCTCTGGAGTCATTGGAAAAGGGACATTTTGGTGCAAACTAAGAGTAGATCTACTGTTTTCCTCACATTATATGCCCAAACACATATCAGTTGGTAGTTTGACTTATTCTGAAATGTTAACGTCAGTTACCAATAGCCAGTTGGATCAAGTAAAATGCTTTTGCTTCTCGTAGTTAGTCTTGGATCAACATCCGCTGCCAATAATAAGCTCACCTAAAGGCTGTGAAAGAGCAGGTCAGACAAAGGATTGCATTCATGTCCATCAGAAGCACTTCTCCACATTGCTTAAAAAGCCCTACTAGACAGCAAATAAAAAAAATTAATAAAGAAGGGCATTGTGAGAGCTGGTCAGGTCATTTGATACTGCATGCTACAGTTTCTTTCTTTGTTGACCATGCATTAATAATCTCGTGAATCTGGAGTTTAGATAGCACAAGTTGTCTAACAAAAGTACAGTTACTCATGAATAATTTGGATTTCAATGTGTACGTGAAGAAAACAGCTCAACACAAGACTTTTTGTATTAAAGCCATCTGTGACTCACAGTATCATCATGCATGATATGGGGTCATTATGTGGAAGCAGCAGTGCATGAAAGGCCATGAAAATGGTGTATGAAAAGCCACTTCAGGATGCCATATACAGTTCCTAGAATGGTAATGATATGGGGTTTGAGGAACAGTGATGTGCTAGTGCTGAAATCAGCTGCCTTTTCCATACTTAATATAGTTGTACATGAGGTTTTGGTGCATTGTAATGACGTTATTAGCACGAGTTTTTTACTTGGGTATGAGAAAGATGTGAGTCATGCAGCTTCTCCAAAAGGGAGCAGATGAAATGTTGATAACACGCTAATGTGTATTCTGAATGGGTGATAAGTATTCAAGAAAAATTGTTGCTTTGAGGTGTGGTAGAATGCCCTTAAGAATTATATTGTATAGGTTTTTTTCTTATCTGTGTCTGCCCATCATTTTTTCTGTAGGTGAATTCTGGAGTCTATTAAAATAACATATAAATCGCATTGATTTCTGCAGCTCCAAATTTTATTCTATAAGTTCCAAAGCATTGCAAAGAGGAGATATAAACACATTTGAAACCTGAAATAGATTTTCTGCACAAAAAGAATAATTTACATATAAATAAATATTGTCTGCTTCTCCCTTAGACTTTTACACATTAATTTGAAGATCTGTGCAAGTCTGCATAAATATATTCATGAAAGTTTGACTGCAGATTACATAAAGTTTCCTCCATTTTGACATAAATCAAATTAATCTTCTTTGAATCTTCACTGAAATGATGATGCTAGGCTAAATAAATCTCTTTGAATTCTCATTAACTGTTAGTGCAGCTGATTCTTTACTGGTTCATTAGCATGCTTGGTGGCATATGCTCAAAAAGAGGGAAAATAAAGAACCCTACAATTTAATGCAAAACAGAACAAAGCTGTAGATTTCAGCCTTTGTCTTGTACATACTGTAAGGTACATGGAGCAATGATCTAACTTCAGCATTACATGAGGTTCTTCTGAATTGCCATTCAAATTGTTTCTTAACTTTGACAAAGTATAAATTAATTACTCAGCTGCATTTAGATTTTCACCTGTCAAACTGAGTTAAAACCACAGAGAAAAAAACATATCCATGGTATAACATTAACAAACAGATACCAGCAACTAATATTGCTGCTTTATAATATCAAAACATGCTAATTCAGCGTTAATGATTCTTAGCTAGAAAATAAAAAGCAATGTCTTTGTCTCATGAGCATCTCAATGAAATAATTTTATATTACAACATTCAAGGATGGGAAATTCTCATCTGATTCTGTCAGTTATACAGATAGACTAAAGCCTTTATCTACTGAAGAAAATACGTAATTTGGATAAAGCACTAACATAATTAATAATCAACTATCTACTGAGAAGCTACATAATTTGAATGAAATGGCACTGTATTTAGCAGAACTCAATAGAAAGAAACGTACAAGATCTCAAAGAAAACAGAGCAATCAGCAGCCATTTTCCACACTATGCATCAGCAAGGGCAGAGCTGAACAAAGATTTTTGCAATCTGTTTCCATGATCTAATATTGCTCCATGGAATGATTTCAGCTCCTTAGCTTGTGGCAAAGGTGGGTGGGATTTCCAAGAGTTCTCCATTTATGTAAAGGTCCTGCACAGCCCAACTAAGTATCCATGATTGAATGTGATGGGGTGAACTGTACCAGGCATAGCTACAGGCATCAAACTGCCCGACTAGTCTTTCAAGACAACGGGATCCTGTATTATTTAATCTATCATTAATATGTTCCACATTAAGCATAATGCCTGCTGTCATGTTTCTTGACTTTCACAAGCTAATCCAAGTTGCTGCTCCTTATTACATAACTGTACTGCAATGCAATCCTAGAGGCTGCTTCAGGATGTCTCTTGCAGCTTCCATTATTTGTAATGTCCCAGAAATCCACTGCAAAGACATTTCCAGAAATAGAGGAGACCTAAGTTTTATCACCTCCTCCCAGCCCGAATAGAGGAAAACTGCTCGTAGTAGATGTATCTTCACTGTAAAGGTAAATCTCTAAAATCCACATGCAAGTAAACTTGTGCTATTCTTATTAATAGGTTGGAAAACAGCTACAGCTTTATGGTATTTTCCTTTTGTGGTAACCAGGAAACTCCTTGTCCTCCCATTTCACAGAGTAATGCCCAGAGCGATCTCTGCCACAGACGGAGTCCAGCTCCCTCTCCTTCTGCATGCCCATGCACTTGCCCAGCTCCCCATCTACTCAGACCATTGGTCATACTTCAAATAATTTTCATGCTAGCTACATTTCTAGCTGAGATGAAAAGCCTAGAGCAATGGGATAAAGGCTTTATTTCACGGACTTCTCCAGTTCCAAGATATTCTGAAAGTTACCCATAGAAGAGTTGACTTTCTTCTTTTTCCTTTTTTTTTCCTTACCTCAGGGAGAAGTGAGGAACAGCAGCCATGCTGAAGAGAAGTGAGAGCAGTGCACTGAGCCCTATGGAAACAGAAAGGAAGCAGTAGATCATTTCACTGAGAGCAGTATGTCTTGGCATCATTCCTTGACACCACCCCCACTATCCCAGCCTCCTCTGCCCCTCCCACACTCGCACATCGAAAAAGCAGATGGAAAATATTCTGCCAGAAAACATTGAAATACAGTGTTAGAAAGTTAGTCTCTTAAGGCTGGAGAAAGTGATAGAGAACTCTGGCAGGCAAATTAAATTATTCATAGTCAGTGGCATCTTGGAAGGAAAAGTGGGAAGGGAATAGGATACTGAAAGAAGTTATAGGGATTGTACAAGAACCATCTGGGACATTGGAAACAGATGCAGTTCATCTTGTTACACTTTGGAGAGAGACCTGTGTGGCTAATACTGGGTTAAAGAGGCATTATCAGTCTTCCCAGTTTGTTTTCAGAGCTGAGCTTACTCTAATGCTGCCATGACACCATGGTTATACCAGAGCAGCCACTGCCAAATCTGCCTTCCCCCAGATGGGTTTTACACTTTCTCATGGTTCTGGGCAATGCTGAGATCCTGAAGCCACTGTAATTTATTCGTCTGCTGTGTCTCTGTACATGTACTAGTCTCATTTGGAGTTTAAATGTGTGACATGGAGAAGAGAATCTGATAAGTGTCATTCTCAGTACTTCAGTGATGAAACTTTTCTTAAAAAAGTTAATTTTTACCCAATTTCATGTTTCCTTATGTGTCTCTGAAAGAGAATGCTGGGCCTGTTCTCACAAGAACTAAGTTACTCTACATTAAAAATAAAATGGTCCCTTTTCTTTATATGACTCACTAAGAGAACTGCATTGCATATTATAGAGTAAGAACATTTAGAAATTAATCCAATTCCATCCCCTAAATCTTGCAGGGAGAGGAGGAAAAAAAGACCCATGTGTGAGAGAGAACACATAATCAGTCCTCTTATGAACATACTGTGGTACCATGGAGCTGAGTACTGGAGGTCAAGCTAGAAAGGATATTTTCTGTAACTTCTTCTGAGTTTTAGGCATACGATGTTGGCAAATATCTAATGCATTTTCCATTAAGAAATCTATTCCAGCATGTATGTCTTTGTAGAAAAGGTAATAGAATACAAATGGAATTTGTGCACACAAATATACAGAGGTGCAATGTACATCCATGTATATGTACACACGCATACTAAAAAGAAATTTGGTGGAAGCATCACTTCTTTTCCTCTAATCATCCATATTCTGAGTTTAACTCCAATAATAATGATTTTATTAACTTCCAGAATGACATCAAAATAGTATGGTATTTAGATTTGAATACATATACAATCAACACTTGTGGTGGTTTGACCCTGGCTGGAGGCCAGACTCCCACCAAAGCCGCTCTGTCACTCCCCTCTTAGCTGGACAGGGGAGAAAATATCTATTGAGAGGCTTTGGAGACAAGATAAGGACAGGGAGAGATCATTCTGCAATTAGTGTTACAGGCAAAACAGACTCAACACAGAAGAAAGGAAAGAAAACTCTCTAATTTACACTACGCACACAGAAACCAGAGTTGGGTAATGAGAGGTACAAACACCACCCCCTCACCCCTCCCTTCTTTGCAGACTTTCATTATTTTCTCCTCCTCAGGATGGCATGGAGGAAAGGGGGGGAAATAGAGAATGGAGGCTTCAGTCTTTAGTCAGTTCCAAAGTTGTTCTTCTGTGGGGCAGGGGTCGTATTTCTCACACTCTTTCCCTATGCCAGCATGGGGTCCTACCCACGGGAAACAGCCCTCCACCACCTTCTCCACTTGAGTCCTCTCCCAAGGAGCCTCAGTTCTTCTCCAACTGCCCCAGTGTGGGTCACTGCTACAAACTCATAAAACGTCTNTACACAGGCCTCAGGGAATCTTCTCTCAGTGCCTTTTCCTCTCCCCTTCACTGACCTGGGTGTCTGCAAAGTTTCTTACGTCTTCTCACTCCCTTCTCTGGTGGAAAAATGTGGCTGTTTGCATTCATCTCTCTCCAAAATGTGATTCCCAGAGGTGCTGTGGCCAGCACTGATTGGCCCAGCCAGCCTTGTCAGCAACAGGGTTTGGGAGTTTGGCCTTGGGAGCCCAGGTGGTATTTACTCTGTTGGAACCTTTAGAAGCTTCTAGCTACCTCTTAAAGAAGCCACATTGCAAAACCACCACAACACTATCCCAAAATCTTCAGAATGATTTGCAAGTAATTTGTCCTCTCTGTGCCCCAAAACAGTACAGTCTGTTATGGGTTCTTCACTTTCTTGTCCGATCCATGGAAATGAAGAAGTTGACATATGTTACAGAAATATTCCAGGTATTGTAATTTTCCCATCCTCACAATCTCATATTTCAAGAAAACAACATTGTATCATAATTTTCAGATAAAAGAGCACCTGCCACAGCAATCTAATCACCTGGAGGAATTGTTACAGAATTATTTTGCATTTTATTGTAGAAATCAGTGAAGTGCTTTCGGCACCCTGCGACATATTAGTCTCATCTTGTTTTCAGCATGAAAATTGTTTAGGCCAGAGATCATGTTTTTGGTTATAAATCACTTAGAAAATTTGGGATATAAATGGAAAAATTATAATGAAGACAACAATAACATGAAGCAGCAGAAAGGAATCAGTAGAGAAAAGATAAATGGTTGTCAGTAGAAATGTTAGGCATGTATACCCAAGTGTAGATAAATACCAAGCATAATGTTTGTTTAAACCTTTTTCTTTTTTTTTTTTTATTTTTAATTTTTGCCTGAGGGACACTCAATTTCTCTCAAGACTGTAATGAATGCATTTGGCATAACTGTGCTCACTACTTGGGGCAGCTCTTCCACAGGAAAGCCATGCAAATTATCATTCCAACATGGTGTTTCATTAAAACAAATATTGAAAAGTATTTTCATAGCAAATGTGCACAAATATTTGCCAAAAGAACTCTGAGAAAAATCACTAAAAATAAAAACTTCACAAGAATACAGGGGTTTATTAAAAAAAAAAAACAACAAAACCTTCTTATTCTAATCCTAAAAAAATTATGGGTTTTTTATATGAAAAAATCCAAATCAATATTTAACACTTAAAAATAATGAAGGACCACAAAAATTTCAAGTAAGAATAAATTTGTGGTGTGAATACAGTTAAAAACTAATTAGGACCTTGCCAGGGTCTTTTAGTCCCATGCGAGCCGAGAATGACCAGACACATCAATATGATGCAGAATCATTCCACTTTATTAGCAAACTCCGTGACATTATAGAGGAAAACCATTTCCGTACACCCACCACACACGCATCACAAGCTAAGCTGATTGGCTACCTTATCTTCTATAGCTACACCCCTATTCAGACAGGTATCCTCCTTTCTTGGAACTTCCCCAACTTAGTTGCCACATCAGCAACTTCCCTCGTTCACTGACCTTGGTTACTGCTGCCTGACTGCCCACACCAAGTATATCTCAGACAAAGCTGCTCGGGCCCCAACAGGACCTAAATTTCCTAATAAACTTTTTGTATAAGTACTTGGGAAATCAAAATCAGACTTTTCATAATTTATTATAAAAATATGAAGTGCTTGTCTGTCCATTCCTCTAAATCAGTTTTAGCCTTTACGCATACAAACAGACACATGTGGCATGCAAACCCTATTAATAGATTGAATTAAAGTTAATATTGCTTGACTGGCACAAAGTATTTGTAAACTCTATTAATTTTTAATCTGTGTGCACATATAGTGTGTTTGCTGCAATCCATGCCCAAGACCTGCAAAACATTATGCCTGTCATATCTTTATGTGAGGGCATGGCTACCTTTCACTGGTGCAGAGAATATTGCAGAATCAATCTTTCAACATGGTAATTTTATTTTCAAAATGTAATTTTCAGCCAAATAACATAAATTGCTTACTTGCAATGTTTGCAGTAGCATTATCTTGCACAAGGGTAAACAGAAATTCTTGCGTAGGTTGTCTAGATAGATTTCTTCCGCATATGTAAAAAAGAAAAGATGGGCTTCTATTTGCCCCTTCCCAAATCCAGTTTTGTCCTAAATATTCACCAGGTGGAATTCTAAGAAGTAATTCTGCTAGGATATGACAGAGGGATGGGAGTCCGAGTAAAGTTCTCTACAAGCTGGTGGTCACGACAAACAAAGGCAAAAAAAAAAAACCAAAAAAAAAAAAAAGCAAACTGGCAAGGGTTGAAGGATAAATCTAGCTGGAGGGAAAAAGACATGAGAAATTTCACTTGGGAAAAAAAAAAACAAACCCAAAACAAAACTAGGAGAAAAATATGGTCCACATGCTTAGGATGCCCATAGGATGAGCTTCTGGCAAAGACTGAGCATGCATCTCTGGTTGAACTTCTCATCTCACTCCAAGTGGTCTCATATCCACAAGGCATGGGAGCAACCTCACAGGACAGCATGACATTTTTGTCCATCATAGCAGCATCTCTTCTGGATTATACTGCCAAGAGAACAATTCTGGAGCTGCCTTGGCAACCTTCATTTTGATGATATCAGGTCTGCTGGAGTAGAGCCCAAAAGAAGACCATACTTGTGAGCAGGTCAGGCTCACCTGGATGCCACTGAGTCTTGTAGGAGTGGAGTGTGGGAGAGAAGATTTTCCAAGATTTAATCAAGAGCATTGATTCCTCTCTAGACTACTTCTGAAAGGGCTGCCTGGCAAGGAATAGCTGAGGCCACAGCAGGTCCTGATATGGGATATGGAATCATGTTGCTACTGCTTCTATTGGTACAGGTTTTGTTTTGGCATTTGGATGATAATGAGGCTTAGTGCCTACAGCCGATTTAGGCTTTTCCAGATTGGCCACACAGGGTGAAGCTGGTAGGGATTTTTGTCATTAAAATGAGCGAGAGGGGCTCAGCAGCTTCCTGATGAGGGACTATAAATCTTCTGTTTCTAGGGTTAGAAGAAAACAGTCATATGGAGACAATGCTGAAAGAGGAGGCAAGGACCCCAGGTCCCAGAACACCACTGCAAAAATGGATCTGTAACAACTACCATCATGTGTAGTTCTTAGACTCATAACAACACAAAACTCTAAACATGATCTCTCAGCTTTTTTAGCTTAAAGTATATATATAGAGAGAGTTTGAAGTAGTCTATTTGCTAAAAATTAAAAAAAAAAATTAAAAATCTTTAAATATTTTCTCCAAAGTGTAATAAAAAAACCCGAGTTCTAATCTTGGCTTCAGTTAGTCACTCCTGCCTAAGAGCAGCAGTGCTTAATGCCTTCTATGGATAAAACACAGAATCACAATATAATTCAGTCGGGAGGGGACTTCTGGATACCTCTATTCCAACACCTTACTTAGAGCCGGGTCAGTTTTGAGATCACAACAGGCTGCTCAGGGCTTCATTCATCTGGGCTTTGAAACCTCCAGTGAAAGTGCAGAGCCTCCCTGGGGTCCACTACTTGGCTGTCTTGGGGAATCAGCTTCTCCTTATATCCTTATATCCAGCCTGAAACTCTTATGTTTTGTTTTATGCCTCTTCTGCCTTGCAACATCGTGAAGAGCCTAGCTCCATATTCATGATGACCTTCTCACAGGCACTGGGAGAATACTATTCTGGAGGCTAATCAAGCACCAATCCCTCAGCCTCTCCTCCAGGTTTTTGGTGGGTTGGTTTGTGGTTTGGTTTTTTTTGGCAGGAGGATGTTGAGTAAGCTAATATTTCTGAGACTTCTGTGCCCTGACAAATGGGTTTAGAGTTGAATGATATGCTCAAAAGCCATTAAAGGCAACTGATGAACAAACCTTCAGATGAACAGAGTGGGACAGATCCTTTTAGAAAACCAGTTTGCAGGATAAAAGAGGCAATAAAAAAAGGATCTTCTCTGGCAAACGTTGCAAGGCTGTTCAAACAGATGAATCAGATCAGATCTGAAGATTCTAAAAATTCTGGGCAGTGCTTAAGCGGCACTGTGCAGAGAGAAATAAAGCAAAACAGCATGTCAAAATGCAGCTATGAGAATATAATCCGCTCGACCCTGAAGCAGTCATTTTGATAAAAGTCCAACTAAAAGTTTTCGTGGAAGCTAACTTCAGCCAGTGAGGCTAATCACCTCTGCAGTCAGTGAACAGAAACAGGATCCCCTAATGGTCCTGCATGCTCCGCTGCCTCTGCCTGGGCTGTAGATAGAGTCTGGTGACAGTGGGCTAAGTCAGCCTTCGTGAGTGCCCTGCAAAAGCCTGTCTACACAGCTATGATGTTAGACAAGCTGCATCCGCCAACAGCAGATTTTCCTGGCAGCCCAGTGGGCTGAAAAACATCGGCAGCAGAAGATTTAGCTCTAGCAGAGCTACTTCCTTTCACAAGTTGAATGCCTGCAACTGCCCCATTTCTTTTTTCCCATCTCAAAACATATGTGTGGTGGATTGTGGGTAGAAGAAGCTGTATTGCAGGTATCTCCTCCCACATGCAGCTATTTGGAGGAAACTGTGGAGAGAGCACAGGCACCATAGGCACCATTTTGAGACAGAGAAGAGAGCAAAAAGCCGATTGCCCAAAGCTGTTATATCACAAGACCAGCAAATGATGCAATGTCCAGGTATCATCTGAGTAATCCTTGTCTCCTTGTCAATGTGCTCTTTTTCATGGTACTACAACTTCATATACAAGCTCTGACAATGTAGGCAAAGCAACTTGACGTCAAGTAAAAACTAAATGAACTTGCAGCAACACCAGCAGCAGGTCTTTCATCAGTGTCAGTGTACAAACCTTATTTTAATGAGTTCAGACATGCTTTGGCTTTGCTACAGCAATATTGACTGAGCCTCTCCTTTAATTAAATAAATGCAATATACAGAGAGAATTAGCTTCATGTAAACCCTTGAACAAACACCAAAAAAAAAAAATCTTCCTATCCTAGCCCCCATAATCCCTCTGATAAACTGGCTGTTCCTTTCTTATAAAATAGACAGTGTGCAAACAGTATGCAATCATCTTTAATGGCAAAAGATTTCACCTGCCACATTTACCTCAATGTCAATAATACAGTAAAGTCAATCTCATTCACAGGCTTTGATATTTAGTTACATCTTCCTAGCTAAGTTTGGAAGACTTGTTTGTACTGACAGGTAGGTAAGCAGGTATGTATGGGTAAGTAGATAGATAGCAACAGCAAAAGAGATTAGGCAAAATATGGGGGGAGGGAGGGTTTGCAGTTAAAAGGAGTAATAGCCATCACAAATGAAAATATGCATGTGTACATGCTCATGAATTGAGCATACTAGGTTTGAATCAGATGTTGTTCTATTCTTTTCATGTTTCCAATAGGTCACTAAAACCAGTTTAGATGCCTAAGAAAGAGACCTTATTTGGAGTATTGCTCTGGGGTCCACAGTACAAGACTGTTGGAGTGAGTCCAGAGGAGGGCCACAAAGATGTCCAGAGAGCTTGAGCACCTCTCCCGTGAAGACATGCTGAGACAGTTGGGCTTGTTCAGCCCAAAGAAGAGAAGGCTCCAGGGAGACCTTAGAGCACCCTTCCAGTACTTAAAAGGATGCCTGCATGAAAGATGGAGAGTGACTGTTTACACGGACATGGAGTAACAGGATGAGACACAATGGCCTTAAGCTGTAGGAAGGTAGATTTAGATTAGATGTTAGGAAGAAATTGTATACTGTGAGGGTGATGAGACACTGGCACAGGTTACCCAGAGAAGCTGTAGCTGCCCCCTCCCTGGCAGTGTTCAAGGCCAGGCTGGATGAGGCTTTGGGCAACCTGGTCTAGTAGAGGGTGTCCCTGCCCATGACAGTGGGTTGGAACTGGATGGTTTTTGAGGTTCCTTCAAATCCAAACCACTCTGTGATTCTGTGATTCTAAAACACTCTTTGGCAATTTGCTTGTTTTCTTATCAAGTGCAGCTTGGAGCACATTTGGATTTTTGCAGAGCAGAGTTGGTATAGCATCCATCAGCTGAATCAGCCCATGCCTATGGAAGTCTTTGCAGGTTCACTTATACACACTGCTCTTCCTGAGTTGCTTAGTTGTGTGACGTCAACTCCCTGGAGGCTAACAATGTCATTATCATTACCAGAAAAAGACAGTTAGGTAATTTTGTCTGATGGGAGTGCAGATATTGACCTGAACTAACGTATTCTTATTTCCCAGAGAGATGCTGATTGTAGCAATGTGACATAGTAGGGTTTGCTAATATTAATCTAAAGGCTGTGTTCTTTTATAGCAGAGAAAAGCTTTTACATTCACATTCAATTTCATCACTTGACATGTCTCTAGTCTACTTGCTAGACTTGAGATTCTTTGGCTGTTTAAAGACAAGTACAAGGTCTTAGTCTGTGTGTGCCTGTGACATATTTCTGGCAACCCCTAATTTGCACATCTTCTGACCCTGCAGAGAAAATTACCAAGCCTATTCAAAAGGCTTGCTTTCTTCAGGACAGCCTAAGAAGAAATACCTTTAGGGAGAGGAGACTTGTAGCAGTAATCACATCTGATGCCTCTTGTGAAAACACACTATACATATCTTTCTCTGGTTTTTCATTGCTGACTGCTGGCAATGCACTTGGAATAAAAAGTCCATGCCTTAAAGTGATTACAATTTGCACATTTTATTGCAATTTCCTTGAAAAGCAGATATATACTGTGCGTAAAATAAGCATTACATAAACAGATTGTGGAAACATGCAAGTTTAATAGTCCTGCTGGAACATTCTGTGATTATTATAACAAACACATATGTATGCCAGAAACACGGCTCCTTATGAATGTGTGACAAAATTGCTGTCAGTAGAAAACCGGTTAATAAATACTACAGTGTAACTTTTTAATGATGCAGTCTGGGATTTTGTGCAATATCCTAAAATCTAAACTTTGGTACATAAATACAAATTACCGCATGCACATTGCAATAAAAGTGATTTATGCTGAAGTCAGAATCATATAACACTCCCTCCAGATGTTAAGAAAGCAAAACTAGCCAGCCCTGAAAAGGCAATCAGGCTTCCTAAGACATGTAGCTTAGACAGTGCTATCATCCTCTACTAGCTATGGTGGAAAAATAACCACAGAGACTGCTTAGCTGGGAAATCCAGACAAGCAGCCATTGCCATCGGTGGAAAACACTAGTTTCCAAACAGCGATAAACTTGTTATGATTCCATGACATCTTTCCACAGCCAAAACCTTTGAGTTGTAATGTCATGTTCTCCATTTACAGTGTGAAGCCTTGAAAAAGCCAAGGGTTTAAGGAAAAGCTCAGACCTTTTTATTTCTGTTTCAGCACTACCAATCTGTATAAGTGTACAGAGGATGTAGTCTGACAGTAAAGCACTACAGGCAGAAGATAATTAAAAATAAACTATCTGTAAATAGCATATTGCCTCAAGTCATCGAGCCCTATTTCTTTTTTTGAAATGCTGTGTAATGAAAGGTACATGCAAAGCACATTTTCTAAAAGAATACTGGGTTTGCTTTTCTTTGTCCAGAAAACTGCAGAAGTAAAGATTTAAATCATTGGGTCACCTAATATTTACAAGCAACTTGCTACATGCCACAAAGGCTAGACCACAAATGACTTTTCACCCCCAAGAATATCAATAAAAAACATGAAGCCATGGTCACTTGTAGCTTTGTCTGAATCTCCTTTTCTGCTCAGAAGTAAGGATTATTTAGCAAAAAGGTAACTGGACAACTACTACCTTGTTGTAGTTCCCCACTGCTGTGCTACCTCCACTTCAGAACCCCAGTCTCATTTTTGCACACAGTATTCCTTAATTAAAAAGTGTAAAGTCTTCTTCATGGTTCTGAAGGGTTCAGAGGATTTTTTCTTTGCAAGCTACTTTCTTCAATTTAACAATAAGGATATTTTATGTAGCAAAGGGGAGTCCCTTGATTTCTGGCAGATAAAGTACTGCCTCTTTCAGTTCATATCTCTGAAATGATGCATCTTCACATCAAGTGGTCTGTTATGATCAATAACCAAACCTAGAATCAGAGTGATACTCCAGTTCTGTACAGTTCTTCTTTGTAAGGTTTTACTGTCATGATGTTTTCATGTTATCCGCATAGTATTCAATCCCAGTTTCCTGAACAACTGTCTTTAAACGCTGCTGTAAAGTTTAATACAGTGCTGCATGCTATGATACGCCACAATCTTTTGCCTTACTTTTTCACAGCTGTAACAACACTGTACTTATTGTAACCAACAATGATGACTGTATGGGTAATCATGCCAACAGCAATGAATCTTCAATACATTTATCAGCCTCGTGCAGACTTAATTTGACATTTGAAACTAGGAAAGGTTTTACCAGATTTTTTTCTTTGTATTTAATACAGAAACCATAATTAATGATTATATAGCTGAGCCTCTGTAGGATCATACAATTGATCCTCTATTACACTGGCAAAATAAGAGGATAATGTCACCAGCATTTACAGAGTTGGCAGTAAAATACTTGGCACTTCATCCCACTTGGGTTTCATTTGACAGTATTTGCTAAAATGGTCTTGTTTAGGGCATAAGCTGGTAAAGTGGTTTGGTTTAATTAAAACAAATTCACACTCTTTTCCTTAGCTTTTAATGTAGTTAAAGATAATTATACTGCTCCTTTTCTGCTGCTCCCAGATTTCAGGAAACTCCACAAGCCGACATTTTTACATACCTAAAGCACAATGCAGCAAAATAATATGTGCTGTAGCTAGCCTTCCCATCCTAGTAGCCAATAGCATCAAACTGTCATTGAGTGAAAGGAAACTTTCACTGCCGTGAAATTGGCAGATTTATTTTATTCAGTATTTATGGGGAATAATAAGAAAGGGACATGTCAGAATATCATCATTTTGTTGGGGCTAGTTTTTCAATAATTTTCAGTTTACGATTAACAAACTTATGCATAGATGCATGTCGATACTCACGTAAAAAACCCTGCTAGTCTTTGACCAAAAGTACTATTAACGTAGAATAAGAGTCTCCCAAAATATAGTGTGTGAATCACTAAACAATAACAAGTCGAGCTAGTGTTAACTCACATACTTTTTTTAATCTTTGCATACTAATGCTTCCCTGAAGATGGAAATTGTCACCCAAATCTGTAGTTTGGGAGTTGTAAAACCTGTAACATTTCTGCTGGAGCAGCAGACCTTTTCTTAGGGATTTGGTTCAGGCTTCCTCCATCTGTTACCTCTCAGCAACCTTTGGGTGATGTGGACCCCAGCTGAAAAAAAAACCTGCAATTTGAGATGCACATGTTTAGATGAATGTAGCCATATCACAGAAGGAGGCACAGAAGCAATTTTGCAAGGCTGTGACTATAAGAGGAAATGGAGATATAACTATCAGACCTTTTTCAGGTAGAAGCTTACTATGATTTTACTGGTTGGCTGGGTACCACCCCGAAAGCCATGGTTGCTGATGGAGCTCTTGGAACCAAGGAGACCAGCACCTTTGTGGCATCGTAGTGAAGGCACAGGTCACTACAGATGCTGCTATACACCATGTGGACTTTGCTTTAGGGCTAGCTAAAAATACAGGCTGGGTTTATGACCAGGTTTGTCATGCGCTGTGCTCTTCAGGCAGCATTGCAAGCAGAGACAGAGGCTCCCTCCTCCTCCCGTTAGTGGGAGGGCAGGAATTGAGCAGGTTGTGGCACATTAAGCAGCGACCTGTGTACTAGCTGGGAAAGGTGGTCCTTGACATGCTGGTTTTGCAGAGGAGATGAGCAACCTATACACAGGGAGAGTGGAGGTGTTGCTGTTTGAGACAACTCACATGCATAAATACGGGTATTCCCTCAGCAAGATAAATGCCATCACCCTATTTTGCTGTGGACATGCACTTTCCTCCCTACCACGGCAAGTGCTAGTACTTATTTTACAGGTGCCACGGCTCACGGTGCAGAGACACAAGCCGAGGCTGTGTTAGCGTGCAGGCTGCAGCACTCCTAAGCGCCTCAGGGCTTCTCTCTGTGCTTTCTGGAAGGGTCTGAGCAATCCCTTTTCAACAGCAAGTCAGTGCCAGTGCAGTCTTGGGGTACTTCATTTCCTCTTATTTACAAGCAAAGCATTTTTTACATATACTGGCAATCCTTGCTCCCTGCTTCTGGTTCCCTAATAGTGTCTGCCACAGTCGTACAACGCCGTGGCTGTGCAGTAGCCGAGCTTTCCCCACTGACCACCTCTGTGCAGCTCCCAGCTGCTTTTCCTAAGTTGCCCTCCCCAGCTATCCGCTTTGCTGAAGAACAGGTAGTGGTGTGGCACCTACAGATTAAAGAGCAGAGGCAGAGGAAAGAACAACAAAACAGTGACTAGCTGAAATGAGCAGAAATCTTTCTTGAGGGTAAAAACAATCAGGGGAGGAAGCATGAACTTAGAGGTCTGCGATGCAGGACTAGGACACCTCTGTGTTAGCTTCCTGCTCAAACACAGAATTTCTGAATGATCTTGAACAAATTGCTCAGCCACTTGGGGCATCATAATTATTCTCCATTTTACAAGGGTTTTGACACGATAATTATATAAAAGATGTGAGGTACTCAAATATGGCAGGGACAGGCCCTATCTATATTTTCTGTGGATGTTAGATGACTATCTAACAGAAATGTGCCCAAATCCTCCACTGCACAGCTCTTATCCCCTTCCTTTAAGCCCTGCATCCTCTTGTACCATTGAAAACACTCTTTTTGCTGTTTTCTAAGTCCTGGGTCTCCATCAGCTGCTTAGATCTCTCTGAAGGTCCTCCAAGACTGCTCTCTGCTGTGTTGTCCCAAGATAAACACACACTTCTCCATCACTTGGATCACTTCTTTCTCAGTTACAGTCACACATATTGCCCTTCACCTTATCATTGCTGGTGCTCTGGTGTAAAGTTCTTTCGAATTTGGAAAAGTACTATACCCAGCAATCAAACCTATAAAGGACCCAGTGCTGCAGGCTGTGCATTGCTGCAGCTGAAAGGCAGCAGCACATCCTTTCCAGCAAATCACACGAGCACTAGAATTTTAAAAAAAGAGAGGGAGAGCATCTGAGGAAAGGAAGTGTTTAATTGCCACAGAAAGATTTGCAGTAGTATTCCAAAATCCTAAAAATCAGTGGTCCTAAAGTGTTTTCAAACTGGTCAAGAACTTCCTTCCAAAACTCTTGGTCTCTTCCTTGCTATTTGTTATTAATTTACATTACAGAATTTTTTTGCTGTTTCCATCTTCCAAAGCCACACATTTCAATTTACACTTTTTTTTTCTTATAATTTCCTTATCTCTCTAGTTGTTCTACTTTGTTTATTTCTATGCACTGCGATTGTACAGAGATTTCTCTAATTCATTTTTATTTGCTTTCCTTTTTTATTTTTTGATTTCCTATTTTCCTGCTTCACTGCATTTTTCATCTTTGAGTCTTCTAATTTCCTTCCACTCCCATTTACTTCAGTTTTCTGTATTTCTCCACTCACTTCCATTTTATTACTTATTATTATTGTCTTTATTCCATGTCTTTATGTACGTGTTTGTTTTCATGTCTTTCCTGTCTTTTTTTTCATGCTAACAACAGAACCTGTTTACTCATAGCATATTTTACTAAAAGGCTGTACAAAGTTACCTGCAGTATTTTGTCTGATCAAAGCATTCAAAACACTGAAAGAAGCACTCTGGATTGTATTAGTGGCTTAAATAAGATCCACCCCTTTTATACCAGAAGATTGGTATTTTAAAGACAAAATTCCTTTCCTAACTTCTGGTATCAACTATGTGGGGAAGAGAGATATGGGAAGGCGTGTTTTGTTTTGTTTTGTTTTATATGTTTCATGACAGTAGATCCTTGTTGCATTTTTATTTTTTGATTTGTTGCAAGAAGGTGATACAGGAGAGAGGTGGAATTTGCCAGGACTGTAAGAAATGAATGGATGAAGGGGATTTAGCACATTTGGGAAAACAGGAGTACTGATTCTGGAATTTCAGCTCTGTTTTAAAATACTGCTGCAGTCACAGAGGAATACAAAGGTGAGAGGTCAGGTAACCTCACTATTTGGAATAAATTTTTCCATTTGATGCTGAAATGACATATTATTTCTGCTTGAGTTTAGCATGCAGGTTGGATTGCTATTCCTTTAGGATACAAATTTATTCTTGTTTATATGGAAAGTCAATATTTGTTCTGAGTAAATCAACCACAATATTTACAACAGTGTGGCCCTTTCACCGGCTTTAATTTAGACACATGAGGTTTTCAGTTACTGAATCTGGTGATGCTGTCAAATGAAGTTATAAATTAGTTACAAGTTTCTGCTTACTGGGATACTCATATTTTCAATATTGGAACATAACTTACTGCAAAGAGAGCACACTATTTCAAACTGTCTTGAAAATGCCACATATTCTTTTTCTCAGTTTATGATTATATTTTTGTCTCACGTTTCATTTTTTTTCTACTGTTTTTACAATGTAATCTTGTCTGAGCATAATGTTGACCTTATTATGAGAAGAAGACTGGATTAAGTTCCTTCCAATGTGAATTTTCCTGTGATTCTTTGATTCTGGGAATTTTTAAAATTCAAAAGCCATTTCATAATGAAAAATTAAAATATTACGGACCTGGAAATAGAATATTTTGCATGTATTAAATGTTTATCTATACAAAAGCCCACCTTCCCACCATGCCCCTGGTTTCAATGAAATTGGTACAGTCATCTAACCTTTTTTTGCTTACATTAAATTTCCATTTTCTGATAGGAAGATATTCCTAGGAACAATCACATAGACTATTAACCATAGCACTTCAGATTTATCCCAGCATAAATAATCTGAGAAGCTGGAAACATTAATTCTTCTTACAGTTCAGGAATTGCAAATTCTAAAATTTATATTGTCTTCATATTCATAACTCCTAGCAGTTTTGCCTGTCCCTAGCACATCTGCCAGGTAAGGATATCTGTGTGCAGCAAATAATACTCATGAATAAATATTAATTTCAGGACTTCTTCTGCATCTACTGACTTCACTAGAAGTAAAATCAAATGCTTCCGTTAGCATTTCATATAAAATGTCAGCTGCATATTATGTATGCATAGTTTGATCTAAATGTAGCTCCCCGGGGAATTACCTCACTAGAACAGGGGCTAGAAAAAAGGTAGCAATATAATAAACTGTAGTATGCAAAAAAATAGCAAAACCAATAAACCAGATTTATAGAAATTTATTTTACCCACATTGTTAATAAAAACAGAGCCAATAGAAACAGTGATGGGGAAACTTCAAAAACTAGAAGCCTATTCTGATCCAAAAGATCAGAATAAGACTACTTTCTTAACATTGAGATTAATTTGATTCCTGTTTGGGTGAAAGTTCAGCACAGTTTTTATCTTATTCAAGATGCCTCACTCGTATCCTGATAAACAAATTAAAATGATTGTGCATGAAAAAAATCTCTGCTGCAAGGAAAAAGTAATAAAAAAGAGAGATGCTGCTCAGCATTTGCAGGATCTTTAAGCTTATAATTTATCTGAGTGACAGATGAGCTGAAGATTAGCAAATTCATGACAGAAGCGAAAGGAAGCTGAACTTATTTCAGTGTGGTTGATGTGTGTGTTGTTGATGAAGAAACCTCAGGTCAAAATGATCTATGACGAATACTTGTTCCACTGATAGATCTTAAATGGAAAACCAGGAAAGAAATTATATCATCTCTGAAGAGATTTGACTGAAGTGTCCCATGCAATAAAAATAATAATAAAAAACCCCAAAACATTAATATTGAAGATTAAGTGATAAACCCACATTGCCTTTCAATTTCTAGTGCATATAAGCTTTGCAATCGGTTTAATGGAAGGATATTCTGGAGGGCATGGAATTATGCCAGAATAGGGTCTGTGACATTATGTGAAATTTCCCTGTAACACTCTTCCTTAACTTCATTTTTCATAAGAACTAAACCACAGTGAAATTACTGTACACCTAAATCACCAGTGTTCAGGTTTACAAACATGCCAGACTGGACTGACAAGGTAGTAAGTGAAGCCTTGGGGCTTTACAGAGGACAAATGGACTATCCAGAGTGTGGTTAGTGAAGGTATAAGTAAAAGAAAATCTTCTGCTTGTTTATTTGGGGCTCAGGGGGAAGAAGTGCAAAGATGAATTTGCAAGTCCTCAAAGAATCAGCTAAGGTCTTCTCTAGTGAGGTTTTAGTAATTACAGGAATTGAAACATCCAGTCCCACATTAGAAAGCATCACACTTCCTCCCTCTTTCTGCCACTTAAACTTCAAGGCATCCATCAACTTCCTTGGTTACTTAATAAAGCTTTCTTTTAGCTACCTGTGCCTTCTGCATATGCCCATTTATTGGACACTGGTGGCTTGCAAACCCTCCACACCAGTAAAAGATCCTGCTCCTCCATCAGTGTTCGAAACACTTCCAAAGTAATGAAGGGATCCATTTGTCTACAGTGGAGGCAGCAGAAATGGATGTTTTTCAGTGGCAGAACAGCTGGGAAATATAGCCTAAAATTTTGCTGACTCTGCCATATGAGGAGAGTCCAACCCACATATACAAAAGACTAACTTAACTCTGATAGGATGAACAGCCTGGGGACATGCTGTCTTTGCTACACTGCACAGCAAAAAAAACCTTGACACAGTTTACAGAAAAGAATATCCAACAGGGACAGAGCAGTAACTGCCATTTTCTCATGCTTTTATTAGCCAGTGGACTTAAAAACTTAGAAGTGTCTTCACAGCAGGAGCTGGCACCTCAAATGTGCTTCTCAAGTTGAATACCTTATTTTCAACATCCAAAAGCATTTCACCCTACACTGTTTCTCTCTAGTTTGTTTGGGGGTTTTTGTGTTAACCTGTATTAACTGGGACAGAATGCCTTAGCTTGCTGTAGCTTAAAATCTGACCTTGTGTGAGCATCATGTTCAGGTCTAGGGAGGAAGCTGATGTTGAGGAAGGCTCAGAGTGTCTGGGCTTTTTAATGAAGATGATTCAAGGAGGCTGCTACCAGGTACAGTCCTAACAGTGAGCTCTTCTTGTTTTAAAAGAAAAGATGGAAAAATATATTATTGTGGTAAAAAAAAAAACAAACCAAAAACCAAAACCTTAAAAAACCCCAACATCTTGAGGTCTGTAGCACAAGTTTGATCAGTATTTCAGACTTTTCTTTTAAAAATTTTATGAGGTAATTCTCGGCACTCAGAGGTTACTTGTTGCAAAGAAACAGAAATTCCTGAATCTCCTATGAAATCTGTAGAGACCTTAGACTCCTCTATTAAGATTCAGAATCCTTTAAGGGGACAGTAGGGCTGACACTTGAAACATAGGCCATATCTTAACTCACTTTTAGACATTTGTTTCATCCAGTAAATCTCTCTCTGCAAAAGCATTTCTGCAAAAGCAATTGAAATTTGGTGCCTACATTCCTTAGGTAATTCTCAAACCCCTCTAGGCACATCTATCAGCACCAAAATGCCTTTGCAACTCTGATCATGGGTCTAGATCATGAGCAGATGAAAACTTTGGTAATGTCCAAACTCAGTGAAATAGATTAAAGACCACAATTGCTCAAACTAAGCCCCAGTAGAATTGACTAAGCAGGATTAACGTGTGTTTCCTATGTTTACTGTGTTGAAAATGCAAAGAATCTCTTCATCCAGAAAAAATGCATAAGAATCTCTGTAGAAATAGAAATAACATCTGGTAGGCCTGACATTTTGATGTGCTTTTATGCCACCCTGCAGCGAGCATTGGCCTGGAAAAGGAAGGATGCCTGAGACTTCCTTTCCAGAAATCTCTGCTTGTCTATTGCATCTGCCCACCAGCATTTACCTTAATTTAGAAAAGCCTTCAGGTTTTTAAGAATGTCCTGTTCCCCCTTCGAGCACAGCAGCTTCCTGGGAGAAAACCTAAGGCGCCATGAGAGGGGCAAATGACATGGAATGGTGCCCATGGTCTGAATCGATGGCTGCCTCATGCCATCAGAAAGCATAAGGGGAAGAGACATGTGTCTCCTAGGAGCTGTAAACACTTATGCATGAGTCTGAAGTATCCTGTCTGTGGATGTTGGTGTCCATAAAGGATATCTCTGAGAAACCTACAGAGAATGAATGCCCAGGTGATGTAAGCAGAACCTGATGAGCATTTAAATGAAGGTAGCCAAGAACATCTGATACCTCTTTTGTAATCTCTTTACATTGGAAATTTCTGCAACTGGAAGGGGACATTTATCCTAATTAAGTGAAAATACAGAGCTACACATCTCTGACCATATTTTTTCCATGCTAGTTCAGAAATCCTGTGTGTTTCACCCAGCTAAGCTATGATTTAGTTTTGAATTTGTATACTTGGGGGGTTTTGTTTTGGAGAGGGGGAATGTTGTGGATTTATATATATAAGAAAAAAATTATACATATATGTATATTTAGGGGTGGGTGGGGAGAATGTTTGTTAGGGTTTTTTTGTGCTTTAATGACAAGTTTTATCTCTTAGCCTTCTGTTCTATCCTCTCTGGATTTGCTGTTTGAATAATTTCTCTCCTTTGTCATCTTGCAGGTTCACCAGTTCAGGATTGATGTCATAAAACATAAGGGCACAAGTTCACTTGCTCAGCTGGAGCATGGATTTTAGAGGAAGACTAAAGCTAGTACACATATCTAAGAGCTGAATAATAAAATGTCCCTTCATCTGTGTACTTAATTAGCTGCTTTCCTCATGATTACAAAGATCAGTACCCAGGAAGAGAGGAGCTTTTAGGTCTCAGCAGGTTAACTCCACACCAGAGGATTAGAGAGGACCCAAACTGTGATGCTTAGTGTTCTCATTTCCAGGACCGCGCTGGCATCCAGTGCTCATCTACTCTGAAGTGAGGTGAAACATTCATGGAACTGAAAGATCTGAGTTAATCCCAAGGAAAAATAAAACAAAACCCAAAACAAAGGGAATAATTTTGGATAGATTTTGATAGGTTGTGGAGTTAAAAAAAAAGACAAATATGAATATGTAAAAAATGAAAAATTCTTTCCTCCTCCAGTGTTAGTAGTCACAACTATATTGCTTTGTCATACAACTGTTGCAAAGGCTAATCCTCCACACTTGCAAAATCTTCTTATTCTAACTGCCACGGTCCTGCTGAAGCCAGGGCTTATATCCCTAAAAATAGGAGCAGGATTACTTAGGTTGCAGTCCACTGAAGCAGTTTAAATGTTTTCAGATGTGGAGTGAGAAGAGAAAAAAAATGTTATTCTAAACTATCAGAGCTCAAAATTACCATTTTTATCAACTTTAATTAAAGACTTCATACATTACCAGTACAAAGGCTTCAAGTGTAAATGAAGGCTTACTCTCTTGTGAAAAAGAACAAGAAATAAGACACTTACTTTAACTCTTTACCTCACACTTTTCATATCTGTCTCAGAACCTCCTGACTATGGTTCATGGATTTCACCCTTACAGCAGCTGAGAAAGAGCTTTAAGCAGGATTTAGGCACTTGTAGCCATCACTGCAATCCCAACAATCCCCACTCACATATGGCCTAACCTAGGGCCTTTTGGGGGAAATCAGGCCAGGGTCAGCTTAAGTGCAGCAAAGGGTGAAGACTCACCTTCCTTCTGAGCAGCCAGGGGTCTGCATCTCAGCTGAAATCAAGGAGTAAATACTAAAGAACAAACCACAGGCGGAAGTGAGACAAAAGTTTCAATAGATGGTATCTGGACATCCCAGACAGTGTCTGCTAGCATTTAGAAATGTTTATGAAGTTAAAAGATGTTGCTGGCATAACTCTGCTTTGAGAAGTAAAGGAAGAAAAGTATAAAAATTGTCCAGGAAAAATTGTCCAGGTCTAAAACACCCTGAGGTTTGGCAGGTCTCTGCTTAAACCCAGATTGGGTTCATAAACTATGTCTTCCTCTATTTAGCGTGCTTCCTATACTTAATATTCACTATTTAATATGAGTTCTATTCTGAGAGGCTTGGTTGGAGTGTTCCTTACAGAATCTAAAGGGAGACAACTCCTAAAAAACAGTAGGAGCTGCTCTTTCTTGCACAAGATGCAGGAGAACAAACATCCCTTTGTTTAGTTGCCTCGCACTAGGAGTTTTTCACCCAGACAGAATAGAATCTGTGGTTCAATTCTGTCTTTGGATCCAGGCAAGCTGCATATAAGAATGATGCCTCAAGTTTGAGAGCACAGTTTGCTGGAGAATTAAACCTAAAAGCTTGGACTGTGACCCTTCTCTCCATTGTCTCACTCCCATTTCTCTCCATCCAAACTAGGCCTTTAATCAGGAGCAGAATGAGAGAAAACAATAGGAGAAACAAAATGCTCAATCTAATGTTAATGCAGTTGCTTAGGATGAGGAAGTATAGAGTTTTGGTGGCTCTGATGCTAAGGTAGTTTTCTTTAGAACATAGAAATTGCTCTTTGCCATGGAAGATCATATCCCAGGACATCACCTTTCTACACTGACACCGGATCCTGGGTGCTCATAATCTATGTTAGCCTCTTCATCTCTTCTTTTCCCACAGTAAACCTTGAATTTGGTTTCACTCATCATTATATTCCAGCTAAGGATGGGAAGGATGGAGCACTGGAACAGGCTGCCCGGGTGGGGTTGTGGAGTCTCCTTCTCTGGAGATATTAAAAAAACATCTGGATGCCTACCTGTGTGACCTACTCTTGGGAACCTGCTCTGGCAGGGGATTTGGACAAGATGATGTTTTGAGGTCATCACATTCTGATATTCTGTGATTCTATGATTCTGTGATTCCTCTTCAAGCCTCATTGTTCAGGAAGCTTACTTCTAAGATGCCTAATATGATTTTGAATCAAAGAAGATGCAATGAAAACTTCTCTTTCATCAGTCAGTGCCCTGACAGTGAAATTCTTACAGGAAAGATAGGATCTGCAAAACCTTCTTCACTTTGGATGTGGGTGAGGACAAGGGTATCACCAAACTTATTGAGGCAGAATTGGGAAACACATGCATTCAACCTCACACTCCCTCCACAATTTAATACAGTTATGATCTGAAAACAGGGCACAAACACACTTTCTCCTCCCTACCCAGTCGCCTTGAGATGTGTTGGCATGCCCTCCATTCAGCTGGCAAGCCTAATTATTTATTTCTTTTATGTTTGGCAGTCAATTCAGGGTTCATGAGTGCTTCAAGATGGGTTCTCAGTGATAGGAATAATTAGGACTTCTGAATCTCCTTTTCTGTTTGTCTTGGTCAAACACCAACATAGACTTTATCTAAGAGAAGCCTTTGGTGGCAGGCAGTAGTGGATGGGGATATCTCTGCTGAAAAGTTACAAGCAGGTTTGTTCAGGTTTCCCACTGGACAAGAAGATTGAAGGCATGGTGCTCTAACCATGGAGTTTTATCTTTCTTTGCAAACATACCCCGTCAACCAAAGTTGGAGCTCAACTCATAGTGCCTGTTGATGAGTCCCTCCAGCTGGACAGGCCCTATCCCTTCCACAGCCAATGTTTCCATTTTTCTCTCCACTTTGCTCAGCCTTTCTGCCATGTTTGCGTAATTTGATTCCTACCATAACTGACAGAGCAATTGGGAAGGTCTCAGTCACAGTGGAGACTGGCTGGAAAATGTAACCCATGGATTGGCAGCCAGGCAGGAATTCTCAACTGGGAGCCCAGTAGGCATCAAGATATAAATAGTCTCATGCTCCAGTCCAGGTTTTATCTGCCTTAGGAACCCTATACTTCAACAGTGAACAAGCACATAACTTTGGTTTCCACAAGTTTCTGTGCTTGGTAACTGCCAGGAGTACTGCCTATAGCACAGTCTCAAGTACAGTTTATCAGAGATGAAACTAACATGTCTGTGAAAGCCACTGGTGTAAATAAAATGTGTTAAGTATAATAGGAAACAAGCTCTATCACATACTTTTAAGTAATTCCAGTATATGTTTCCTTCAGGTAAAGAATTTTAAAAATTATATTAATTGAACTAATTTCCTTATATAAATAATACTAAAGAACTAAAGGCAATTTCCAATAAAAATAAATTAATGATCAGTCAGATCCCTTAAAAATAAACCTTCATATTTGTACTGTATATACACATATTTATCTGCAAGCAAAATATTTTACAGGGTATTATTATTGATTAATATTTCTAATTCAAGGAAACATGCCTTCATCAAAACTAAAAACTCCATCAGATGAATGAAAATAGATTTTTTAAAATCTCCTTTTCATTTTTTAAAGAAATATTGTGTACATTATGGATATTATCTATTTTTTTCTAATACTGACTGAAAGTGAAAAAAATTACAGATTCACAGATTCACAGAATGTCAGGAGTTGGAAGGGACCTCAAAAGATCATCTAGTCCAACCCGCCGACCTGAGCAGGATCACCTAGATGAAATCACACAGGAACGCATCCAGATTGGTCTTGAATGTCTCCAGAGAAGGAGACTCCAATTAAATTGACTCTTTTAAATTTGTAAAATGTAAGAGGCATGTTTCATATTTTTCCTATTCCAGCCACTTCATATGGCTTTCTTCCTGTCTTCACCAAGCAGATTATGTTGTTTTGGCTATATGCAAAAATGCTTGGCTAATATTTACAACATGTTGTATGCCTGCAGCAGGCACCTTAGGTCATGTTGCTTATCCCTATTCTCCATGTGGTCTTTCTTTAATTTCTTTAATTTTTTGTGATTTAATCCTGTTCCCAGTTGTGTCATCAAAACTAAGTTTTCTGGGATCTATTGATGTCACGGTGATTTATAACCTTGTAGAATGACAAATTATGGATATCCAATTATGGGATAGCCAAGTGCCCACAGTTTAATCTTCTTAAGCTTTTGACCTCAAAAAATGTGATAACAGATCTTAATTTTCTTTCTGACAAATGTCCCAAGCTGGGAATGCAAATCCTTCAGTCCTCAGTATTCTGCACTTTCTGGAGACTGCAAAGACAGCTGATACAGAAATCTCCCCTCTGTATCTCTTAAGCCATCACCAGAGTATTTTTTTCTCTCCAGTAGCCTTCTACTTCAATTGCTCACTTTTTTCTCATCCACAAACTGCACTGTTGATACTACTCCGAGAAATATACTAAATAACTGTATGCTGCATACAGTTATTTCAGATGCATAAAACAGGGTATCCAGGAAAACATACAGTTACACCCACTTCTGATGATTCCTGAATGGTTTATATGCAGCAGTCATGGGCCTGCCATGGGATCCCTTCAAGTGATCTCTTGCAACTTGTAGATCTCATTGTCAAATTACTGTCTGCTTACAATTACAATTATTATATACATACAGAAGGGCCTTTGGCAGTGATATAGCATAAGTTTCCCGCATGGTTTTTAAGCAACATATGTACTCTTTCTCCACATTAGTTTCTACAAAGTTTAAAAAAAAACCCAAACCCAAAACCCAAAACCTTACAAACTAGGAATGTCTTTCCTGATTTTTCTGATTGGAATTTGATCTCTGTGGGAAATGTATTTCTTCTCATCTTTGCAGGTATGCATTTACTTTCAAAAGGCTAAAAGTCCTTTAGAGTCTCAAGGTGCTGCAGCAGCACAGACAGTAATTTCTAATGCATATAAAGGATTTTGAACTTCTAAAATGTTATAGAATTCTCGGTGTTCACAGGCTGACACAGAAGAGATTTTAACAAATTTCCCAGCCTTTTCTGACTTGTTATTTTTTACTTCTAAGACCTTAGCACAATGGTAAATACCATGTGGCTTTTCTCCTCTTCAAACTATGGACAAGAATGACAAAAATTATGTTTCTGCACACCTAAAACTTCTTTCATCCCACTCTAAATAACCAGCTAAAATTTGTTCTTTCACCATTTTTTAATCTCTGTGAGGCATCTTGGGCTACATGCTGGGATAAAGAGCTCTTTCTTGGATCCTCAGATGATATAATATATTATGTTCTCCAGCAATTCATCATATTCCCTATATGGTTTTATTTATTCAATATCCAACTATAAATGTCCTTAATTTTTCTTTCCACCACCACTCCCACCACCCCTTCCTCCAGCCATTGTGCTGAGAAATGACCATCTGGTCAATAGGGTCAATTCTACAGCCTGCTTCAGAATCTCTATGTGCCAGAAATCATATTATATGCTCTTTTTCAGGAAACATGATCTAATCATGGAATTGGAAGTGGTGCTAGGGGCTATCTAATTCATCACTCTGTCCAAAAGTAGGATTTTTTTTTTTTTATGATGCTTCAAATAGATGTTTGTCTAGTAAGTTCTAAGAGATCTCCACTGATGGAACTGCTAAGTTCTTGCCAATAAATCTACCCTGCTGTTTTAATGGATACTAATGAAAAATGTAAAGCAAAGCTCTAACCTGATGATTTCTAAGAGAATTATTAGGGTGTCAGATGGTGGTATATAAATTCCGCTCCTCTGAAAGCATGAAAATGTGCTTGTGTTTCACAGCAGGTGTGCAGATCCACATCACAATAAAACTGAAATATAGCATCATGCTTGTGCATTTAAGAGAAATCTAGGAGAAATATTAGCAATATAAGTTTTTTTATTTTTTTTTTCTATTTCACTAGTGAAAATATTCTAACATTCATCAAAAGGGCAAGATATAGATCACCCTTTGGACCTATAATAGCTATGCAAAAAAAAAAAAAGTAGAAATTTATCTTTCTGTATTTTTTACAATACCAAAACATCTATTTATTTATTTGAGCTAAAGAACACGTACAACAATATAACAACACTTTACCATAAAATGAATGTATGAAAATACATGGCTGGATGTGGGACAATTTTCATTCTGTTCATGGAGAACAGATCAGGTTATGAAAACGAAACAGCAGTGAAAAACAATATTTATCACTATATGTACCTCATGAAACCGGCAATATAATAAAACCAATGTTTGTCTTACATGTATGGAACATGCCGTCTCTGTTATTTTGGTTTGCCTGAAGCATCTTTAAACTTGAAAGAAGAAGAATTCAAGCAAAGCAAGAAATCATACAGATAGATAGCGGTCACATGGTATCCTAAGTGTTCTAGCAGTAATTTAACAATAATGAAGCATCTAGTGATCAGTTCCATTAACGTCTCTTTCTTTTCAGAACAAAAGGACATATGGGGGAATTCTCATAAACACACACATTTAAAGGGACCAGAGAATATAAATTCTTCTTTGAGGGTCAATTGATTCTGCATCTACCTATAAGTCTAGCCTCAGTATATCCACGTGTAATGATATGTGCTGACATGAGCACCTCAACATGCCCTCGCACTCACAATACTGTGCAATAGAAGCTTAATGTGCTTTAGAGAGCAATGCAGTTGGCATTTCTAGTCACATGGTTTGCATACTGACTGCAAGCTGAACAAGCCTATGTCAGTGTGTCTGCAAAAATAAATGTGAATGGCTTATAAACAATTCAAGAATAAATATTTATGCAGAAAAGCTTTTTCTAGCATATAAAATTTTAACATGTACAGTAAGCTGCTTCTTTCATTGCTTATTCTTTCACTTTGTTCAGAAGGTTTTGGGGTTTCTTCTCTAATTATCTGCATATCATTTGAAATACAGAAGTTGTCTTCAATCCAAAGTCTTAAAACTGAAGAGAGCAGTTGCCCACCTAGGCACTTTTTTTGTAGTGAGAGCTATCTGCTTTCTCACATCTTTAGGTGAGACTGACTTTACGCAGTGCTCTGAAAAGCATATATATGTTCTGAAAATAGTGATCCTGTGTAAAATTCATCTAGAAGACTGCATTTGAATTTAAAAAATATTTTTAGTATACTTTTGTTGGCAGAAGGGTTTCAGTAGAAAGCAACAAAAATACCACAATGATTTAAGAAATATGCTGAGAAGGCTGAAGAATAAGACTGTTAGTATGGAGTAGACCCACTTTCAGCAAGAAAAGTACAATATTCTTTTATGATAAAAATGTAACTTAGCTAAGACTTCTAGAGCAGTAAGCATTAATAATAAGGCAACTAGGCACCACAGATGATTGTAATAACCACTATTTCATATGTGGCATCCCAAGCTTAAAGTTATGGTTCAGAGGCAGTTAATCAGTTTTCATCAACTCTTTAAACTTTCCCTGAATAAAAATCTTGATGCTATTACAAATTCTAAAACTCAGTTCATAAATCTTGAATATTTTCAGTTTATTCTGGTGGTCTGATAAAAACTTGAATGTTGTAGGTATTGCCAAAGAATAGTTGAAATTTGGCACTTCTGAAAAATTTTAATAAATTGTGTCTTCTTTTTTTTTTTTTTCTCTAGAAAATGTACAAGTCTCCAGTTACTGTTCTGAAACAACATTGTTTTTCCTCTTATGCTTACACAATGGTGAACTTTGGCTACTTCAATCTGTATACATTTTTAGACAACATTGTCCAGGACAAAACTTGTGTCTATTCCTCTCATTTCTCCTGAAAATTTTTAGAATTAATTTTCCTTATAGTTGACCAAACTCATGAACCTCAGCAAACAAAGGCTGAAGAAAATCAGAATTTTAAAAATTTATTTAGACAAGACCCTGTCCCTATCCTCCCTGTTGGAGCAGACCATCTCCAAATCACATTTAATTCTGCCTTTTATCTCATGTCTGTCAGTGTCTTAGAGGGTGACTAAACAATTATAGGTATCTTTATTTTTTAAAACTATTTTCTTCCTCATACCCAGCCCTTCACCTTGAGTCAGGAATAGACTCCAGGGCTGATCACTGCTCAAATGGCTGATAAGTATGCAGATGTGAATCATATCCTTCTCCAGGGATTGAACTGTGTAGTGATGGGCTGCAGCCAGAGTCAGTAGAGTTCAGTAGACCTTGCTGTTAAAAAAATATCCCAGTGCATAACCATAACATTCATGTTTACTTCGATGTGAGGTTGGTTCTTCCTCCCACTATGCCTGTCATGCTTTTCTTTCAAGTTCAAATTAAGAGGTCTTGATCTGTTCCCGTCTCCAAACCTCAAACCTAATCTGAACATTCAGGGACAACACAGTGCTAGAGTTGTGAATGGGATGAAGATCATATCTGTAAGTAAAAGTTTCTACCATTTAAGGCTTTAAATATTCAGGATGCAAAAGATCAAGAAATTAAAGAACATTTCCCTTAGAAAAAGCTGCATATTCAGTTTTCTGCAGGAACATGAGGTTCTGTAAAAGCTTTTAACCAAAAAAAGGAAGCCTAAGAGAAGATCTGCCTTACTTACCCACGTCTCTGCCTATCCCTGCCTGCTTCCCCAAGTGCCCCAGCTGCATGCCAGGGGCTTCTGGACTCTGAATTCCCTGAATATATTTTTTTGCCAAATTGCTCATCTGGCTTTTTCCTGCAACAGCGGCACTTCCAAGGCTTCTGGATCCTCACTCCAACCCATAATGGCTCTTAAAGGTGTCTGAACTCCTGGTTCCCCTACTTAGCTTCTCATCATGCAGTCAGTCCCCAACCACCCCAGCCAAAGCTGCGGCAACACCAAGAACTGCCTGGCCAAATGAGTTATCCATGCTGCACAGCAAGCCTGAAGGTCTGCATTTAGGGGTTCCTGGATTCAGTTTCTGGAGACTTGGTTCCTTTGAAAATACTCTCTTAAATAGAATATACTCTCTAATTCAAAACAAAAAGAGGAGTTAAGTTTTATTCATTTTCCTGACCAGCTGCAGATTAGTCTCTGTTGCTAATCTAGAGAGTACTGGTTTGGTGATTCATACTAGGAGAATAACTCTTTAAAGCACAATTTGTACCAAAAAGAATTAGGATAACCTTTAATTTATAGTATGAATCACCAAAAGACATATTTCACAGTTAATGCATCATACTTTCACAGTGTGATCCACTGGACTGGAAGTATGTCTTGTGACTGCCTCCATCAGTCAGTCTGCATCTACGATAGCACGCTGTGATTGCCATGCTCGTGCTGGGATTGACCCTCTCCTCTTGTCTGAGAGCTGCTGAGCTGCTGCTGCTGCATGATGGAGGATGACATTAACCTTGCTTTCAGCCAACAAGAGGACAAGCTGCACTGGGCACCTCCTATCTTAAGGCTGCTTCAGTCTGCGTGGCACAGTAAAGCATCTGATCGGGTAAGGACCAAAGAAGGAGTCATCACTTGTTAGCTTGCAGCCTTCACAAGGGAGAAGGAAATCATGTGTTGGAGGAACAAGCCAGCATTCTCTGCAACCTCAAGTCTGAGGCTTGAATGAGCTTTAAACACCTCCAAAGATAGATGACAGCTGGAGGAAAAGAAATTAAAAAATAAAATAAAAGAGAAGAAAAGAAGAAGAACGTGAGGATCAGAGATTCACAAGCTGGCCCCTAAAAGTTGGAATTAATGGAGGTTTCAATACCTGGTGGATCTAACCCTGAGGGGTGGCTGAGCAGCCCACCTGTTACAACAGCTGCTCTCGGCTGTATCCAGTTTCCAGAAGTCCTTGTAAAGCCTCTGGTGTGTTTTGAGAAGTGAGAGATGACATGGGCTCCTTCGGGGAAGTTCCCTCCAGCTGGCAGGTTATGTCATCACCAGGCCTGACTTTGCATGGTATGACTTGTGCAGTTACACCAGTCCTGGACTTAAAGGACCCCTGCAAGGGGCATCTCATTTTACCAGGCAGTCTGGGAATGGAGGATCTTTCTCCTTTGTTTGGTTAGCATACTTTTCAAGATACAAATGTCTATGATTGTTTTTTTTTCAACTGTATCTTTTCCTGGGATCCTTCTTCAACAAACAGAAGGTATTCCTGCTGTGCCTTGCATTTCTTTCCATGTAGGGTTACAGTGCATCTAGTGTACCAGCACCTCTTCATTCTCACCTAGATTTATCTGTGGCAAGACTGTTCAATATTTATACAAATGACATCACCAAATGGCTCATTTTTGTTAATTTTTTAATACTTTCAAATAGAGATAAAATGATAGATTGATAGATAGACAGACAGACAGACAGACAGACAGCAAGAAAGAATAGGCAGGCAGTCAGGCCGACAGACAGAGCACTTAATTAAAAATATTGTACCTTCATTAGGCAATCTGTCCGTTGCTATGCACCATATCCTCCCCTATAGCACAAGCAAAGGCTGAGCAGGCATTCTGACTTCTAAGGACATGAAATACTGCAGCTTGCTCAGATTTGCATGCTTAGTGCCTTTGCTCTGTACTCAGTAGCCCTGCAGATTTAACCTACTTGCCTAGCAGCTGCACCATGTTCTTAAAAGTGTTACAGGACACTTGTGGAAAAAAAGCAAGTTTCAGTCATGACTTTTCCATGCTTTGAGGCTGCAAAAATTTAATTCATTGCAGGACGCAGGGAGAAGAGGATCTTGCAGTGTCACTGATATATTGATTTAGCTTCTATTACTTAAGTGTTGCCACAGTTCTGAGGAAGTTCTAAACACATTTATATTTTATTTATTTGCTCTCAAAGGGACTAAGCAACTAACTTTCTAAGGTTCTTCCTTCCCCACAAAGCACAGTGACAGTATGGCCACAGCATCTTCTACCATAAAGACAGACAAACTGAACAGTTACCAGAAGCACAGCAAAACAATTGCAGCTATGAGTGCCTGTTCCCTCTCCACAGTAGTCAGAAAAGCATGCTACTGCTCTCTACACACCTTTGGAAAGTCATTCTTCAGGAATAGTAAGTTATAAATGTCCAAAAATATAAATTAAATTAGTCTTTTATTGCCAGCATTCCAAACAAATGAAGTTCAACAGCACAGAGGACTACCCACTGTTATCCACAATTTCAACCCTAATACTAGCACTACTGGAACAGAGAAATAAATTACCTAAATCTTCCATGAGTTCTGTTTTCTGCCCCATCACAAGCCTTTTACTTGGCCCTTTAGGGTTCCAGATTAAAGCCTTGTGGTTTTTTGTGACTGTGGACGGTGTATAACACCAGAACTGCTGTGCACTTGCTTCAAAATTGTTATGGTGACATTTGTTTGCAACAGTTCAGATGCAGTAGGAGTGAACATACTCAAGAAAGTCCAAGAGAGTTGAAGAGGAAGTAAAATATGCATGAATAAAGAATTAGAATATGATCAAAATCTGAGTTTGAGTCAACTTTGAGTTTGATAAATTCAGGTGGTGTTCATAAGGGGTCTACATGCTAGAGTCTACATAGAAAAAAATCAGATTGCCAAATACTGCCCTCAGAACAAATTCATCATGTATCTTAGATGATGGTACAATCTTGGTCTGTTCCCTTTCTCAGTGAGATATAAAAGGCTTATTTTGGAAAGCAAGGTACGTGAGAGGGGCCTGAGAGTCGTGGAGGACAGAAAGATGTCCATGAACGAACAATGTGCCCTTGTGGCCAAGAAGGCCAATGGCATCCTGGGGTATATCAGAAGAGGTGTATCTAGTAGCTCACAAGAGGTCCTTCTCCCCCTCTATTCTGCCCTAATGAGAACGCACCTGGAATAGTGTGTCCAGTTCTGGGTCCCTCAGTTCCAGAAGGACATAGAACTCCTTGAGAGAGTCCAGAGCAGGGCAACCAAGATGATGGAGTGGAACACCTCCCTTATGAGGAAAGGCTGATGGAGCTGGGTCTCTTTTAACTTGGAGGAGACTGAGGGGTGACCTCATTAATGTTTATAAATATGTATAGGGTGAGTGTCAGGAGGATGGATCCAGGCTCTTCTTATTCATGGGCAGTGATAGGACAAGGGGCAATGGGTCCAAACTGGAACATAGGAAGTTCCATGTGAATGTGAGGAAAAACTTTTTCACTGTGAGGGTGACATTACTGGAACAGGCTGCTACAAGAGGTTGTGAAGTCTCTTTCTCTGTAGACATTCAAGACCAATCTGGATGCGTTCTGATGTGATCTACTCTAGATGATCCTGCTTGGGCGGGGGAGTGGACTGGATGATCTTTCGAGGTCCCTGCCAACTCCTGACAGTCTGTGATTCTGTGTGATTCTGTGACAGGGTCCTGTGGGATTTAATCTAGGTGATACTGCTGTAGCAGGGGCGTTGGACTAGATGACCTTTCAAGGTCTCTTCCAACTCCTGAAGTGCTATGATTCTGTGTGATTCTGTGATTCTGAACCAGGCTTAGCAAGGAGAGGAAACTAAATAGCTGGGGTCCAAATTGTTAGTCCCAACATAAACTCAAATAACCCTCAGTTAATATTCAGTTGTGTCAACTTCACAACTGTTCCTTTGAATCCACTGCAACAGCAAGAATTTATGGTTGTTTGCAGACTTCCTTCAACCATGTCAGGATGTCTTGGAAATACCAAGTGTGGAGTTCAACACAAGGCGATGAACCTTGGTTGTTGATTCTGAGTAGCAAAAAAGTCGCTTAGCACCCTAAGACCATGTATTACCATTATATTTGCCAACTCTCAGGATAGTCCAGGGCATTGCAAATAGTATGTGCTAAAGCATGGGCTGCAGAACTGAGCCTGAAAGTTCAACTTGTGTAGGAACACCAGAACTGAGAAACTATACTATTAAGGCTGCCTGATCAACATTACCTCAGTTCTTCATGTATATATATGGAGATGTAATCTTAAATTATATTCCCTATTTCTGGTCCCATTCCTCCTCCATGCTCCCAGCTGATTTCTAAGTGACGAGTCCCACAGTTTCCTCTCCCTGCTCTCTTCCTTCCTTATGCCCAGCATCCCACTAAGCCCTGGTAGGCAGCTGCAGTACCTGCATTTGCACAGGGAGCATAATTTTCTGGCAGTTCAGTGGATTTCTAGCACATTGCTGCAGATGGCATGGGGGAGGAATGGGGCTTGTTCATTAAAGTCTCAGTAGTCTCTACTGAACAAACAGAAATTTTTCTGAAACCTTCCAGCTTGGCAAGGATCACAGACAGCTGAAAGTAGATTCTTCATACAAAGGTTGCCTGCTACCCCATAGCTAGTCCTTGCCTCGAATATAAGATGCTTAATGCTGCTAAGAAAGAATCTTTCCAGCACGAGCTGAAGAACCTGGTTTCGCACAGACATAATTCCTTTTGCAAACATCTGAATAGAAAACAAAATAAAACAGCCCATGGCAGTATTGAACATGAAAAATGTCAACTCCAGTGACTACCATTAGATGAGTACCAGGAATTGGAAGTATTGCACAAAATTCAATTGTCTTACCAGGCAAGTCTTTAAGAATGCAAGTGTATATTTTACAGTAAGAACCACATTATGTAATATACTAATTTGTCCTGTTCGGAAAAAATTCACATCATGCAGTTGGAATACTGAAATTCCCTTCTATTAAGGTCTGACACAGATAGACGGTACCCAAGTACTGTACTATCTGTACCATAGCAATGAAGATGTATAGCTGGGGGGGGTGGGGTGGCTGGTCTTGAAGGGAATGCTAATGACTGACTGACTGACTGACTGACATCTTGCGCTTGATTCTCTGAGATAAGGAGAGAGACTGAAGCAAGGTAAAGATGAACAGAAGATAAAAAACAAGGTTCTGGATCTAGCTAATGCAAGGACCTGTTTTATACCTGGGCTAATACAACAGGAGCACATCAATGTGTGCTCAAAAGTAAAGTTTGCTCCTTCATATTTAATGCACAATAACACTTTTTTATTGCCAATAGTGAAATACTGTGAGTAATGAAGAGGGTTGTGTGAAGCATTTGCTGACAGATGTTGTAGGGTTTTTTGCTGTTCTCTCCCCAAACCCTCACTCCCATCTTCCTACCCAAGCAGCAAATGTTTGGTCTAAATCAGTAAAAACCAGGCACATTTTTAAACTCAGACTTATCTTTATCTGAGCAAAAAATTAGTTTAATTTTTACTACTGGTTCACATGTTAGATATAACCTTTTTTGTCCAATTAAATACTTAGAGCTCTCATCTGCACCATCAGGTCTCAGTTCCTACCATTGGCTTGTTTCTTGCTAGTCTTTTTCCTCAAGTACAGCTCTGAGTCTGCCGTTTTAACCATGCCAGGTGTCTCTTCTGCATGACTCCCTTTTGCTCAGCCACTGTAGTTGTGTTAGTCAGAACCCTGATGAGTACATCTCTTCAAAATCCTCCTGATGGCTTTCCAGCAACTATCTCTTAGGCTGGAGCAATATATGCGATCAGTTGTTGCAGTCTGAGCAAAAGTTGCACCTTAAAATTACAGTGATATTTGCTATCTTGCAGCGGTTAATAAATTTAAGCAAAATGCATAAAAGGGAACTCTAAAGTAAGTGTTATTTCAACACTTTTAAAACTGTATTTATTTAAAGATTTCTGCCTTCCTTCTCTGGGATGCACCTACAGAAACTCTGAGCTAGGTTCTCCACAGATGTAAATGCACATTGCTTTACTAGCTTTCAAGGTGCCATTTAATTTATGCAAGCTGAGGATTCGGGGCATGTTTTTTAATTTCCTCCCATTGTAGGAAAAATGTGTATCGACATTTCTTTGCTTGGTACTACAGAGACCACAATCATGAGGACTTCTGCTTTTCAACCTCATTTGATTACCAAAAGATATTCTTAGCATATAAATGTTAATAATCTGTGCAAACAGGAAGATACCTGTTTATGCTGAGTACATCCAGCTATCACCGAAATACTTCCTAGGCCTGGATTTTTCCCTCTGAACCAGATGCAATTCCTTTTCAGTGATTTAATTGCTTCCTTTCCATTTAATTACTTTGAGGATTAACTGCAGGCAAGTGTATTCCAATAATAGGCTCATCTACAAAGAACAGGAAGCTTTCCCTGTGGTCCAGGGAATTCACCACTTCCTAGTGCAGCTCAGCTATATAGCTATCAGGTTTCTCTTTGCCCCTGGGCTTTATGTGTCACCTTGTCTGTTTGAGTGTAAGGAAATGTCATGGGATGAGCTGCTTATTCTTGAATTTGTATATGGAGCTCCTGGGAGGAAATTAAGAAATCCTTCTTCTCATCGGGGCAAAAGATGCAGATATTTCAGGCCTAAGTATAACATTATTAATTATACATAATTATTATTAATGATGCCCAGAATAGATTCCATCAATGAATTTCTGTTGTTGAAAAAAGCAAAACCTGAGTATTTCTTGTTTGTTGATAACATTATTTTGTCAAAGATACTTTTTTTGGTCCTAGCACGCACACTGAAAGCAGTTGATCCAATCTGCATTTCATTGGAACTACTTTGCTTGAAAGCTGGGGCTGAGATTATTGTTTCCCATGTGTAAAAATGACAGATCATGGAAATCTGTTTTCACCTTCTTAGGTGAAGGCTGAGCAGTATTTTGAGACAATTTGTGCATCAAAGATTAAAGGTTTTACAAGAAATTTCTTTTTACTTCAGATTGCACCAAAATTCATCAGAAAACTAGTGCTCCATGACTGTGAGCTCCACACACTTCATTGACACCCTGGAAGAACTGAATATAATAATGCAGATAGCACAGCACCACCACCACTCACATACCTATCGAGTAAAAGAAACTCATGGGATCCAAGCCAGGAAACACAAATA
>VXBZ01009742.1:47833-106410 GCA_013399135.1 Heliornis fulica
ACAGGAAACACAAATGAGATGGAGGAGAGGAGAGGAGAGGAGAAGGGGAAGCAGAGAGTAGGCGCTGTAGCCCCTTCCTTTTTCTATAGAAAAATGCTCCCTAGTTTATATGCTGAGAGATAAAGGGAAAGAGTTCTGCGGCTAATGCTAAACCAAATTATACTGCCTTTTGTTAGTTTATTTTTCAGACAATGCTTGGGATATATTTTTAGTCAAGAGTGCTTTTCTTCCAAAAGTAGTTGTGCACAAAATATTTTTCCTTCTCTCAAATTCTAAGAACATTTCTGTTTATAAATGAAAAGCTTATGACTCACTAAATAATAGACATCAGGTGAACAATGCAGAAAACACATTTTTGTTTTGTTTTCTTCATTTCTTTTTTTTTTAATTGAAACTCAACCAAATTAATCTGGTCTCCACTTTGTTCGCATTGGTAGAAAAATACCTTAAATTCAATAAAACTGTTAATGACCTTTCAGATGCTTCCATTTAATAAAAATTTTAAGGCAATTTTTGCTGTCTCCTCTTGTCTCAGATTTTGTTCCTACTTCCTTTTCACTGTTTGTGGTGGGTGGAAGGAGACTAATCCTTGTCCTACCCAGCAGAGATACCACCTATTTATTGAGTAAGAGCAGTACAGACATGGCAAATGCAGATATGTCTGAGAAATATGAAGGGTTTCTACTAGGTTCATTTTGTGATTTACAGCTAGCAGATTAAATACTTTTATGTAAGAAGTTGAGGAGGTGGTGGAGGGAAACTTGGACCATTTTCCCCAATGAATGATTTATTTTGCAATCAGTCTGAAGGAGAGGGATGTCTATATGCCAGTGCCATCAGAAAAAAAAACTTCTCAGTTTCTGACCAACTTCTTTCAGCTTGGCAAGGGAAGGCTTAGCCACAGACATGGCTGTGATAGTCAGTGCACACAGCTTATGGGCCAGCTCTTGAGATAAATGTGTTTCACAGACCCTTAGTGAAAAGGTGCAAAGGAAGCATCATTTCACAAGCGTGTGTGTCTGGGCTAGCCAGAACAGCTATCATCTCTTGGCCAGTCTCCAGGCTAAACAAATGTAGGTAGGGAATACAGGAAGGAAGAAGGAGTATTATGATGGGGATGAGAGGAAAAGAGGAAGAACAGAGGTTAACCTGTACAGGAAAAGTGAGGTGTTGAGTGTATTTTCATAGGGTGGTATAGATGATTTAGGGACAAGTAAGGCTATGGGAGTACTGTGAAGTTTGTAGTTCAGTATTAGTAGGGAGAACTGGGAAGTGCCCAGCCTTACTGAAACGATGCATTAATGTCCAATACTGACTTACAGATTTACACTGATACACACAAGAAAAAACCAGGCTTTTTTTACCTGCTATTCTGTGGCATCCATGCAAACTCAGGAATGCAAAACAATTTCATTTATCCTAATGCTCTCCAGGCGATTAATGATATTGATGTAATTTCTGAAAGGCATGTAACTGAACTTTCATTAAAGACTTCTAGTGACAGACCATACAGTCTTCCCAAGCTATGTGTTCCCACACTCAATTAGCTTTATTATTAGAAAACATTTCTAATTAGTTTAATCTTTCTTGTGTCACCTTACGTGTCCCATTTGTTGTGGATACATAGAGCAGATAATTTTTTTTCCCCTTTTTCAATAAGAAGAATGGCTTAAGTGTATTAAACTTTCTTGCCACCAGCACCCTTCTCTGTTTTTTCTATTTTAGGCCTGATAGCATCCATACTTACAATCTTGGTTCCTAGCTCATGACTTCTACAATCTCTGATCACAGACTGGATCTTGTAGTCTACAGTTCTGTTTGTACACCATGAATAGAATATACACCTTTTCAAAAAACTGTAATATTGTTGATTCAGACCTAATTTGTGATGCACTAGAATCTTAAGATCTTTTTGAAGAAATGCTTCCTAATTTTTACCATCCTGAATTGGTATAATTGGTTTTTCCTGCAATGTCTTGCCCTCGTCTCTTAACCTTGCTCTTCTCAAAGATGAGTTACATCCTATGTTTCCAGTCCGTTTCTCCAGATTTTTATTTTTACTGTCATCCTCCAACACATTTGGGGTCCTTCCTAGCACTGTGTCAAATGCAAAACTAATGAGCATTCTGACTATTCCACCATCTGTTTTGCTAATGAAAACCTTGAACAGAAGCAGATCTAAGGCAGACCCCCCACAGAAACTTGAGCATAATTAGACTTTATTAACTTCTCTGTGGTGTGGTTATCTAATCAGTTTTGCGCCCACAGAATAATGGCCATGTTTTTCCCAGGTTGGATATGAGAATATCAGCTGAGACTGTGTCAAAAAATTTGCTTGAGTAAACAGGCATGAGTTCTTTTACTTCTCATCTATCCACAAGACCTGTTACCTGGCCATCAGAGTGTGAAATTTATTTGATCTGATTTGCTCTTGGAAAAACTATGCTGTTTTCTGCTCCCCTCCCTGTTGTTTTCTAGGCACTCCAGACTGCCCCTGATTTATTCTGTAAATTGAAGATAAACTGGTTGATCTAATTCCCTCATTCATACATTTTTTTTCCTATCTTCTGATGAATAGGCACTAATTTTACCTTTTTTAGAAGTAGCAATAGACACACTTGATTATCTTCACAGGCAGACATGTGTACTTAGCAGTAAAACTAGGTGCCTATCACACCAAAGTTAAATTGTGATAATCTGAAAGCATCTTATTTCCTTGGGTTAAGAAAGATTTATAACTCTCTAATTTCATCTCAGATACACCTTGAAAATGCTAGTAGAAATCAGATCTCTAAAGATATGTGGAAAGCTTTAAAAGTCACTGTTCTTGAGTAGAGATTTTGATTTTGGTTTGGATTAGGGTATTTGTCTTAAAGATGCCTTTTTCAGGAAGATTTCACAAAAAATATTTTATCAGTGTTAAGGCCCCAAGCTTCAGGCAATTTAAAAATAAAAATTAATTATACTTGTTCGGTCGTCTTTGTTGTTTCTTTGTTCCACTGAGAATATTGCTTTGACTTGATCTGGCCTGAATTTTTAATCCCTTTAGTTTTTGTGTCTGAAGAGTGAAACAAAACTCCGCCAATTAGTCAATTCTAACTAGTGACATCAGCCAAAGTTGGAGAAAGGATCTTGGACTAGATCAGAAATTAATTAGAGTCCAAATAAAAATGGTGTCAGTTCATCATCATATTTCACACTTTCATGAACACTTGTTGACGGTTGGCATTCCTTGACAGATTCAGGATTTTTAGGACAGAAGTCACTTAATTAAAATTAATGATAAAGTAAGATTCTCCAGCAAAACCCCCTTTTTCGTGACAGGAGGCACTGCCTCTTCAGAGCAAGAAGCAACAGTAAGACAAATGAGACGCTATGCTCTTTTTTTTTTTTTTTCCTTTCACATCCCTAACCCTTACAAACACATTTTGCCACTGAGAATCAACTGTGCATTAAAAGTGCTCACTAAAACAAGTCCAGCTATGTCTTCATCATCAGCTCACTTTTCAGCTCTGTGCTGTGCAAGGCTGTTTCTGAAGACTGGTTTCTAAATTATAGATGTAAATGTGTAGGTATATATATACACACACACATGCACATTTGTCATTTAAGCTGCATTGCTTTGAGGCAAAGCATCTGACGAACCTGAACACTAACAGTTTTAGCGTGGCACTGTTTAACTGATTCATGCACAGTAAAAGTGGCATAAGTCATCTTATGCCTTATAAGGCCAAATAGCTACTAAGAGGAAAAGAACTTCTGTGTTACGTGAGAAGCATGTTGGACAAATTCTGTTTTCACAGATGTGAATGGAAGTTTAACATCACCCAAAGAGAATTAATCTAGCTTTACATTCACCAGTTACTCTACAGCAGATCTTGTCGTGATAGCACTGTGTATGGTCTCTTTAGAAAAACAAAACTACTAATGCAATAGTCATCATGAGTAATAAAAACCAGGAAAATCTTTCTTTCATCTTGTCTACAGAAAATTAGATGGGATAATGTTGTAACTTCTGTTGCTTACAAAACAAAGTAGAAACATAAATCATGGTTACTCTGAGTAAACAGAAGTCATATACTAGATTAATCCCACCACATATTGAGGATAATTTTTCTTGGTTTGTATATCTTGAATGATATGCTACACAGATTTTGGGCAACAAAAGAAAACGTAGAATTGCTTTTCGTCTTATCCTTGAGGTCTGCAAAATTTTTATATTCATCTTCCAAAGTTATAATTGCAATTTTTTCATTTTCAGTTACTGGGGGGACATAAACATTTTCTAAGGAAAAGAAACATTTTTAAAATGAAGCATTTTTAAAATGTTTCTATTGTCTTTTTTATATTCAGAATGAATAGAAAGGAACTTCCAATCCTCAAAGTAAGAGATGTGTAACTTCCAGATGTAAAAGGGAAACACCAAGCACTATATATATTTTAAGTGCTAATAGGACTGTTCTAACATTATTTCATCCACCGGACTTCATCCAGGATGATGCTGTAGGTGACTAATTTTATAAATAGCAACAAACTGAGTGACTCTATAATTTACATCAATTGGGCCTCCTTGGCTTGAAATGAAACAGATTGTACTGTGCTTCATACAGATTAATGGGGGCCTATTATGTCATCCAAGTAATTGATTTCCAGAGCAGCAGAAAAAATATCCCATAGAAATCAAATCAGTATGAAAATGTCTTAGCTGAAGTATATTCTATCTGCAATCAGAAAAAGAGAGAAGTCTTCTAAGGTAAGTGTGATTAATTTTAAAAACTGCAAGGTCTACAGCATTTTCTCACTAGTTAATCATTAATTAAATTAATATGTCCCTGCCATCATCCAATCTGAGACACTACCTGTACTGAGGCATCAGATCTTGATAATAAACCAGTTCTATTCAAGGCTAGAAGCAAATGTCAACTTAGAGCTAACAGAGAAATCCATTAATTTCAAAATTCTGATTACTTCCCACTGTTTGGATCAGATACTGTGTGCTATTGACAGAGCAGAAAAAAATTACTTGGAACTGGACATTTCCCACAACTCCAGGGACCACACAACATCATTTCAGGTGACTGTATATTTTGAGCGTGGAAAAGAAGGGGTTGGTCACATGAGGCAGATGTTCCCAATCAGGGTAGCACATCAGGGTTCCATCACATGAAGGAGGGACTGTGCTTCAATAAGATGTCAGCCATTCCCATTCTGCAGACTCCCTGTGAATGGGAGGCCTAAGAAAACTTTAAGGGAACCTTTTAAAAACCAAACTCTTGGTTGGTTAAGGATTTTGGAAGAGAGGTAATTTTCAGAAAGGCAAAAAACTTAAGAACAGCTTTATGGGTAAGTAATCAAAAGCAAAAATATGGTAACAGCTTTATGGGTAAGTAAACAAAAAGCAAAAATAGACAAGCTGAGAGTATCTGTTTCTTTTTGTTATTTCTTAGCTCTTATTCCTCCCCTTGTTTTCGCAAATCAGCATAGAGGTAAGATTTATTGTGATAGCACAGAGAGAATATTATTGATACAAAGGCTGAAACAATGTGAAAAAGAGGTATCTTGAGGCTGCCTGCTACATTTCAACTGTATCTCTTGCTTGTATAAATCGTCCACGTGCTTTATTTTTTTAAAGTATGTTAACATTGTTATGTATATAGAATTAATTTAACCGTAAAAGCCTATCTAACAAATACCATTTTTTTAAGGACTCTGATGTTTAATATTGAGTCTTCTGTGTTTTGGGGGGTCCAAAACATTAATATTTTAGTCATACCAACTTCTGCTGAACCCTGTATGAGAATGAGAAATAAAAAGGAGCAGTCCCATAGAATTGGTTATGCGAAGTTGGGCACATTCTGGGATAATATATCTTGCTCTTTCGGAGTTCATCTGTAGGTTGTGGAGAAAAGTACATGCCTTTAGAACTTCACTGGAAAAATATCCAGAGCTAGTGATTCACACTGAGAGAATAGGGAAGCAGATGACTATTGAAGTTCCTAAGAAGTTGCATTACACAAGCTTACAAGAGTGAATAACCAGATATATACTCCAGACGTAACAGCAAATCTGCTTTGACAGCACAGATTTTGGAGCTGTCACAGAATCATGGAATGGTTTGGGTTGGAAGGGACCTCAAAGATCATACAGTTCCAACTCCCCCAACCATGGGCAGGGACACCCTCCACTAGACTGGGCTGCTTAAAGCCCCATCCAGCCTGGCCATGAACACTGCCAGGGAGGGGAAACTACAGTTTCTCTGGGCAACTTGTGACAGGGTCTCACCACCCTCATAGTGAAGAATTTCTTCCTAACATCCAATCTAATTCTTCACCCTTCCAATTTAAAACCATCCTCTCTTGTCCTATCACTACATGGCCTTCTTAAAAGTCTCTCCCCACCATTCTTGTAGGCCCCTTTGGGTATATGAAAACTGCTATAAGATCTCCTCAAAGCCTTCTCTTCTCTAGGCTGAACAACCCCAACTCTCTCAGCCTGATATACAACCGGGGCTTAATGCAAAGCAGAGGCTGCACTTCAGGAAAGTTTAAAAAATATTTAGTGAAAAATGACAAGAAGAAAAAAAAAAGATCTTATGCACTAGGGATAGAAAAATACACTGATTTTCTTTAGGTCTGTGAATCCTATGAGTCCAGAGCAAGTTCTAAATGTTTGCAATGCCTTGAGTTGCAGGAGTTCCAGCTACGCTGAGTACTTACAGCAATCCAACATGTCTGTACCCTCTTGACATCTAAGTTGTAGCTCTGATAAAACTACTAATCCTGTATGGTCTTCACATAACCTCAGAGTCACTCCAGATGCTGCAGCCTGTATTTCCTCTGACAGATACATATTTGCGCACTCTTTCAGCTTGTTCTCACTAGAGGTGAGATGGTTCAGAGTGCTATCAATGGCACAGAGTACATTTTATCTCGAACACGACTGTGAATCCACTGCAATCATCAGTGTAATAAATTGTTTTCATAGCTCTTTCAATACTGACCGTGAACTCCTTTGAGATAACTAAGCTTAGGAAGACCAGCCTCTCAGATTATACNAGAGTTTCTGTATCTTCTACACTATACAATTATACACTATAAGAGTTTACTGTATTCCAACAAATCAGTTTTCAGAGTAAAAGCCAAATATAGTTCTAAATTTTGCTTAATAGACATACATTGACATCATTGGATAATGCATATTTTTCATAACCTTCCATGGATAGTAACGGCTTCAGTCTATTGTTGCAATGTTGCAATAGAGATTTAAAAATGTATACTGCTGAAATTTAATATTTTTGAATATTCTTCTTCAGAAGACTTTCATTACAATATTCCCAGATTCACATAGATTCATAGAATGTTAGGAGTTGGATATGGTGGGATTTTTTTATGGGACACTAGGAAACCTAAGGTGTAAAATGAAATGGCTACGTTAACAGGCTGTGCCAACAGTGACAGTGTACTTTTCAGATCTATATATAACTATGTTATTTTATTTCACTGTTGATTTTTCCTAAAAGTGTCAGATTATCAAGTCAATACTGCAAATGTCCTAGATTATTAGACTCCTGACACTTAAATTTCTGAAATATTGATAAAAATGGATGAAGCACCAAATGATTAAAGCCAAATCCAAGCAGATGTNCCAGGGAGGGGAAACTACAGTTTCTCTGGGCAACTTGTGACAGGGTCTCACCACCCTCATAGTGAAGAATTTCTTCCTAACATCCAATCTAATTCTTCACCCTTCCAATTTAAAACCATCCTCTCTTGTCCTATCACTACATGGCCTTCTTAAAAGTCTCTCCCCACCATTCTTGTAGGCCCCTTTGGGTATATGAAAACTGCTATAAGATCTCCTCAAAGCCTTCTCTTCTCTAGGCTGAACAACCCCAACTCTCTCAGCCTGATATACAACCGGGGCTTAATGCAAAGCAGAGGCTGCACTTCAGGAAAGTTTAAAAAATATTTAGTGAAAAATGACAAGAAGAAAAAAAAAAGATCTTATGCACTAGGGATAGAAAAATACACTGATTTTCTTTAGGTCTGTGAATCCTATGAGTCCAGAGCAAGTTCTAAATGTTTGCAATGCCTTGAGTTGCAGGAGTTCCAGCTACGCTGAGTACTTACAGCAATCCAACATGTCTGTACCCTCTTGACATCTAAGTTGTAGCTCTGATAAAACTACTAATCCTGTATGGTCTTCACATAACCTCAGAGTCACTCCAGATGCTGCAGCCTGTATTTCCTCTGACAGATACATATTTGCGCACTCTTTCAGCTTGTTCTCACTAGAGGTGAGATGGTTCAGAGTGCTATCAATGGCACAGAGTACATTTTATCTCGAACACGACTGTGAATCCACTGCAATCATCAGTGTAATAAATTGTTTTCATAGCTCTTTCAATACTGACCGTGAACTCCTTTGAGATAACTAAGCTTAGGAAGACCAGCCTCTCAGATTATACTGATTAGAGAAAAAAATCATCACAGAACTATTATGAAATGTGAAGAGTGGTATGTGTTTGGCATTTGAACTGCTTTATCCTCAAGCTATAGACTGAGATTGTATCGGTCATCTCAGAAAATGTGTTCTTCCCTGTGATTCATTTATAATGTGGACTGGCAGCCACCTTCAAAACCAAAAGATATCTCACTTTAGACAAGAACTACTGCAGCACTCTACACTTTTAAAATTTACCATCATGATAACTTAGTAAGCTATAATGTTATTATATTATATTATATTATATTATATTATATTATATTATATTATACACTATAAGAGTTTCTGTATCTTCTACACTATACAATTATACACTATAAGAGTTTACTGTATTCCAACAAATCAGTTTTCAGAGTAAAAGCCAAATATAGTTCTAAATTTTGCTTAATAGACATACATTGACATCATTGGATAATGCATATTTTTCATAACCTTCCATGGATAGTAACGGCTTCAGTCTATTGTTGCAATGTTGCAATAGAGATTTAAAAATGTATACTGCTGAAATTTAATATTTTTGAATATTCTTCTTCAGAAGACTTTCATTACAATATTCCCAGATTCACATAGATTCATAGAATGTTAGGAGTTGGATATGGTGGGATTTTTTTATGGGACACTAGGAAACCTAAGGTGTAAAATGAAATGGCTACGTTAACAGGCTGTGCCAACAGTGACAGTGTACTTTTCAGATCTATATATAACTATGTTATTTTATTTCACTGTTGATTTTTCCTAAAAGTGTCAGATTATCAAGTCAATACTGCAAATGTCCTAGATTATTAGACTCCTGACACTTAAATTTCTGAAATATTGATAAAAATGGATGAAGCACCAAATGATTAAAGCCAAATCCAAGCAGATGTGTTAAGAATGAGTGTTGATTGCCGAGGAATGGCATGCTAGAAGACAGAGTTTCATGGAGACTGCAGAGGCACTCTGTGTTATGTGTTATGTGTTATGTGTTATGTGTTATGTGTTATGTGTTATGTGTTATGTGTAGATCAGGAGAAGCAGCCCCAAAACTAGATGGTCTTTTCACTTGTCACTTAGCCCCTGAAAACACATCAGGGCAAAGAAACTGAAATTGTGTGGCGGTGTCTCCCTCTCTAACACAGATATGTTAAAGCTTCTGAAGGGACAAAAAAGAAACTTCTGAAACAGCTTGGTGGTCTAACACAACAGCAAATGCTATGTTGTTCTAGTGACGGGTCAAGCCAATGAACTACAAAAATGTCGGAAAGACAGTGTTTTATTGAAACATCTGATTGTATTAAAAAAGAACAATGTTTAATTTTGAGTGATTTTTTATGCATTGCACTCTGATGTGAGCTTGTCAAACCCCAGCAGAGTATGGCAATGTTATCATGGGAAGGTACAGCATTCGGAGTGGTAACATGGAGAAAGAAAAGGGCCATCTTCATAGTCACTTAAGTGATCATCACTGGCCACCTCAATGAATAAAATTAGTACAGCACCTTACATGCCCCAGCTGGACTGGATAGGCCTGATTTCTGCAGTGCACCAAGGGCCAACAGCACTGACCAGAGTCAGTACAAGAGTTTGGCACCTCCAGAGAGGCTAAAATGTGTACAAAATTTGCAGTAAGTAGCAAGACAAACTCTGATGATCAGTATGAGATTTCAGGTGTACCACATTATAAATCAACATGTCCAGTGACAAGAAAGTCCCAGTCTTTTGCAGTTACAACCCACCCTGGTATAAATACATATTTCTATGTATACACAATATATATCGCATATAAACATTCATATACATGGGGAAGAAAAAACCTCCCACTCATTCTATCCAGATGTTCATATTTGAATTTACTTTTAAAGGTTAACTGGATGACTAAATTGTATCTCATAGGCATAGACCTTTGAGAGGGCAACAGGCACCTTTCCAACCCAGAACAAACCTAAACATTCTGTTTAGGAGAGGAAGAGCACAAGTCCTGGACAGAAATTGACTGACAATAGATTGACTCCACTTGGAGTACTGCATCCAGCTCTAAAGTCCACAACATAAGAAAGACATGGAGCTGTTGGAGCAAATCCAGAGGAAGGTCATGAAGATGATCAGAGGGCTGGAGCACCTCTCCTGTGAAGACATGCTGAGAGACTTGGGCTTGTTCAGCCTGGAGAAAAAGCGGTTCTGGGGAGACAGAGCACCCGTCCAGTACCTGAAGGGGCCTACAAGAAAGATGGAGAGGGACTGTTTACAAAGGCATGTGGTGACAGGACAAGGTGCAATGGCCTTAAAATGAAGGAAGGTAGATTTAGATTAGACATGAGGAAGAAATTGTTTACTTTGAGGGTGCTGAGGCACTGAAACAGGTTTCCCAGAAAAACTGTGAATGTCCCCTCCCTGGCAGTGTTCAAGGCCAGGTTGGATGGGGCTTTGGGCAGCCTGGTCTAGTGTCCCTGTCCATGGCAGAGGGTTGCAACTAGATAGTCTTTGAGGTCTCTTCCAACCCAAACCAGTCTGTAATTCTATGATTATGAATTGATAAAAAGCTGAAGCACATTTCTTACAACCTGCCAAGAAAGAGTTGTGCTGAAGACCCTTCCCGCTGCTCTCCATTCTCTGCTGCCCCTTTTGAGGTAATAGATGGAGAACAATTCGTGTTCCACATTTAGCACAGAGCCTGCAATTCTGCCTGTCCTTCACAGAGACTTGGCAAAATGATAAAAGCATATAGGACCTCATGTTCTTGTCTAGTTTCTAGAAATATTCAATCTATAAAGCAGTTTCAGTTTCTCTATCTACAGTGCTTACATAAAAAAGCTTCCAAAATGCATATCAGAATAGGTCTTTACAGTTAATTTGAGTTAGAACAGATGAGATCAAAAGAAGACACATCTGCAGAAGCAAGTGGTTTGGATGCTTCTTAATTCTCAGACAAAAAAAATTATTCCAGGATCACTGGAGGTTTTGAGGTCACGGCAGAGCAAGAAACTGCATCCAGACTTTCTGTGTCAGATGACAACTATAATCAGCAGCCCTCATCCTTCTATGCTGCCTGCTTTTAGAAGAGCATGACTGGCTTTCCAAGATTGCCCTTGGTATGACTGAAAGTCAGTACCTGGGCACAGAGGGCAAGCTGAGTCCCTATGTCACATTTCCTGCTTCTACTAGTGATTTTTGTTTCTTCCTTTGATAAATGGACAGAACATGAATATGAGTTAGTTTGCTAAGTATTCAAATATCCAGCAAGTCGCTTTGGTTACCCTCAAGGTGTCAGCACAGATATGGAACAAAGTCATGTTGCAATCCATCAATTAGTTGTGGAAATTGATTTTTTTTTTCTCTTTTTAATGTGAAGTTTTGGCAGCAAAGCACCAATAGGGTCATCCCCTAAAGTAAAACTAGCAAAAAGAACGAGATTTATTGAGCTTTGCTCAGGATGATTCTAATTATACAACTTAATACCTCATGCATGCAAAACTTCCAGCAAAGGAACAGGGGGAAAATTGCTTTCTACACAGTGGCACCAAAGTGCTCATTTGGGATGTAACACTGGTATAGTTGAACTTCCAATTGTTTCTTAATATAATAAAATGAGGCTCCAGAAAATAGAAGTCAGAAGTTTAAACTGTAATTATTTATATTTATTTTTTAAAAATCAACGCGTTAAAGGTCTTTTGCCATAAATGAGGGTGAGCACATTAACATCAACTGGAGTCACAATGGGTTTTGTTGAGTGTTTTATATAGTTTTTGTGTGGGAATCTATTATCTCATCCAGACTAATCATAGTGCTGCAAGAGGCTTTCAGTTGTAAAAAATCCCTCACGCTTAAAGCAAAATTAGTCCACAAAGATAGCTACTGAAATTCTCCATTTAGTTACTACTAAGTGTGTAGCCATATCACAAATCTGTTGCAGTCTTCTACAAAATCAGTGTCCTTTCTTAGGGTGGAAAAGATCACCAAAAGTCCCACAAACAACTGAAAACAAGAAAATTAAGAGATTAGTTTCATGTTTTGTGCAGCACAGATAAGTCTAAAAGTTCACGAATCTCACCAGTTTTCCCAAGAGAACCGCAGCCTCACATTTACTGAATTTGAAATCCATCTCTAAAGTATTAAAAAAAATAGAAAGTTCAGAAGACCTAAGTGCAATTCAATTAATTTTATATACTCAATATAAATCTCTCATTAAGAGGATTTAAAAATATTATAAAAAAAAATTGCACACATTTTTAGTATTTTTCCTGATAAATAGGAAGTAGGAAAACACAGTAATGACTGCCCAGAATCTTATCTCAGGAGAAGTGATGAATTTGGGTCTCTTTTCAATTCAGATTGCTCAATTCAGATTACTCATATTAAACTCCACTCCTGTTTATCTTCCAAAGTTAATCAAGAGAAGTTTTCAAGGGACCTGCAATCTGTGATCTGACACAGGGAAAGTGTCACAAAAACAAGGCTTGTGAAAATATTGAAGCTGTATTTGAAAATAGGTTCCTGGCACAGGATTTGGTCTTGGGGAGAAGTTCTAGTCAAAAGTATTAGTGCTGTCATGCCATTTTCTTCATTGTTGGTCTGAACAGACTGTGGCAGTCTATATACAAGAAATCCATCATTTTTTGTGGGATCCCTTTTTCAATACACATTACCCCATTTCTTGGAATGACTGTTGCTCAGTGTCTGTGTTGACTCAAGCTTATACACAGGCGATGACTCTTAAAAACAAATTCTGCATCATCCATAAGGAAAAAAATGTGATTTCTAGTTCATCAGTCGTAAGTGTCATAGCTCCAAACTGCAGCTCCAGCCTAGACTTGGAAATCTGCAGAGTTCAAGCCACAGAAGTGGAAGTCATAGAAGCACACTGCAAGTGAATGAGCTGACAGAGGCAGAGAGAACTTCTGACTTTCTCTTCTGAAGAGATGCTTTTACAGCTAGAATTAATGTTCCTTTTTCGGAAAGTTTATTACTGACCTCTGTTAGGGGGCTTAAAATCTTGAAAGTTTCCTCTTTTTTTTTTTGACATTGGCAGGTCCCAAAGTACAGAAATGTTTTTTCATTCATGTGAAATGCACTAGGAGACAGTGAAAAATTTTCCATCTTGGTAAGGGCTTCACGGTAGTTTTCTGTGATTTAACAGGAATTGTTTTTCAGAGGGATGAGGAGTGGAGTTGTTTGCCTTCATCTTGAAATGTAGTATTGTACTTTTCAGGAGAGAGGTCTGGAAAGATTCTTCAGGAGTACAAAATAGAATACCTCAAGAAACCTCCTCCAGCAGACCTTTAACAGCTGGGTTCCCTCCATTGTGCTAGTCACTCACAGAGCTCACTGTCTGCTGATTAACTATTGAGGCCTGACACATTTTGGAATCTGCCTCTCCTGAAATCAGACTCTCCCAGTAAATGAGACTTTTCAGCTAAGGCGCATCTAACAAGCCAGCTCTAGCATTCCTTTTCTGAAACCTTCTTTTTGCTTTTGTCAGGCAGAGTCATGGGTATCCTGAACTCCAGGGTCAAGACACATGCCTCATCCAGCACCTCTGCCTGCAGAGAATAACACCTGTAGTGACCATGCTTTCCTCCAGAGGGATGGGTTAAGAACTAATTTTAGATGTGACTTTTGTCCAACTGTTTTTATATCTTGAAATCACCTGTACCCAAAAAATGTATGGACAGGGTATTAAAAAATAAATAAATATATGAGATGTGCAAATAAGGAATGTAATAATTTTTTAACACTTGGTATTTGTCAAATGAACTGAAGAACAGAATGTTAAATGAAAAGCATTCTGGACTATTTCTGTGTGTCCTGTGTTCAGGGGTAATATCTGCCTCAGTAATTCAAGGAAACTATTCAAACTCTGTTTTGTTTAAGGGACAGTGTGGTATCTAGGTCAGACTCTCCAGTTCCTTTTCTGTGACTTTTTCAGGAGATGCCTGAGGGGTGGGCTGGATTTTTTTCCTTCCACTTTATACCTAAGTGCATGATGTTCTATAGATTCATATTCTGAAAGATGCAGTGATTCACAAATAAATGAACAAAATGAGAGTAAAAAAAAGGCTTTCTACAATTCAAGTGTAAAAGCAAGAGAAAAAGATGGCTTGTCTTTGTTTTAGCAGCACACTGACTACCATAATAAAAAGAAAAGGAATAATACTGTCAGAAGGATAAAGAGACTTTTATGGGACTTCAGGAAAATTAATTGTATCAATTTAGCAATGCTGAATACCTAATAATGGTGAGCAGCTGAGAGTGACTCAGCATTGCATCAAGTATGCCCATCCTCTCAGGAAGTATTTCAATTCAACATGAGAACCAGACTGTAACTTTTTTGTGATTGACAATGACTAAGACACATGTAAGATGCTAGGGGATTGAGTCATTCTTCTTGTTTTTCTCAAAGTGATAGCAGAATTAATTCAAGGAAATAACCTAGCTAGATTGTCAAACTGAAGCCAATAATTTTTAAGACTTCAGGTGGTTTTCTAAGACCCTATGTCCCTTTTGCTGCCCCCTTTTATTTGCAGAAAGCAATTAGCTGTTGCTGGCACCCATCTCCAGAGCTCATTCCGCAGACTTACATGCTGTTTCTGGCTCCAGCACCATCAGAAAAGCTGGAGCTGGAAATTCTGTGCACAAGATGCCACAATTCCTTGAATATGGTTGATTCCCCAGAGCTTGTGTTTGTCCTGATGTCACTTTTACAAAAAAGGTTAGATGTTTTTGCTCACTTTGAAGCCTCTGTGGTAGCCAGCTGCTCCTGTTTACCAGGAATTGCTCTTGTCTATTGGTGAAAGTCCCATCAAAAGAGTGGAAAAACAATATCCTGACTAGGAAAAAAATGGGCAAAGCCAACACTATGAAAAAGGAACAACTTCTGCTTACTCTCTGAGTCCAGTCTGCCTACTGAGAGATAATACTTGTGGGATCTCTGGTGGAATATTTCCACTCTAAGAGGCTCAGCAATAAATTTTTTAAAAATGTCAGTTAGTTGAGAAAATATTCAAATGTGCATGGCTGTGGTTCTGCAACTATTTCCAGATGACATTTGATTCATATTTCTGCAACAATCACTGCTAGAGGAGGGATACACTGCTCACCATAATTAAATCTGAATCAGTGGAGCTATTGTTTGTAAAGTCTATCTTAATATCAAATGTGCTGATAGGAGTTCAGAAAGATTTGGCCTCATACAAAAATTAGGAGGCAACACTTGAATATGCTGCACTATTTATTCTCTTTTTCCAGATCATCAAGCAGTCACCAAAGTAAAAGTAATTGAAGAAATACATACCCGCATGCATACACACACAATTACTGAATCCAATGCAGCCTTGTAGCCATGTGAAGTATGGCACTGTATCATGGAGAAAAACCAAGCATCTCACCTCCTGTAAGGATACTCTAACATTCATTAAGAAGAACCACTTGATTTAAAGTGACAATATGAGTATCAACACCAGCGCATTCAGGCAGGTTGCAACTTAGAAGACAATAAGTCCACATAAAACCACCCATGACTTAAAACTATTAGCACTTATTTGTGCTGCCCACACTGAAGATTGCAGCTCCTTCTGTCCCAGACAGCTTTAATAAGCCCCTAGCACTCCTTTAACCTCTAGGAATCCAAGCGTTTGTCTATTTATATGAGATTCCTAAGTAGTGCACGTGCTCATGTCTCAACTTCAGCTTCAAAGTCACAGAATCACAGAATGTCAGGAGTTGGAAGGAACCTTAAAAGATCATCTAGTCCAACCCCCCCTGCCCAAGCATGGTCATCTATATTAGATCACACAGGAATATGTCCAGGTTGTTCTTGAATGTCTCCAGAGAAGGAGACTCCACAACCTCTTGGGCAGCCTGTTCCAGTGATCTGTCACCCTCAGCAAAAAAGTCCCTCCTTATATTAAGATGGAACTTTCTGTGTTCCAGCTTGGAGCCATTTGCCCTTGTTCTATCACTAGCCAACACCAAGAAGAGCCTGGCTCTGTCTGAACTATTTGTGGTCACCGGTCTCCTGTTTGCAGAGGCAGGCCTATCCTCAGGGCAATGAAGATTTCAGTGAGTTGAGGTTCAGGTGGCAAAACAGCAATTCCTTCTTTGCTGCAAACTGCTGCTCCATTACTATCAATGCAACAAAACTTATGAGACTATGTAGGACTTACCTGAATATTTCTAGATTTTCCTCCATGTCCATCTGATCCTTGAGATTTGGAGATTTTTAATGGCCTTTCTCACTCCTAGGTAATTCACACGCTAGTTTCCAATGCTGCAAAGAGGAGGCTCCATTTCTCTGAATCCACACTTTTGGATTCAAAACAGCTATGCCAGATACATAATGAACAGTAAAAGGAGAATTCTAGGATTCTTTTCCCTCTGTCTTTCTCTGCTTGCTTAGCCACATCTGCCCTGTGTCCTGGATGTTCATATCGCTACAGCACCAATACAGAGTCTTTCTGTCAGAGACCGCCTGACTGCACTTCCTCTGCTCTTCCATCGTCTGAAATGCTAGGACTGCCAGAGGCCCTAGCTACAGACATCTAGCTAGAGGGAAGCATAGGCTCCTGTAGTCCCAAAATAATCTAGTGAAGAAAAAAAAAAGATGGCTAAGACCAACAAGGACTATGTAATGTATCTCTAACTGTCAGTGGGTTTTTTATGCTTGTGTGGCTGCTCTGTCTCATACTTGGAGAAGTTGTCACATGCTGTCAGCACCTGCTGATCTCCAGTTGGTGTTTCCGAGAGCAGCCCTTTCAAGTCATTCCCGATGAACTCAGAGGCAGGGACTTTTTCCCTAATGGGTTACATTCTCCTTTGTCATATGCTCCTTTCTGGAAAAGTAAAACACATCAAAATGGGTATTCCATACCTCACACCTGCAGCCACGCTGAATGGAAGAGGTCCCTTGAAACACAGGGAGGTGTAGCAATGAAGATGCTCTACTACTGCTGCCTGTAAGCATTGGGAAACAATTCTGATCTTTCCCTATGACAAACAGTCAGATCACTGATAATCATTCCTGAGCTGCACTGAACTGTATGAGTCATGGTTCTTTCAGCACAGCTACTCTCGTAACGGAGAGCGGTGCCTATTCCTAATGCTTCCACATGCACACTAGTTGATTCTCACATCTCTCACCTGCACACCTTACTTTTTTTTGCAGCTTGGGAATTTATCCCATAAGCCACTCCAGAGCCTTACTGTTACAGATCTTGAGTTCAGTGCAAGTTCAGTTTCCCATGTCATTTATGGTGATTGGAGATTACTGAGTGACACTCAATTAGGTTTTGCTCTGTTTTCCCCTCAGCACTGTAGTTTGCTACAAATTAAATTTATTCCAGGTCCTGAAGTGAATTGCATTGTGATTTTTCAGCCCGTGGTGTTTTCACATGTTCAGAAAGGGTCTCTCCAGAGCTTTATACATGATTCCAAAACATGTTGAATGAGTCCCAATTCCATAACAAAAACTTCTCATTTCCCTGCCGTTGGGTTTGCAAATGGTCTGATGTTTGTAAGGACTATTTCCTCACTTTTGGCCATGCACTCCATAACATTAGCATGAAGCTGTTACAGTATTCATTAACAACTCTTGAATTGTTGCAGTTCACATAGTCATTCCCAGACTAGAGAGTAATAGTTTCTCTTTGAAAGAACACCAATTTTCTATTTATTTCCACATTTTTACCTACATAAAAGCTAATCTTACCCAGTGAGATCTGACCTTTCTCTTCATCTGTAGGTTTTGAATCATCAATTCATTCGTGTTTTTCTATGGCAGTCAACTCTCCTAAATTTGTTGGGTCTAGATTCAACACAACAGGATCTGTTAAAATTGAGATATATTTTGAGCCTATCAATAAACAGTCTTATTGAAAGTTATCTGATGCATACAGAGATCTGTACAATGCTTCTGCTTTATACTAATTTTTTTACAACAAGATGCACTAGCTCATTATGATCCCAGTAAGAAAGGGACGGTATAATTTAAAATGTTATTTAGTAAACTCTATAAGGAAAGGATAACATAGACAACGTTACATCCTTTTAGATGGTGAGTGCCTGAGGTGGTGCAGCATCAAACAGACCGATCCATGGGCAGCAGTGCCAGGCAGATCCCATCCATACAAGAGATTCCACCATTTCAATTCATTTGAGCAATTACAAGCTTTTCTTACAAGAAAACTGCTCCAGTCATCACACCTACATTCAAACAGAAATGGTCCTCCCTTCAGAACTTCCCGCTGTACTGTTAGACAAAGGTGAAGCCACACAGGAGATGTAATCATCAGTGGAGCTGGCTGCAGGCTCTTCTATTGAAGGGAACTGGTGGGGTGAGCCTTGAAGTTGGTCAGCTGCACCAGGTTCTGGTGCAGCCAAAGGGTTTGTGCAGCATGACATAGGCAGTGGGGATTTCAGAACAGCAAGTCCTTTTCCACAGAAAACAGCATAACTTTTTATAACTATGCACCACAGACAAATGGTACTCTGGAAATACACTGGTTAAAAGCTGTCAAAAAAGACCATTGTGTGATGCTGTTTTCCATGTGTCTATTTGCAAATATTTGGAACATCCATAGGTCCCTGTTTCCACTGCTTGATCACTAAACTTCTTTTCAGGAAAAAAAAAGTGTGATTTCACACCCTCAAACTGTGTAACATGGGTTAACAAAACAAAAACAAAACTGAAAACAAACAAAAAACAAACAAAAAAATCCCACAAAATAAACCCCAAAAAATAAAATAACTCATTGAGACTCTGGAAATAACAATTTCTCCCTGCATTGAAGACAATAACATGATGTAGGAGCTAACAATTACATAAGTATACAGTCTGTAATACCACATTTCATAAAAGTGCCTTCTCCATAGGCTACAAATAAATTACAATGCATAAATGATTTGCTGGGGAACTACAGAAGATATCTGCTGGCTGTGGATACAAGCACAAGCAAAGCCATACTCAGTCCTGACTCCAAATGTGAGACTTCAAAGGCCAGCTGAAGGCTTTGTATAACATTTGGACTAGCGTGAGTTATTAGAGATTGAGATTAGTCAGATAAGCAAGCATAGAAAGTAGATGGTTGGTGTTGGTCACACAGAGTTGATAGGGGAGAAGAAACCCATTTTAGGAACAAATTGTGCCATTTGAGAAATGATGCAATACACACACACACACACACACACAGTGGGAAACTCCTGTATACAAGTGAGCAAATGTTCAGAAGGGTTTAATGTGAGACTTAAAAACCATAAGCAACCTTGAGTCAGCTGTAGAAGGAGTACCCTGAGCAGTGCAGGAGTGAAATCAGTCACATTGCCGAACAGTGCCTGAGATGTTTTGTAAGAACAAGCACATCAAGAGGGAATGGCGTGCACAGAGAGCTTGCAGAGAAGTACTGAAATGGCTCACTCATGCTTTTCCAAACCTTTTAAATACTGTTCGGCATCATGGACTGTTATCTGCCCCCTTTGCAGTAAAAAAAAAAGAATACATTCACATTCCAAGCAGCGCTGCACAAGAGAAGCAGCAGTTAAACAAAAACCCGTTTTCTATTCCCTGATGGATGACTCAGTGCAGGTGATGCTAGCGACCTAAAGAAAATGCACGTCGACATGACATCCTTGTGGCCCTTGGAGAAGCACTGCAAGGAACTCAGTCAGAGAGTGCAAGAAGCATTCACTGCAAGCTGACAGAAAGACATTCACAGGAACAAAATAAGAAATGATGCCAAGGACCTTCCCAGAGGCAATGCAACTGCCAAAAACTCGTGAAGACAATAAGAAACAACTACAACATAGTAATGCCTTTTTGATCAGAGGTGTGAGTAATGCACTCTTCTGTCCCCCCTCCCTATCTTAGAGAATGTCCCCAGCTACAGCACATCGAGCTTTCCTTCTTCACCCACAGCCCTTGTTTTTTCTCGTACTGACTTCATATCTTTGATTTTCTCTGACAGAGATATATTTTGCCCTGCATTCAGTTAATGTACACAAATGAAGCCCTAATGTATATTGGTTAGAGGCTGTTATACTGGAAGACATGCTGATGCCTCTCCCTGTGTGAGCTCCCATAGAAGGCAGGTGGATTTTGTTTGCCTCAAATCTTTTTTTTTCATTACCCCATGACCAAAGCACAGAACTGAATAATTTTTTTGACTTAAAAGTAATTTTATTTTCCCATCCTTCTCGAACTCCAAGTAAATTAAAACAAAACAAAACAAAAAAACCCACACAGAACCGATCTTGTTCAAACTTTCCAAATAAAGTTGCATTTGGATGGAAAACACATCTGGAATGGAGAAAAGTTTCTAAATGTTATTAGCCATTAAAAGCAGGATATTAGAATATAAACATGATGTAACCTCAGCACTGTGACCATAATAAGCTTTTCTGGCTCCCAGACCAAGATGGCATCAACCTTTCACATCTTTAACTGCTTGAGCACATATGTAAGAGTTTCTTCATTCACCCCACTCTGTCCAGTCTTGATTGCTCAGAAGGAATCTGTCAGTTGCTCTGTATATAATACACGATTAGGCGAGTACCATGGCAATTTGTCCATCTGACACACACAGTGTGACACATCCCATGTAATTGCCCTATCAGACTGTGACCAAGTCTCTTCCAAGATGCAGTGGGCAGAGTGAGACAGTCCTTATGGGAGGAGCATCTGGCAGAACCCCTTCGCCCCCACATCCTGGCACCAGCCTATTCTTCCTTCCCTTATCCCTCTCCTTCATGCAGGCCTAGGAATAAGGAATATCTTCCTGCGGTAAGAGGACAGCTGGCAAGGCAAAGCAAGGGAAGAGAGAGGCTGGCAGTATAAATCTCTGTGTGTGTGTCTGCACTCTGCTTGAGGTCACTGCTGGCAAGCAGCGGGCCATGGAGATCAGAGGGCACTGCCTTTTTGCCATGTTGTGCTACCCTTTTCCCTCCTGTGCCTGCAAACCATGAGTTCTCGAGTCAACTGAATTGCAGCCTCCTCTGTGGTAAAACATGGATGCTGGATAACAGTGCAGAGCAACTATTGAAAAAAATTGCAAAGGGATGCGGAGAAGAATGTAATAGCAATCTCTGCAACAGGGCTGGTTCTAGCAAGCTGAGAGCACTTTCCCATGCTTACATGTTTTTCATTAACAACGATATCACTAGATTTCTATTCATTTTTTTGGACTTGTAAGGGGGCAGGTCTCAAAGGAACTTTTCCAATTCATCTTCTGTCTTCTAAAAAAGAAATGAAACTTTTACATCATTGCCACCTTCTTTTCCTTCCAATACAGAATGAATCAGTTATAACATTAAATTTAGTAAAAACACCTTTAAGACAGGCCTGCTGAAGTACATGTTCAGCACTTGTATGTTTTGGCTACCAGGACAGTTTTGCCCTGACTCACTCATCTTCTAAGAACAAACCAGGGAGTCAAATTTATTATACAGTTGCTTTCTTCTTATAAGAGTAATTTGCCTTTAATAACAAGCAGTTATGGATCGTTTTCCCCTGAATAACTTGTTTTCTTTATCCTCTTTTGTTGGTTGTTGTTGTTTTCACTGCACCAACTGATTGTGCCTCCTGTTCTAATGAGTCACAGCAAAGCCTTGTCAGCCTGGCCACAGCCTGTCGCACTGTGTGGAGTCACATAGGAGACCTGAAGAAACCCAACTGATGTGTGGCAGTCCAATACGTCTGCACAGAAAATGAGTTAACCTGCTGTTTCCAGTGCCTTCAGGGGAATGGCTTGTGTGTAGTGTTAGAAGGGGAGAGTAGACAGAGAAAAAAAAAAAAAACAACCAAAACCCATCTGAAAAATAAAAGCTAGACTTATTTTTAATATCCTTACATATAAAGAAAATTTTGAATGTCCCTGTCACCAAAATATCACTAAAATGCAAACGAAATTTCAGACTTCCACTGTGAATGATAGGCAGAGCAATCAGTCTTTTAATGAGGCCTTGCTATTCAATTTTTGCTGAATGTATGGCTTCTTTTCACATAGTATATAAAGAAGAAATTTAAATCAAGGAAATTCTATTAAAGAAATATGCTATTTGCGTGAAGTATCTAGTTACCCTAACGCTAGTTGGGTTCCTTGCCATTTAATGTCCTTAATTCCAATCTACTCAGCATGTCCTGTACAGGTTAGAAAGTTCTGTCACAAAGTTTGCCTTCTACAAACCACAATCATTAGACAAGAGAGTGCTTTATTTGCAAAATAATTACAATTTGAAGAAACCATGTATTTCCCCTGCGTCATCACTGATCAGGCTGAGGATGTCCATCCTCCCAGTGTCTTTGGTTTTTTTGGTCATTTTACTGTTGATGTCAGTTAAGTATTAAAGGAAGGAAAATTGTTAGAAAACATGTTTTAAAAGATTCTTCTGCTACTTTTTTGAAGAAAGTGGGTGGCATTTTGCATACAGTTCTAAGTATAGGAGAAAGGCAGCTTCAAGAATGTTTGGCTGCACTTTATTTGACTGTCCTCCACTGATAAGGAGATTCTTAATTCTTAGTAGGCCCGGATGGAGCAGCTGATGGAGCTTAGAGTGCTGCAGATAAAGGGAGGATTGCTAGCGGATGAAACAAGGAGTCAAAGTGAAACTGAATCCCTTTCTCCTTGCCATCCCAGGCATTTTTGATCCTGTTGGCTGAAGCTCTTGGTATGAAATGCTAGAAAGCACCTTGTCTGCATTTCTTTTTTCCCCTTCCAGTCTCTTTAATAAAAGTCTTGCTGAAAGCTGAGAGACAAAGGCTCCATTTCAGGGATGGGGGTGGAATTTCCAGGGTTGGTGCTTGGTTGTTTTGTTGGGCTTTTTTTCGCATGTGAGCATGACAGATGGAAAATGTTTCCAAGGGAAGTCTGCACAAGTGGCGGCCAAGAACTCCATGTGTAACTGAACTTGGCAAAGGAAAGAGAAAAAAACACCTCGGCCTCCTGCTTGAGCACTGCCTTATTCCATACCTCTCCAAGCACATGACATGTCTTTTTATTTTGACGGGTCTCATGGCAAGCCCAGGTCTCGCAATCTGATCAGCACAGAGTACACCTGAGGGACAGCTCGCTGCAGACTGCACCTGACTGCCAGATCTGACTCCACACTTCCACCAGCCTAGGAGACGTACTGAAATATGATGAAGTCATAATTTCTTAGTTCATTATGAAGTACTTACCATGTGGTAGCAGGATCAGGACCTGGATATACATACTCTGTTACTTTCCAAGCAGTCTGAAACACTAGTTCCAGTGCCTGAGGGTTCCTCCTTAATCAAAATCTGACCAAAGACATAGCTATCTTGATGATTTCTTGATACGCTCAAAATTGCATTCACCACTAATCAGTCAAACTTCAGCCAGGATAAATAACTGTTGTTTTGTTTAAAGCCACCTCATCATGTAGTGTCACAAAGTAAATGTACTATATTATCACAGTCTCACATGAGATATCAATGTCTGAATTGCTAAAGCATGAAGCTATTTTTTCTCCAGGATACCAATTACAGAGTAATTAGTGGTCCTCATCTCTTAGTTGCCACTACAATGTCCAATGCACCTTCTTCATTCTGTATTTGCTGTCTTCCTTCTCCATGCTGTTCGTTGAAGAAAGGAAGTTTCTTCTCTTCTTTCATGTCCCAGTTATGAAGATATAAAAATGCCAGGTTGATTTCATTTCCATCTTTCCATTGTTCATGCCTGGCTTCAACGTTGGAGGTTCATATTTTCTATCTTTTTTACCTCAAATTTTACCAGAAGGGGAAAGAAAAAAAAAATCAGCTCAAATCCACGCTGGTAGCACTGGTGTAGTCTATGGGCTGTCAAGAGTAAAGCCAAAAGCAGCCCATACTGGCCATGGTCACTAAATAATTACAGAAAAAGTTTGGGAAAAATCCCAATTGCCTGGTTAGTCACTGTAAGCTAAAGCAACTCTTTTGTCTGACTCTGAGCAGCAGCTCAGAAATCCAGTTTTAATTAGGCAGACTTACTGTTCTTTACAAAAGTATCCTTCAGCAGCTATCTCTGGGATAGATGCAATAAAGTGGTTTTAGCTATGCCTAATCTACATTGTTCTCTTGTGACACTTCCACTCAAAATAATTGTATTGGCACCTAGCAAATCCAAGAGAGGATATGTTGAAGAATTTGGATGGAGCATCAGAAATTATTATCCTACATCAAATTTCCTATAATAGCTCCAAGGGCAGGCTAAGGAATAATGTCCAAAAAACTACCATAACTTAAAAAGAGATTTTGCTAACAAAATAGAATATTTGTAAAGAAAAATATGTCTCGTGAATTTCAAGAGAAATGTGAATTTCAAGAGAAATTCACTTAAACCATTGATGGTTTTTTTGAAAACCAAGTTTGTTTCCTTGCCTTTGTGAGAAATCAGGTGACATCATCATTTTTCAGTGGTTGTGTTATATTAGATGGAAAATTATTTTACATTTTACATAAAACCAAGGTATGCATAGTCACAGATCTTGTTCATGAGTGGTCAACAGCAGATGTCAAGGGAAGAGTTTAAGAACAGAGGGAATGTTCAAGGCTAAATCTTAAAAATATACTCCTACTTTTCAACAGTTTCTAACTTGGGGATTTCCTGAACCAGAGTCATGTACTTGTGTTTAACACTCTTTCAGGTTTTTTTACCCCAGGAATGCATCTAGTTGTTTTTGCAATAGAGCAGTTGATTATTGAACCCAAAACTATATCCAAGCTGACCCAGGGGGAGTATTGACATGCAACTAAAAACATATCAAAGAAAGCAAAACATATGAGCTGCTTCTTCAAAATTTGTGCACAATCTGAAATGAAAATGCAAAAATGAGTATCAGAGATGCTGGAAAAAAATTATACAGGACAGACAGCTCTAACTGTCAGTATAATAGTTCCTTATGCAACCTTGGATACTACTAGCAGACCATATTCTCCATAATAGAGACTCTTGTAATATGCAATCTCACAAGAGATGTGTTTTTAATTACCAGGAGACAAAGGACTTCAGTTTTACATCTTGCCTGAAAAACAGCACACATAATTATGCTAAGATAATTATTCATTATGGACTCAGCAATCTGACACCTACTGATTCACCCACATCATTTTATTGTAGTGCCCACATTTTCCTTTGAGATGCCAATCTACAGACTTGATTTTGACTTCATTAAGGTAATGGGAATGTTTAGGATAACTGTGAAGGGGGGATATAGCAGCACTTGCATTTTAACTAAGCTCAGGATTTAGTCAGAAGCATCCCAAAATAAGTAAGGGTGAGAATTAAGCATTACCTCACTGGATATAGCCATGTCCATGTTCCTATTCGTTGGTACATGTTGAAAATGAGGTTCCAAGATGCAAAAAGACCCACAGGGTGTTGTTGGTGCTCCTGAAGCTTTACTTGGTTCTGTGTAACTGATTTGCTTGTCCACCCATCTGTCCTGTTTATTTTGAAAGATGTGTCAAGACCAAAGCCTCAGGGGACATGGCTGCAGATTTGGCAGTGATCCCTGGAATGGCCACTGGTGCACAAGAAAAGGAAAACGGTGACTGGCCAGGAAATTAGAATTGTTTTTATTAGCACTTTATTCACCCAAATCCACCAAGCAGTTCTCCTCATATGGATTTAATTACAAACTCAAAAGCAATTGAGGGGAAAGCATTAGAATTCGTTTAACTCATATCTGGGAAACAACCAGACACCTCAGGAAAGTTATTTGTTTTTGGTACTAAGTGTTAGCAGAGTTTTGCTCACATCACCAAAACACCAGATGTGTGCAATTTTTAAGTGACCGGTCTGTAAACACATTAGTACACAAGGTTACAATTCCCCTCCTGCCAGAATATTTGGAATTTACCCTCAGCAAATGAAATGTCCATAGAAAACCTATCCTGAAATTTAGTAAGCAAACAGATTGCCAGTCCTGTTTTAAATTGGAATTGGATCTACAGAGTTTTATTTGCTTGTACAATTCAGCCAGAAGTTCTCCAGGCTCCCTCTCAGCAAGATGAACAGGGAGCATCAAAACATAAAGTGGTTTTATTCATGCCAGGATGGAGATGTACAGTAAAGGACATTAGGTCTGGACAACTACACATGTGTTATCCCCACTAGTGATCAATCTGTAAATTGAAGTAATCTCTCTGTAAGTGCCTGTATTGAATAGTGCTTTGCATTTCACATGCACTCTTGTGCATGTAAAAACCATTGTTGATGTTAACTTGGATTGTGTTTTAAATAGCTTTGACAAATAGCAAAACAACTAGAGTTCATGCAGATTTCATTAGGCTTCTTTGCAAATCCAGTAGGAGACAATACATATTTTTAAGGGCCAGGAATGTTTTTCTTTCCCAGATCACTGAAAGAAAACATTTTGCTGACCATGGAAAATATAATATTCAAGGAAATCTTCATGTCTCTGTAGAAGAAGAATTAAAAAAAAAAACAAGATAAACATGGAATGTAACCACATTACTAGATAAAGGATGCAATGACTCACAGACCAATACTAGGAATGCACAAACATCCCTGTATAGATATGAGTGACTGATAAACGTAATTTATTGTTTTTTAGTTACTTCAATCCCAAAATACTTTTCCTTTACTCTGAGATAAGAACAACTTTGCTTTCCTCTCTTATTCTCTAATGGTAATGTTTGTCAACGCACTGTGCCCTTGTGATTATGCATTATAAGACGACTAAAAAAAAAAAAAAAAAGACATGTAATAGATCCAGAAAATATAGATTAGCTCAACATTTCAGAGATTAATTTATTGTGAAATACAAACACTCTGCAAGAAAAATGCTCATTTGAAATAATGTCATTATGACTGCAAATTAATTTTTACAGTAGAACTTAATTATCAGTTATTAACACAACATATTTAGGCATAAGGTCCAGGTTGCAGTAGCCCCCAGGTGTCACTATCAGATCTAACAAGCCTACCATCCCATGTCCCATGGCATGGCTGTGGTCACACAGGTGCTCAGTGCACATCAGGCTCAGGCCCATCCACAAGCTTCAATTTGCACAGAAGTGAGAAGCTATCATATAAAATAGATGTCATGGTTGGCTGACAACTGAAACTAGTAAGTCTGGTATATTGTCAGGATAAGATGGAGCTGGAGATAAGGATGGTTCACATAAACACCTGCTTATAATTAGGTTTGTTCTTCTAAATTGGTCTATGAAATGCTGTAATATTGTATGCCTGCACAGAAGTGAGATGTAAATTTAATGCTCATTAATGCGAATTATCAAGTAAGTTTCCTAACAAAGTCACATCCTTCACAATTTCACACTTAAAAACCTTTCTTTCCTTGATAGAAACATGAAAAAAGGACACTTATCAGGGATTTTTCTTTGCTTTTGGTCTCTCTACATATCTTGTCTGTACTGCCAAGTCATTTAAATTCTGAATGCTTGTGAAACCTATGTCCATTGGTTAAAGCTTTGGGAACTTATTTTGAGCCTAAACTGTTTTACTGATACATTATGATCGAAGTCATGGTGTTATTAATACTAATTTCGCAAAATGTAGACTCGTTTTAGCAATGTCTTGTTAGACAATATGAAACCAAAATTTCCCTACCACATAGCATAAACACCTAATTAAACAGTTTGTGTACAAATTAATAATTCTAAGGTAGTTGCCTTTATTATTTCCTAATCAGGATTCAGGGATATCAGTTTTTTCACTAGCTTTACACATCTATAGTGCAGATGCTTATGCCCAAACAAGTATCCCAGGGCTCCCTTCAATAGATAAAGGCACTTTTTAGAGTGATCCAGACCACATTGTGTAGAACAAGACTTTGGAACTGTGCTCTAGAAATGCCTGTTTCTCCCAATGGATTTACAGAAAGCTGAGAGGAGCCAGCTCACCCGTAGGTTTGCTATGCAGACCTCTAAATGAAATGACCCTAACATGAATTTCTTCATGCAGCCAGCATTGAGCCAGAGTGAACTGTGTACACTCTTCTTGACCTTGGACCTCTTATTTTAATTGTAACCTTATGCCTCTGAGACAACAGAGATGCCACCATTCCACATGTTTCCGCCCTCTCGCAAGGGAAGCACATCATTTATGACCCCACACAGAGGGGTGGGAGGAAAAGTGACCATTGCTTTGCTAGCCTGGCTTAATAGTGGCAGCTGGGGGAGGTTGTTGCTATGAGCAGTCCTTGCATGGTATCTTTAAAAAGGCAGCAGCCTTTTGAAACCATGGTAAAAAGAAAGTCAGAATGGGATGTGTGTTTCATTTTTAACTTTTGTACCTGTCTGTAGATAACAGTGAGAAATTTCACTGAGCACCACATAGTACAATGTTGAAGAGACAGAGCTCCAATATTCTGTCTTATGCTTGCTCTCAGTGAGACAATCCTGAATTGCAAATGGTGTAAAAATGCCACACAGCTTTGTTTTAGTAGGCATTATAAGGAGAAAGCCAACCTTATTCTGGACTGCATCAAAAGCAGTGTAGCCAGGAGGCCAAGGGAGGTGATTCTGCCCCTCTTTGCTGCTCTCATGATACCCAACCTGGAGTATTGTGTCCAGCTCTGGGGTCCCCAGTACAAAGCAGACATGGAGCTGTTGGATGAAGTCCAGAGGAGGGCCACAGACATGATCAGAGAGCTGGAATATCTCTCCTGCAAAGACAGGCCAAGAGACTTGTTCATCCTGGAGAAGAGAAGCCTTCCAGTACATAAAGCATGCCTACAGGAAAGATGGAGAGGTCTCTTTATCAAGGTGTGTAGTGATAGGACAAGGGGTAATGTGTTTAAGCTGAAGGAGGTTAGATTTTTATTAGATATTACTAAAACAAATCACTATGAGGTTGGTGAGACACTGGAATAGGTTGCCCAGAGAAGTTGTGGATGCCCCATCACTGTGGCTTTGGACAACTTGGTCTAGTGGAAAGCATCCCTGCCCATGGCAGAGGGTTGAACTAGATGGTCTTTGAAATCTCTTCCAACCCAAACCAACTGCCACACCATGTGTGTGAGAGAGCATTGTACTAGATTGGGGAAAAGACGTAAAACTCCAGTAATCCCCATGTAATGGGTGGCCACAGAATTGTCTGTTCTTGCCTCCACTGAGATGGGAGCAGTGGACAAGGGTCATGGCAGTCTCCAGTTCAGCAAAATGAGAAGAAACTCATGCCTGTAAAGAATCCAGACCATTTATCATTCCTATGGACAAAACATATGTTTCTATTTAATACTGCTGAAAACAGGAATGTATCTCTAACATTGCCATTACAGATTATATATTTTACAAGACTGAGATAATTGTGAAGACCTTTCTTGCCTACAGTAGTAATTAAATATCTATAATTACTCTTTAAACATGTATTTGGTCTTTCAATGACTTGTTAATGTAAATGAAAAATTTGAGCCTCTTTGTTAACCTTTTCCAGTTATTGGGTTTGCATGCTTTGTAGGTTGTCAACATTTGTTTAAGGGTTTGCTATAGATTATGTTTTTAACAGCACTCAAGATACTAGCAAGAGAAACATCAAAAATATTTGAACCACTTTGGAAAGTATTTACCCAGGCTTTAGATTTGGCCTTCGCAAAATATCCAGTCCGTAAATAACTGGAGAGAAATATATAAGATTTATTTATATGGAAAAATCATCCAAAGCTATTAATTCACCCTTTTTCTCAAAATATCCCAGATGAATAAAGGAAACCAAATCTCCCCAGCAGTTCAGGAAGAGGAAGAAAGAAATATCTCATGAGCTAACTAGTTGATACATACAGCCTATTTTCCTTACATAGCGTGCTGCACTTTGTAAGGACAGAGAGATAGGCTTAGTACCCAGTAGGCATGTCAAATAGTTATCATAACCAGTTCATAAGAGATTTGAGATTCACAGTATCTGGCTGTATCCAGCTTATTTTAAATTAGATTAGTCCAACCTAATTTTCTGTTCATGTCACGTGCAGCTATTCGAGGTGGAAGGCTATCAAATCAGGGCAGGCAAACAAGACTCAGAACTTCAGTCCTGTTGAAGGGCATGTGTAAGCTATGTCCTTTCCCCACCATGTGCCATTCCTACACTCAGAATATAAATATCACTCTGAGTGACACTCGTGAATATGTAAATGTGCAGTAAGTTTGGGGATATTAAAGTAGCCCTAACCTACCATCCCAGGGAAATCTGTGTGCCTGTGACTAAATGGGTATTTATAATTTCCTGAGCTCTGTGCTGGCAGCCAGCCAGCAGAGTGTGTACATTGAAATTAGAATAGATTGGGAGGCAGGACTTTGTTCCAAATTGATCTGGATGACGATAGCAATTCTGAACGCAGCTCCACTTTTTTAAAGGTTCATTGTGTTTTTCTAAAGAGGAGGGGGAAGAAACATTTAGGAAAATAACAGGAAGGAGATCTATGGAAGGACATATGCTTTTTATTATTACTGTATTTGATTCTCATACAGCATTGCTTTGTTATCATCAACATAAGAGCTTGCTAACGTCACATGCAGAAATGCACAGAGCAGGAATGAAGAAAATGCTATTTCTAGTCATCTATTTATTACTTAGCAATTTTCCTACTGTAAGTGCTTGCACTTTATAGACAAAAAGGTTTTATCACTTGTGTCAGTTCTAGCAAGGAAAAAATAATGTTCGTTAATGTTAATAGGATTAGTCCAGTTTTGTCACGTGGTTGATAGCTCTTTACCTGTCAGTTTACTGTTGAGAATTACTCTACCCTTTCAAATGGTAGACACATTTGGTAGACACATTTGGTAGATTCAAATGGTAGATACAAATCCAAGGTTGTATGTTCATACAACCTTGGATTTTTGCTCCTATAACATTCAGTATCTACCGTATATAGCAGGATATTTTAGTAGACAAATGTGCTGGGTTTTTTGATGTTTGTACTCTTCTGTAAAATGATTTGTGAAGTGATAAGTCAAAACCATTAAAGATGCCAAGCATCAGCATTAATTTTATTAGCTTACCAGAAGCACTGATAATGTCTTCTACTTTGAATGCTTGCCAGAATGATAGGCCAGGCATGCAGTTCACCAGGCATCAGAGTATTCAGGGTGCAACTGCTTAAAAAAAAGATCTGATGGAGTGCAAAAATATAAGTCCTGAGTTGACATATTTTAAAATAATTACAGCAGAAACTTACCTTGTGGCACTATTTGTTCATTCCTTATGACTCACTACAGAAGATGAAATAAAACTAACCCAACTAAGTCTGTTTTCACTAAGTGCCACAACTCTCTGTATGTGGTCCTCAAAGTTATTCCCAAACTGCTGTCTTTACATTACCTGGGCAATCACTGACCCAGCTCCACATCGTTAAGAGCTATGATAGTAAGAGCATCACTACTACTCTGAATGTTGAATACACAGATTTACACCTCAGATTTGACCAGCAATAAGAATACAGCTCATGGTCTGTCTGAGCCATTCCCCAGGACATCTCAAGACATATATTAGCCTATACTAGCCACCTATGACTAGTAGATTTGAACATATACTTGCCAAAAGCAACATAGTTCATTTAGTGACACCTTTGGCCATCCTTTGATATGACTCATGTTGACTAATATCTTTCTTCAAACATAAGTAAATCATGTAGGCCTGAGTTCTTGTTTTAAAGTACATGTCAAACATTTTTAGCATATAGCCTTCAGCCATGTACTTCCTATGCTATCAGAAATTTTTTTTTCTTTACACCAGTAAAACTCAGTCCCTGGGTAAACAGCTATTTCACGACCCTTTGAGATCACCAGTGAGCACTAAAAAATTTCTCAGTCAAAAGAATTACATGTTTTTCCTTTTCTTTCAGAGCATCACAGAGCAGGGCTTTCACATTTAAAGCCACACAAGGCATCCTCTAAATGTTTGGAAAAATACCATCAGGACCTAAACAATTCAAAGGAAATAGCTTCCTCGAAGCTGGAATCCGCTTTAGCATGGGCAGCTGCCTCTCAGCAGAGTGTGGCTTTCCATCTTGCAGCACAAAAATGCTCATTCCCTTTGATCTGCCTCCCTTGCAGCTGCTCAGCAGCGGATCTAGGAGCCCCATACAGATGTGATATAGCTCTGAGCTGTGTTAGTGACTGGCCTGACTTGTCCCAGTTTCCAGAAATGATCTGGCTAGTCTGAAAGCAACAGTGCAGCAGAGCACAATATCCCCTTTCTCTGTCCTTCATGTATCCATGTTAAGCCATAAGTCTCAGTGGTGCTCTGACTCATCTGAGATCCACACAAAGGGAATTTCTTACAGTCCAAAAAGAAACACAACATGGTGTTGAAGAAACATCTCAACCTGTACTGTGAGCAGGTGGGGTTGTACATACAAAAGAACCTCAAGGGAGTATGTACCAAGCAGATGCTTCACACAGATTCCTGTGGAGACAAGGCAGGCAGAACCAAACTGCCTGGGATATGACATACTCTAAAAAATCACAGTGTTACACTTAGGATGTTTTAAAACAGATATTTGAAGGTAGGGAACTTACACACTACTGAGTGTGAGCTGTAGGCTGTTGGAATCTCCACTTCCCACAGATGCATAGTTTGCTGCAGGCTACAAACAGAGTCCCCTTTCCATGGAGTCCCCCTTGTTCCATGACCTCAGGGCTTATTGGATTATTGAGTAACACTGAGGGAAGAGAAGGGGAGAGGGAAAAAAAAACCAAAAAAAACCAACCCCTTTGGATAGCAAAATCTTCTCTCCTGACCCACTGAGCTCTCTTTACAGCCAAATTGCTGAATGGCATATGCACATTTTCAGTAATACATCCCTTTTTTTTTTTTTTTTTTTGTTTTAGAAGTTCTTTTGTAGGAACCTGATCAACATAAATGGTGCCAAAACATTTGTTGCACTCAGGAAAAAATTGGTGGCCATCACATCCCATTCCCAATGGTGAATAGTGAGTTACTGATGATGACAGATGTGAACCTCTCTCCCTCATTTGTTAATGAGACAAGAGTGTTAAGGAGATGAGCATTAACTTTAGCCTCTATAAGTTAAATTTCACATGTACAGCTGATAGAGGAGCTATGCAGCAGACATAGCACAACAGATAAGCTGTACATTATCATGATGTTGGTGCTGAATACTCATACTGATGGTACCTCAGCCTTACAGATGCCTTTGATGGGCCAGCCTGGCTTCCTTCTGTTCTCTCAGGTAAAGAGCATCAAGCATATTTTTAGCTTTCTTGAAAACATCCCAGTAGCTGTCATGCTTTTACTAAGTATTCTTAACAACTTCTCAGTCAAATTTTAGAAGTGGTCTCTGAAATTTTAGGGAGCGTGGTTTTGCTGCAGACATCAAGAAGAAACCTAGGAGGGGACTACTTCCTAAGTATATTTTGTTTGGCGATGTCTGGTTGCTGAAAGAAACAAAGATTATGTGATGCCCACATCTATCTGTTAGTTCCTTTAATGTCTTCTAAATATATCACTGATGTTTTTGCCTTTTTGGTGGGTGGCAAAATATAAGAGAAACTTAATGACAGCCTCCCTGAAGGTTAAAATGAGGGCTCGTACTTCAATTGTCACCCCAAAGACCATCTATGAGCTCAACTTTAACACACGAATCCATAGGAAACCAGTTTTGAGTGCTGCTCACCAGATTAATTTAAAAGTTGTGAGAGCAATCTGTATTCTTATGTACAAAATAACATCTGTAGAAAGGAAAGAGCTGTCTTACATTAGCTCTGCCTAAGCTTTTTGTCTCTGAATTAAGTGAGCAGCAGAACACTAACTGCTGTGTAATGTAGCTTCTACAAGATTCTGGCTTTCATTAAGAAAATTTCAAGCAATCCTACTTTCTAGCATATCAGCTAGGTGATTTCTGAGTACCTGTAAGTATCTTAAGTGGCTGTTCCGGACTTTCAAAAACAATATTGAAGAGCTGGATCAAAATGCAAAATTAAATACGCCAACCAATAAATCTGGCAAACAATCCCAAACAAATGATCTTTTAAGTGAATATTACCCTTTTGTTCTCTACTCAAACTGTCTGTGGACACCCTGCAGTTTTCACTCAGTATTCAAAATTATTTTAATTACGTTTTTGAATAATCTGTGTCACACAGTTGTTTCTTGTGGGTATTGAGTATTCAAAACTTAAACTGTACTCATAGTTCCATTGCACAAATAGGCCACATCCTTGGGCAGCCTGTTCCCTACTGAAAATTGTCTTGCTGCAGTCATCACCACTGTACCTGCTGAGTGAGTATATGTGTTTCTTAGGAAATTTTAAGACTTTTAGGAATCCTACTGGATCAAATATCTTTTTTAATTTAAATCTTGATGATTAAAAGTATCTCTCAACATTTGTTTGCAAGAAGCTGAGTTTCAGAACTTTCATGAATATTGGTGGGAAGCAAATCCCACACAATGTGAAAGCACAATAAAACAGCAGATACTATCACTTTGATAATATATGAATATTTATAAACTTTTTAACATCAACCATGTCATACAACATGTCTAAACAGATTCTTAAAGCTGTTCATCTACAAAGGTTTAGTATGTGGAAACATAATTTATTCAATCCTTTTCTCATGTTATCAATCCTAAATCATTTTGATAGCTATCTTTTTTTTACTCACTCCCTCTATAGCATGTGCTACTGCCCTTGCCAATGTTTCCCCTCAAGTAATAACCCAGGTATCCTTTGATGCAAGGTTACACAATGGCAGGAGACACAAAATCTGAAGTGTTATTTGAAGATGTATATTAGTTTTTTATTATAAAGTTTCCTCCCTTTGAAGTCCTAAGGAAACTACAATTTCCTTTCTTCTGCTGTAAGATATATATCCACTGTTCCAGAGAACAGTTAAACACATCTCCCGTAACAATTAATTTCCCAGGCCTCGCTGAAACTTAGGCGCAGTTCAAACAGTTCTTCCAAAAATCTCTATGTTTCCATTCAGGTGATGAGGAATCCTACCAAGAAACAAAGCCTTGTTTGCCATTCTGTATCAGATTGTACTACGCAACAGTAGTGACTGCTCTTGGGAGCTAGCCATTCATCATGTTAAAAACTAGGACTTCAAAGGCCAATGGGTTGCACCAGCTCTATGTAAAAAGTAGTTGTATTTTCATGGCTTGCTAAGTTTTTGTGGCCGAGTGACTCACCTCGTAAACACTGTGCTATATAAGCTGTACACGGAGTGAGCCTTTATGCAAAGCATTCCACTGACTTCAGTGAGGCTATTTGTGTATGCTTTCGAAAGTGCAAGTGCAGTTTATACAGCATAGCCCTTGGCATGTGTCTGAGACTGAACAGAGCTCAAAAAGCAACGGCCCTGCAATGTGCTGGCTGGAGCTTGCGGGGAGACAAGCAGAGAGCAGTAAATTAGAACTGCAACTCAGAGCTGTGCCATCATCACTTACAAGTACTTATAAATTGTTTATCTTCCCCCTTCATGCTGTAGCTATAGGCTTTCATGTTCCTACATCTGCTAAATATGACTGCTCTGCTTACTTACCTGTCTCCCAGAAAGGTAGAAAGGCTCACTTACAGCTTACATCAGACTCTAAGGGGTAAAGCACGACCTTTGTGCTGAGCATTGTCACCTGTCTTAATTTTGATTGATTCCCGTTCACCTGTATCTGATCAGAGTATGGGAAAACATGGGTGAAGGGTAACAACGTGACAAGGTTGAATTTTTCCATTTCTGTGGATGAGAGTCTAATAAAAAAGAGAGTTCAGGAGAGACATAGGCCATTATTAAATGGCTTGTGTTTCGTTAGCATGCCCCCTTTGACTCTTCATTGTAGCACCCTCCTTTGGTTTGCCACAAGCCACACTTTTCCAGAAGCAGCTATGAAAAGCATGGGCAAGTGAGAGAAGCACCTTATCACTCACCAGTAAAACGGTCAGCAGAAATAACGTGTTAGATTTTGCATCCAGACGTACTGTTGGTCCAGCTTCAGACAATATCACTCAGTCACTGTCACCGCAGTAACTGAGGGCCATTGCAGCATCCTCACCTCCACGTGGAGGTGTAAGCGCAGATTAGCAGTGGATCGGTGTAATCCTACCACCTGGTTAACAAGAGCAAATGGGAACAAAAGAAAGTAAAAACTTGGATTTGCAGACTACCTTTTATCTCATGAGCACACCATGCTTTCCTCCGAGTGCTATTCTTAGTGTCCCTATGGCAATGTGATCATTTAGGATGAAGGAGGGGTGGGCTTGCTCAGCTCAGCTCAAGGGTTTGTGGTAGACCTGAAACCTATGTATCTTTACTCCCAGCCCTCTGCTTTGACCTCTAGATGATGTTGATGATTCAGTTCTTTGTGGTTATATGAAAGCTATCTCAGACACGTCTGTTTCCAGGCAGTATCACGGAGATACCTCCTTCTTTTAAAATTGACTGCAATTGAAATACTACAACTAAACTCCACTTAATATATTACCAAGCTGACATACAGCTTCAAATTCAGTCTGTGAAGTCTCATCATTTTGAGAGCAGAAACTCTTCAGTCACTGAGAAAGACCCAAAAAGCTCCTGAAGTCTCATAGGAGTATTAACCTCTGGTAGGGATCTGTCTTAATACACCAGAGAACAAGGGTCAGCGTAGTCCGACAAGAAGCGTGGGGGATTAGCAGAAAGAAAAAGTCTTCTAATAGCCTAGAGTATAAACATGATTATAAGGGAAATTTATAATTTTGCCTGCCAAACTTCAAGCAAACCAGCCAAGCTGCATTAAGATTTTAATAACATTTTCTCTTACTACCAAGGACGCTGTGCCAGAAGCCCTCAGGCCTGCCTGCAGTCATATTACTATACTTGCAAAGCATACTGACCCCAAAGATGGTGCAATCTATTTCTGGCACAGATTAAATGACCTCTGCGCTTTTTGCATCTAGCTGTGGAGAAAGCTGCAGGTGGAGGAATGTTCATCCCTCAGTTAAGCTAAACCTTTGTTTGCTGTGTTCGCATGAATAACTTATAGGGCCTTGGCATCATGAACAGCAGCGCTGACACAGTTGACATGACAGCACTATAGACTGAATCCCGATCTGCCCTCTGAGGAGAAGATGGGATGTTTGCTCGTTTCACATTTCACCAAGTTGGGCTGTTCAACTATTTATAAGATGAATAGAAATTTCCACTACTTCAGCTGACACACCTGCCTTTACCTAGCAACTGCTCAGCGGGAGCCAGCTGAGACAGAGGAGGCTTTCAGAGGTGCAGCCTGGCAAACAGGTTGATGCTGCCAGCCCTGCCAGTCCCCTCCATGCCGACTCTGTCTTCTTGGCTAGACGGTGGGCCCTTCCATTCTCCCCAGCAAGAGCTATTTATACTCAGCATAGCCCAGGGAGAGGCAGGCCCTCCCCACATCACCCTCACTAGACAGCGAGCAGTGTGAGAGCAGTGTGGAGCTCTGCAGACATGCTGGTTCACATGGGGCGTGGAGATGGAAGTTTGTCCAGCCTGGCATGGAGTGACCACTTTGGTGGCATGAAGTGTCTTTTCCAGTGGTGGGATGCTACAGCCCATCCTCTGCTGCAGCATGGCTCTTCATTCTGCCTACACCATGTGGCCCCTTTGGAGTATCTGGTGTTCTTTGACAGTTCAGGGAAACCACACACAGACATGGGCCATTTCCACCCAGCCTCAGGTCCATGGGAATGTACCCACCATCACATCCTGATGTTTTGCTGGGTTTGAACAAGGTGGGGAGTTTGATGATCTGCAACCTGGCACACACATAGTGCTTTCAGTTGCTGAGATTTTGTGTTTGTCTCACATGTCTGTAGGATCTCTCAGATAGCCTGTTGCCACCAGAATCCCAGTAGAAGAAAGGACGGGCCCATCACAATATGTCCAAGGGCCCCAGCCACCACAGGCTGATCTTCCAAAGAAGTCTCTGAGAAAAGCCACTTTAACATCGATTAATATATAAATGAGGTAGCACTATCAGGGGAGAACATGAAAAATGACACTTTCCTACCTCTGTGCTGTAACTGTGGAGAGGAATTAACAAAAGCCTGAGGTAAAGGATCCAGAGCCAGAGGATCCAGAGGACCTGTATTACAGTAATACCGAATCCAGTTCTAGAGAGGAGTAAAGTCCCATAACCTTGGTGGCTTCAGACACTCAAAACTGAGGAAGGGAGAATCCCCACATAGGATGCTGCAGCTCAAAGGCAGGAATTGAGAAGTACATTGAACAGACAAAGAGGGGGTGGCAGCAAGCAGCACATGTGCTAGCACAGATTAATCATGCGTGCTGTTGCCAGGTTAAGCATAAAACAAAAAACAAAAAACAAAAAAAAAACAAACAAAAGAAAAAAAAAAACAAAAAAAATCCCAAATCAAATCTGTTTGCCTTTACTAGATGTCCCTTCCATGCCTGTTCTCAGGAGGGACATGGGGGTGCAATGCTCAGCAGTGCTCTCAGCCAGCCAGGAGTATAGGCTGAGGCATCTGGGAACTCAGAGCTTCATCTCAGAAAGGAAGGGGGCTCCTGAAGGGGGCTGTTTTCTTTATTCTGATACCTGAAATGTTTAACCACCAGTACCTGATGTTTTTGGAGCCTGTAACTAAATGTGAGGTATTCTTGTTGTTCACAATATCAAACCAACGTGGCAGCTTTACAAAAAGGATATTTGACTACACGGTTTCAATGCTGAGGATGAAATGACCATAATTGCTGCAGTATTATGAATTGTATTTGTGAAGGAAAGAGTTTACCAAACAGCAGCCAGGAGAGAAGATAAAGCAGCTAGGTATTATGGTTAAAATTAGATTGACCTGAGTTCAGATTATAAATGTCAGGAAAAAAAAAAATGTGGTTTAGAAAGGGAAAGGAAAAGATGTTTCCAGGAGACATGCTTCAGTTTCAAAATATCTCACATACTTTTCACAAAGAAAAATATTCAGTAGCTTTTCTCCCTTGTGCTTGACACATGCTCTTAAACGTAGGGCTGAGATCAGATGTGAAGGGGAGAAGGTTCCCAGCAGCAGGTGAATCTAAATCAAGAGTCATCCTTTTTTATTTCAGTAAACTTGGCCAGAGACTGATGGTAATCTGCAGACTATTTCTTCCATTCCTTTCCTTCCCTTTCCCATTCCTCCTCCCCAGCCCTAGCACTGCTGTTCAGCTTGGTAGCGAGCTGTTTGAGCTGTTAAAGCTCTTTGCTGGAGCTGTGGGTGCTCTCTTTAAAACTGAAAATCATCCTGCCGTCATCCACCTTGCTTTAACACCCACCCACTTAGGAAATCTGAAAGCTGTGTATCTCCTCAGAAGCTGCTAATGCTATTAATTTTCCTACCTTAACAGTTTATCCAAAATGTGAAATGCAGCTTTTCTGCAGATTCCTGGGCTATAGCACATTCTTCTGCATTTCCCATACACATTTCAGTGTCTGTTTTCCATGGTTAAAAATAAAAAAGCCTGATTCAACCCTCTTTTATTTCATTTTTACATGACTGAAACACCATTGTTTTTACCTGCACAGCACAAGCCTGCACCCCCTAAACCTTATTGTGGTTCTTGCCCTGTTTCTTGGCAGGTTAAATTACCCTCTCTAACCACAACCAGACCTTTTCCCAGACTCAAGCTAAGTGATTTAGACATATCCTGGATCTCTCCAGCTTGCAACGTAGACGTACCTGTGTGAGGGGCACAACCACAGTTAACTGTACCATCCAGTTGCCATGAGTCTCACGCAACTGGCTACCTAAGCACTGTTAATGATTTACTTATCAAATGAAGGTAATTGTCGAATGATCAGATGGTTTAAGTGCCCACTAAATTTTAAGTCCTACATTAGGAAAATAGTCTTAAAGCACCAAATTTAGTGGGATCCCCATATATCATCATCTGTGAATAGAGCAACTCCTACCCTGCTCTCAGAAGGTTTTCTCTCACAGTTTGTCTCACAAGGCCTTGTCTTCCCAAAGTGATACAGAAAAGCATGTACTGAAGATAATTTACAGTCACACGAGGGTCTTGCTGTTGAACCCTGGCTTCAAAATGGACTTTTTAAGACAGCAAAATGGGGCATATCCAAATTCTATGACAGGAGGTTCAAGCCATCCTAGATCCTATTCAAGAACCCTGCAAAAGTTTAGTCTCCTGTGTAGAGGAATCCGGAAGGTCCAAGGGAGAGCCAGAAAGAGGATACTGGTGGGGAGAAGAAGAGTCTGCTCAGTGGGCAATGCTCCTTGGGTCTGATGGGAGCAGTGAAAGCAAGTTGTGCTCCAGCACAGGAAATCTCAGAATGCTTTAGGTTTATACATATGAGACAGGCACTCCTTAAAGAAGGCCTCAAAAGGACCTGACAAACCCAGTTTAGCCTATATCTATTCCCTGATGATTCTTGACTCAACCAGAGAACCTTGTCTGAGAGCCAGAGCATGGGCCCAATGCTCTAATTTAGGCAAAATATAGGATGCATTCAAGGACCCCACCATATTTATTGTATAGAAAGAGATTAAACATGGTAAGGATTTGTTTGAGGCAGTTTTAGTAGACTTAACATCATAAATGCCCTCAGTCCTAGAAAAACAGCACATTTGGCAATAAAGCTAAAAAGGCTAGATCTAGAGCTATGGGTGTGCTGCCCATTACATGGCCAATGACTGTACTGAGGTGAAAAAGCTAAGAATTCCATTCTGTGAACTGTCTTAATGGTTGTTCTGATCTAGGGAGAGACCTGACAATATTGATCAAAGTCATTAAAACATAGAATGTTAATTAAACCAAAATGACCAGATGAAACACAATAACATGAGAATGGCTTAATCTTTCCAGCAGGTTTAGTTAATTCAAAAGGTAACTAAGACTCAAGCTTCCCTTGGGAGCCAACACTGTAATAGTCCATTTCATTCCATGCACTATGACTGAGACAAGATCTAAGGAAGTCATGAACAGCATAATAGGAAAGATCTTATTTTAAACCTCAGTCACTGGTGGAAATAAAACTCATTCTTCTTTGGAGGCATGTTAAAAAGTAGGTTAGGGGTTTGTTTGCAATGGGAGCTTTTTGTTTGTTTTACATAATTTCCAGTAGTACTGTCTTGCCCTGTGTTGTAATAGCACTGACCATCCTTTCCTGCTGTGGTAACTTCAGTTAAGCAGCATTATTCAGTACCAAGCAGCTTTCTAGTTACTATAGTAGGTATGATGTGGTGGATCTTCTTCTATATGTTACAAAAGAGGAAGCTACTGAGTACTCAGGAGTGGGAATCGTATGAGGTTAGGGAAGACCAGCATCGCTTCGTGAAGGTGCAGGAACCAGAAGGAACATGAGTTGCTAGCAGAACAAGACCATTTCATTATTTCTATCATGCCTAATATGTTGTTCCCCAACACTAACCAAATTCACAGCAGGCCCATCACTATAAAGAAGTCTTAGGAGTGGATATAAATGGTCATGTAACTGAGAGCTAGAGTTTATATTTTCTGACAATCAGAACATAGCCTTTTTTCCTTTTGTGCAGCTAACTGTGAGGAGTTCTTTTAAAGTTAATGATGTAAATGAGGAAAAAATTAGGCTCAAAAAAACATCTTTTTGTAGCTACAGATTTCAAAACCATCCATAAAATTGCTGCAAGCTGAGCTGCAGCATTTGGAATACCAGCTGAAAACACATGACTGAGGGAAGCGGATTGAGTAGCTTGCTTCATAGTCTCTGTAGCATAGGTGTGAGATTTGAAAAGCTAACAGCATGTGTAAGCTAGCAGGAGGGTGACAGCCAAGCTGGATCTGTGACAGCCACAGTCGTACCCAGCCCTGACCCCATGGGGACTCCACACCCACAAAAAACTTGACAGCAGTGTATCTTAGAGTATGAGAGCAACATTACCTGGAGGGGGATACTCATTCCTCCTACTTCCCACCTTCACTTGCCATCTGTGATTGAATAAACTGGAAGCAAGATGGTCTCAGGAGGATATTATCTGCCTTCAGCCCCAAGCTAGCTGCTGCTGTCTGCACTGTACTGTGTGTGCACTAGCCTCACCCTGCTCTAGCTCAGGGATCTCCTTGCTCTGCTACAAGGCATAGATGTGTCCTAATTATCCCTTAGCTTACACCATCCATGGAGCTACTCACAGATTCATTAAAGGCTGAACATTGTGGCCATGAATGAATAAATAATTGCAAACCCGCAGTTAGGTCCAAAGATGTAAAAGTAATATTTCTTGTCCAAGATGAAGTCTCTGCTTTGCTCTCAGGGTTGCACACTCACTGCTGAATGCTGAGGAGCAGTGCCAGACCTGAGGACATACCTTTCAAATGTCATCATAAGTGTCCTGAAATGCTGACAAACCAGAAAGCCATACAATTATCATTTAAATATTTGATCACTGGCAGAAAAATATGCATCCTAGCAGATATCAGTCTGTTGTAAAAACAACCCCTTCAGGTAATCCCCCTTTGTGCTCCTAGTCCCTACTTACTTTAGTAGAGTGTTTTGGAGGGCCACAGGCTCTCCCTGCACCTAGCTGGAGCCAGGCTGCTGAGCCATAGTGCTCAATGTGCCCATTTTTCTAAATGAAAGTCCTCTAATCATCATCACTGTTATCATTGTACTTAGTTTCTGCCTATCCACAAGGAGATCATTCCTCTTTCCCTGTGGGATAGAGATTGGGTTTCTTTTTTTTTATTTTTTTTCCTCTAGGGATTCAACAAACAAACCCACTCAAATGACAGGGATTATTATTTCCCCAGAGAAAGCGTAGTGCCTATCACAATTTTACTCTTTCTTTCTGGAGAGCACCCAGTGGACCTCCAGGTTATCCTCTCCTCACCCTACCCTCTTTTACAAATGTTTCACCAACCGTTTGGCTTCTATGCATTTACCTGCAAGGCTCTCCAAGGACAAAAGGATGGCAGCTATTTGACCATAAAGGCAGTTTAGTTCTACACGCAAGGGCAAAAATGGAGATGGAAATGAGATCAGTGAAAACACTGCAGCTCTATTTCCCTAATGAAGCAAAACTCTCACACCGAGCTGGGCTTACACACTGTAATCAAGTACACTTCTCACAATGCTGGGGTTATGGAGAGCCCTGCACAGAGCAGGACAATTATCAGCTGCCATGGCTCAGAAGGTCTCCATTACCCCTCTTTGTTTTGCTCAGTTATCAGCTTATAGTCAGGTAGAAAATGAAAAAATATCCTTCCTTTTTGGAAGTATTTGTAGCAGGAAAAGGAGATGCTAAATATGTATGTATCTCCTCCTACCTCCCCACCTCCCCCAAAAACATAAGGTGAAGGAGAGAGGTGGTTAAGAAGATTCACTATTGTTACTCTGGTTATGTTTTCACAAGGATGATCTAAGCCTAACTCTCAGTCTGTTTTTGAAGGACTGCTTTGTGGGAATTACTTCATAAGTGATCAATAGTACTGAGCAACTTCAAGTGTTCTGAGAAGGATTTTTCCAGTGCTGAAAGGCAAGGGCTGGTGGACAGCCTAGAGGAGAATGAAACGGATGGAGAGACAAAGTGAAACAGAGTAAGATAAAACCCTGGACCCCCAGAAAGATTTGGAAATCTAGCTCCTCATTTTACCAAGATTTTATCTTGCTCTTTAGGAAATCTAGTGTTTCCCCTGATTTTGCCTTCCTTCCTTCCTTCCTTCCTTCCTTCCTTCCTTCCTTCCTTCCTTCCTTCCTTNTTCCTTCCTTTCCTCCTTTCTTTCTTCCTTTCCTCCTTTCTTCCTTCCTTCCTTCCTTCCTTCCTTCCTTCCTTCCTTCCTTCCTTCCTTCCTTCCTTCCTCGAAGCAGCTGAGATTCAAAGCCACTCACAGATACAGATGTGTGGTTCTGATGGCATGTAGGTAGTGATGGTGAAACAGTCAGTTTCTTCTGTCAAAATATATAGAAAATGCTCAGTGAATAATTTGTTTGGAAACTTCGGTGGGACTGCAGGATCTAAGACAAAGTAACGGTTTGATAACTGTATGTATGCAACTTTCCAAGCTCTGCATGCAATAAAACCTATCCAGGCAACACATACAAGTAGAAGGAAGTGTCAGTGAGAAGCAAGTCAGAAAATTGCACTAAGCAAATTATTCTAGAATAGTGAGATACATTCTATCCAAAAAAGCACCAGAAAGATTGATCAAAAATAATTTAACTTTTGGTTAAGAGTATAAGCAGATGTGAAAGAAAGAAAATCTCTAGGCAAACTGTTCGCAAGATGTGACCTGTGGCAAAATAAAAGGCTTGTTCCAAATCATAGGGACAAAAGTACTTCAGCTTTACTATGTCAAAAAAACAGACCAAGAAGGCATGCAAAATGAGAGAAAAAAAAAGTTAGGATCTTATAGGAGTATAAGGGAGAATTTTGGAATCAAAGAATGCTTGAGGTTAGCAGGGACGTATGGGGATTTTCTACTTCAAATCTTCTGCTCAAAGCAAGGTCACTCCAGCAAGTTGCTCACTCTGTGTCCAGTTAGGTTTTAAAAACCTTCAGAGATGAAGAGTCTGGGCAAGCTGTGTTCATCAGCTTTACAGTACAAAATTATTTCTTATATTTAAAAGATTTGTGCCCACTACCTCTCTTCAACTCATGTTTTTGTCTTCCTCCATCAGGTATTTATACACATTAATAAGATCCCCTTGATCATGTCTTCTCCAGGAAAATCAGTTCCAGTATTCTCAGACTTTCCTTGTATGAAAGATGCTCCAACTCCCTAAAGAACGTTGTGGTCCTTCACTGTATTTGGTCCTGTATGTTCATGTATCTTTTTACTGGGGATCCATATAATGGACACACAACTGCACCTGTGTGTCACCAGGGATGAGTCAGGTAAGGGGAATCAGTGTACTGACACAAAGGAAAAAAAATCACTGGCAAAACATATGATGGTTTGGTATTGGGGATAAACTAAAAAATATCTGACAGCAGAGTGATAGAAAATCCAAATTTCCCCCAAAAACATTGAACCTGGGTGGTATCTGAAGGATTCCTATGGTACATCAATGAGACCAAGAGAAGAACTCAAGATATTCATGCTTTTACTTCAGGAACTCAAAAAATAATGAACAGCTTCTGCACTCTGCAAATTGGTTTGTTCAAAAAAAAAAAAAAAAAAGCTGGTAAAGGAGCATGAAGTTCAAAATCAAGATTGTTCTACTTCTAATCAGGTGGAAATTGTCACTGAGCAACTCTTTTAGGGCAAGTTGCAAGCCAGATCCTACACATGCATGCACACACAGGAAAAATACATGAAAGCATACCCCCAAAAAAAGAAAAAGAAATAAAGTTATTCTGTATGAGCTTCTCAGTGATCTGGTAAGAATGTTCTCAAGAAACATTTTACCTGATGAAAGCAATGGTGTTAATGCTTGCTTCACCTTTGGCAAGGCAGGGTGGGCAAGTGAGATGTTCATTCAACTGAATCATGACACACTTAATAGTCAGGGAACTACTTTTACAAACACACTAGCACATCTCTCCAAATCCATTCCCATCAGAGGATACACACAAGTTGTAACCTGAGAGTATTACATATTAGCAAAATATGTAATTGGCTCCATGTATAAATTCAAATACTTCTATCAAAGTTTGTCATGGCCCAAATATTACAACATAGATTTTCAATCTGAAAACTGAGCAAAATTGGAGAAACAAGAGAAGAACTGAGGTCATTTACCTCAGGCCTCTCTTCTAAGAGGCTAACTGGAGTTCTGTAATTACACTGAAGTTCTGTATTACACTTGTTACCCTATAACACATATATTCACAGTAAAAACCTTTGCCATATGTTCTTAGGACAGCTGTGTGCTCCTGACTACCCACATACTTTCAAAGTAGCTTGATTATACAGCTATTTCTTAGAAACTTCCTTTCCCTGCAATGCCTTTTTTTTTTTTTTTTTTGATGCCTGTAGGATTTAAGCCACTTGCCAGGAATGAGAATTTGGTGATGACTGGAGGAAATGAGCAGAGGTCTGTGCACACAGGATGCTGGAGGCTGGGGGAAGGAATCCTGCAGGGAACAATTTCACCCCACTTTGGTTTGCAAGTCAAATACAGCTCCAGTTCTGAATGATAATTAGACTTCTGATGAAAATTTAACTCTCAGTTTCTGAATTGGACAATGAGTGCAACCAAATAGGAGTAATGATTGCTTGATACATCCATCACCAAAAGCAGCACCAAGTAGCCAGCAATATTGAGGTCCCAAACATTTAAGTGAGATCACATGAGTATTCTTAGAACTTGAACTATCCCATCTGTGCAGGTAGCAGCAAGCCCATATAACCCTATATTTTCTTTGATCCTCCAGATGTATATATTCATCAGGAAATCTATTTGTATTCTCTTTCTGTAGAATACAATTTATGGCAGAAGTCCAACAAAACGAATATAAATCTGGGTTTTTGCCAAAGAGTGGTTCAGTAAACATTCAATCTTTGTTTCAAGTTTCCAAGAAGCTTTTATATATAATTTAACAGTTCCCAATAATGACACATGGCAATAAGAAAAATCAGACGTAGCACCGAGTGGGGAGAAGCCCAAACTAAGAAACTCTGCTTGAGGATCTGAGTTGGTAGAAGTGGTCTGAGAAGGAGACAACAGGAAGACATGAGAAGGGCAGAAGATAACAAGGTGTGAGACAAGGAGGCAGAGACACCTTGCTTGGCAACAGGAGGATACCCAATAAGTGGAAGTATAAAGAGAGCTAAGCCGAAAGCATAGGGAGGAGGAAGAGTAGGGAAGGAGTGAGGAGACAGAAGATTGAAGAATGGAGAGTACACAATGGAAGAAGAAAAGGCATTTGCAGTGGTGCCTAGCTATTGAAAGGCAGGGAATCACTCATGTAGATAATAAGAGAAGAATGTAGTATTGATTTTAAATCTTTGGAGTTTAGAAACAAGTATTATTATTTTTAGCTAAAATATTATTCTCCTAAACCTCTCCTAAATCTCTTAACTTGGTGTAACCCAAAAGGGGAGTCAAATTAATGAACTACAATAGCAATGGTATTGCAGATGAATACCAGTCCTGTAAAATGTAATGAGTGGTTATTCAGGAGATAGCTGGGAAATGTTTCTGAAATAAAAAGTGAATGTACTTCACATTTCTTCCTGATGAACCATTAGTTCTATCCAATCAGGATCTCAAATAGCTTGTTTCTTTTTTTTTTTTTTAATTATTGTATTTCCTCATAATAACAAAGGGGATGTGTTATTTCCATCAATGTCTAGGTTATGATGTTTAAACACATGGAATCACATCTTTGTGGTTTGGGAGAAGTGGTATTTTGCTATGATAATAACACCATTTCTGCATAACTAGCCACTGACCTTTGTTCTTCTCATCAGTAAATAGACCATCTTTGTAACAAAAGTAAAGCTGAGGGATTTGAAAATGTCGAAATAGCAGAGCAACAAAGAGCCCTTGGCCCATATAAATATTTACATTTGAAATATCCATTTGCTGAACTGAATATTTCAGCTGTTGAGGGCAGCCTGAATCTCATTACATCAGCTCTGCAGGCCTATTGGTGTTCTTGCTTTGAACACAGACAAGAGCAGCACTTTTATTTTGTGATATACAGATTCCAAGCACCCAGTGCACTTACAAAGTGGGTTGTATTCCAGCAATGCCATGCCTCTCCTATTCAATTTTTATGATAGCATCCAGACTCCACAGCTGTGCAGCTTGCTACTATTGAATACAGATCTCTCACAAGACAGCTCTCTTAGGTTTTTTTCTTTTTTTATTATTAACAAGGAGAGGAAAAAAAAAGACGTCTAAAACCAGCCTCAGCAACACGCTGCTTAGTGGAAAATCCATTTTAATTCACTAATTATTCTGATCTGGAGCTACAGTGAATAAAATACTGTCCAATCCTTTCAATTCAGGAACTTTAGTGCATGCAGCCCTTAGTCTAGATCCAAAAAGCTCAGCCCCCCTTAAGCCAGTCTTACTTAACCAACACATGAAGAGAAGCCTCTGTGTACAGACCTGGTCTTCCTTCTTGTCAGAGATCCTTCTGCCTGTGGGCCCTTGTGAGACAACAGGTCTTTGGGATAAGAATAGAAGAGAAGAGGGAAGAATGAATATGAAGGTATGTCTTCTCCCTTTTGACCTTGTCTTGCAAAGCAAATCCATGCAAAAGGCATCCCAAATACTTTCTGGAACTATCAATAAGTGGACCGCAGGGATATCTGCCAGATAAGAGTCCTTGCAACCATGGCTCCATTTAATGTCTGCCTCCCACAAGAAAGTCTAGGGGCAACAGGCCATAGGCATAATGTAGGGGGCAAAGGATCTCTGGTGGAGTCATCCTGGCCCACCATGTAGTCACTGTCACCCTTACCCCTTTCACTGGAGGCAGCCTGCCCCAGGAAATTAAACAGGAAAAGCCCAGGAGAGGAACACAGATGACTTTTTCTCCATTATGGGTGCTTACTCAACAGAGATCCAAACTGGCATATTTCATCTAATACAGGGTGGTTGCTTTAGAGTTCTTCCAACTTCAGAGTGTATTTTGCATTGAATACTCAGAAGTAGACATATATTTACCTTTCCAGCTCATTTGGAAATGTTTTGTATGGGTTGCTCTGTTAATTCTGCAGATACAAATAAGCCAAATATATTGCTGAGATGCTGATGAGGGGCCCTTTTTTTTTTTTTAATTTCTGCCTGTCTGTTTCCATACATATGATAAATATCTTCACTGCTCTGTCTTCTCATCAGGAAGGGCTCTAAATTGGGCATTACTGGCTTGAGTAACTTGATTCCTCAAAAGTCCTGCACTTTCACTTATTTCTAATAGATTTTATTCAATTCATCCTAAATATCCTGGTAAAAGGTGGAGCTGGAGAAGTTTCTTGTTGTTCAGATATATATTTCAGTTTAGTTTTATTTCATCTTACTTTCTGGCATTTCTATGGCAAATAAACTCTAGTTCTCCAGATAATATTTTATAAACCAACAAACAGCTGTAACACTATTCAAATACAAGTTTAGTGAGTCTATAACTCACTATATAATATAACTCACTATAGTGAATAAATTGGCAATATATGTAAAAGCTGACTGAATAATCTTTTCCTAAAGTTTTTTTAAAACCAATATTATCAATGAATACATCTTAGGGGAACTCTGAGATAACATAATGATCCTTCAAGACTTGTGGCTGTGTGGTGGTTTGACCCTGGCTGGAGGCCAGACTCCAACCAAAACCTCTCTATCACTCGCCTCTTAGCTGGACAGGGGAGAAAATATCTATTGAGAGGCTTTGGAGACAAGATAAGGACAGGGAGAGATCATTCTGCAATCAGTGTCACGGGCAAAACAGACTCAACACAGAAGAAAGGCAAGAAAACTCTCTAATTTATTACACTACACACAGAGAGAAACCAGAATCGGATAATGGGAAGTACAAACGGCTCTTAAAATGCCACTCTAGACCCCTTCCTTCTTTGCATACTTCACTTTACTAATGATTTTCTCCTCCCCAAGTTGGCACAGGGGAAAGGGGGAAAATAGGGAATGGAGGCTTCAGTCTTTGGTCAGTTCCTCNTCATGGACAGTGGGGAGGAAACCCGCTTCACCATGGTATTCTCCACAGGCTGCAGGGAATCTTCTCTAAGCACCTCCTCCTCCCACCCTTCACTGTCCTTGGTGTCTGCAAAGTTTCTTACATCTTCTCACTCCCTTCTCTGGTGGCAAAATGCAGCTATTTGCATTTTTCTCTGTCTAAAATGTGATTCCCAGAGGTGCTGTGACCGGTGCTGATTGGTGCAGCCAGCCTTGTTGGTAACAGGGTTTGGAAGTTTGGCCTTGGGAGCACAGCTGGGATTTGCTTTGTTGGACCCTTTAGGAGCTTCTTGCTGCTTCTTAAAGAAGCTACATTGCAAAACTACCACAGGCTGCTGCAATGTGCTAGAACATGGAGTACGTTTACAATGAGAGCATCATTCTGGCTTGATGCACGTAACTATTAATTCTTTGTGAGTATATTTTGCCTAGGATGTAATGGACTACAAATAATTGCCTGTAGTGTCCTTTAGCTTTGTCCAGGTTCTGTGAAAACACTCTCTTACTTTAACTGAGCTGATTTTTTCTCATTACCACAGATTTTTTCCTCACCGCTACCTAACTGAAAGGAAACACTCTCAGATGGAAAAACACAGTGGCTGTGATTAGGACTAGAAAGCAATCTACATCTCACTCCAGCCAGCAATAGATGACATTCATAATAAGGTTCACCACTGTTTCCAAGTACTTTTCTATTAAGCTATTACTTTATTGTCTATGTTTAAAAGTATATAGTTATATAATGGAAAACCCTTAAAAATCAAAGTTCAAGCATACAAAGTTGCCTTTATTGGGGCAATTAAGTCAGTTTTATTACTCATACCAAATGCATGGTGTGTAAGAGCTAAAGGAGAGATGGTAATAATAAAAATGTACCGGGGACTGTTGGTAACTGTTATAAATCATTTTTAGCCAAATAAAGGAGCGAGCACCTAAACACACTTACACGCACACATACACCAGCACACACAGTGCTACTTACGTACTTTTAAGACAAAGGACAATTTTGCAATTCAAAGGCTAAAGTTTATGCATCTACAAGCATGTATATGAAAGCTGTGTGTCATGTCTGTAAAACTTAACAGCTGTTTGCAGTTCACAGCTCTGCGAAGCCAGAGCATGGAGGTGTGTGCACACACCCGTTTACACAGAGTTTTACGGTCTTGCTTGTGGAGGCTCAGCACTGGCCAAAGGGGAATCGCAGTTTTTAATGTGCATCATAGTCACAACCACGGTTTCATGATGCAGAAGCCACAGCTTTTACAGCTCACTGACATTAATAGCCTGGGTTATGTTGTTCTTGACCTTTCTCTGAGAGGGGGTGTTCAGGACACAGTGAACTTTTTGTCTTACCCCCTCAGACGCTTGCTAGGGGCAGACCAGGACTTCCGTGCATCGGTGGATGCATGTCCCAACTTCCAGGTGGGGTACCGTAATGAGTGTTGTGCCTTCTAGCCTTCCTGTGGGTGCACAGGAGGCTACAACAGCAGCATCTCAAGGCACATGCTTCCTTACAAAGGATTTAGTCATGGAGGAAATTGGCCTTTTGATACACCACCCGAGGGGAGGTCTCTGCACAGTGTCCCTAACAAGAAGCTGAACCCAAGACATCACTTAGCCTACTCCTTGCCTCCTGTCAAGGCACTGAAAGACACATTTAAGCCATCTACAACAGGATATCCCACGTATTGTCTGGAACCTTCCCCTCACAAGACTGACCCAACCTCATTCTGATTAGCCTGAGAGATCTGGTATCACATATGTACATGAAAAGCATCTAGGCACTTATTAAATATGCATTCCCCTTCCTACTAACATCGTTCCATCAATATTTTAATGCCATGTTGCCTTTTAGGTTGTGTTCCTACTGTAACATGAGGTCCCTGCTGGGGCAGACAGTCACCACAGAAATGGATGTGCTTATGGATGACATTTGTTTTGGGTATGAAAAGTTGTCATCAGTGGTGACTTTCTGCTGCAAATGCTTATGGTTATTTCATTACGGTACACCATCTCTGTTCCCTGTACCAATAAAGTCAATGGGGCAGCATGAAAGCATACAAAGTAGGGATGAACATATTCAAGCAGCGAAAGATAATTATTTATTGCCAAAGAGAGCTAACTTCTGATCAAGTTCATTAGATTAAACTTAATTCAGTGCAAATGTGTTGCAAATGTGCTGATTTTATTGGCATATAGGAGTAAATTTGGATCATTGACTGTTTCTGGAGTGAAATTCATGTCTATATGAAGTTTGTCTGTGGGTTTTATTTCCTTTTTTTTACAATCCCTTTCTCGTTTTGTGTTTTTCCTCTCCTCTGCATATAGACTAATCATCACCAAGTCTCACTCATTTGCTTGAAAAACAATAGCTGGCAGTCATTGTGCTAAATAACCCATTTTGTTATCCTTGTCACAATCCACAGTGTTCTCAGTTATTGCACTTAGTAAGCATCATTAAGGTTTCCATATTGTTAGTCACTTTCCTATCTCTCATGTTTCCTCTGCTCAGGAAGCAGCTTTACCTGGAAACATTCAAAGAGAATAAAATCTGATTACAGCCAGCACCTTGGGGTAATGGAATCTAAGATCCAAATCCCACTTTTTTATTATTATTACCATTATTTTAAGTTGATAACTCCAATTATAAATTTTAAGTTATAAACTCCACTTATAGCTCATGTCACTTCTGTTTACACTGTCATTCCACAGAAGTCCACAGAACTAGTTATGAGAGAAACATTGTTCTGCTTGAGTAATTTCTAGATAGCACCATCTAAGAGTTTGTAGCACACTGTATTAGCATGAGCTGGGATGTATTAATAGGACATTAGACTGACATAAACCTGCCTATCTCAAATACAGCAAGGATCATTCTACATAATTTGAAAAAAAAAAATCAGTTAAGATGCTGTGGCTGTCTGAAAGCTCCCAGACAGCTTTAAGACTCTGAGGGATGGATGTATAGCCTTCACACAGGGAAGGGGACCTTTCTGTTTGCATAGCGAAAGCTCTCTCTTTCATGACACTGTCAAGAAGGGCTCTGACATCCCATGTGCAAAGCAAGAGAAAGCAGCATGAGATGGCTGCTGAAGACTGTTTTGGGTGCAATGGCACCCACATTCATATAGAGCAAACCAGGGTCTGAGCATCCTGTGCAAGGAGCCATGTGCCCATTGCTTCATCCTGGCATCTGGCTCCCAATCTTGAAAACAGAGATTTGCTAAATCAGCTCAAATCTAAACTGCTTAGAGCACAGGAGCCAGGCTGCCTTCCCTTTTGTGGGGGGAACACTAGATAAAATGAGTCAGTTCCTCCTGAAAATGTTTGAGGTTGGTCACAGGAAAGAAGATTCTGGCTCGTATCACTCCAGCTAACACCCTCTCTTCAAAAAGTGCTACAGGTTTTTAATATCAAAACAGGAAAGACAGATCTTGGATTAGCTTATACTGTGTCATCTCAGAGCTTCGCACACAGTAAACTGGACCTAGCATAGCAAATACTAAGAGTTGCAACTAAAGTTAATTTGCAGTCCTAACATGAGCAAGCTGTTCCCCAGCAGAAAAGGATCAAGACTTCAGGTGGAGTGGTTTTGATGATGCAGGAAGAATTTTGCAGGTTGAAAAGAGAAATTCCAGCCAGTTGAGGTTACATCTTACTCTCTCTCTATATATAATTTATATGAATTTACAGGTCTCAAGAGTGTCTTACAGAAATGACAAGAATACGGACAAAACTTTCATCTTTGCTGCAGAGCTGAGAAGGCCATTTTTAGTAGTCAGGCAATAATGAGATTACAAGTGTTTTCATTTTGACTGCAGTTTATATCCCAAACAACAGTGGGATGCCAAGCACTGAATTAGCATGCACCATAAAACAAATATACATTTCCTATCCCCCTCTGCCATTATTATTCAAAAAAACTTCTCATGTTGCTGTATTTTTATTTGCACCCAATTGTCTTAAGAGGTGACTTTTGAGAAAGAATAAGGGAAAATCTATGCCGTGATATTTTGAACTGGGCAAGACTGCCAAAGAAACATAATCACAAAGACTCTCTAGGGTGAGAGAGTAACACCTTATGTTTTTCCCTTAAGGCACAGATACCTCCAAAAATGACATAACTGTGAAACTAAAAGCTCGCACAGGAAGTGTTCCTGGACACCTCCTGCATACGCATATATATAGTACACATGCAGTTAGGGACATACTTATGGGTAGCGATACATAAGCAGCAGAGTCACCATCAGCTGAACCAGTAATTTCAGAGAAGGTGAAATTCATCTGCAGAAGGATAATGTTTTAAAGGGAACGTGCAGGCTTCCTGTTGGCCTTTTCACTGAAGGAAGCCCATCAGAGGGGGCTCGACAAAACAGGAATAGGCTTCCTCGGAATTTCACCAGAAAGAGTAAGGTCAGTGGAATGGCTGTGGAAAAATCATAATCCTACAGGCTGGGAAATATTCCCCCAGCTCCTCGATGATTAAGCCTCTTTTTGATATGTGTACATCATCATCTTTTTGTTGGGGAGGAGGGTGGGGGGAGAGAAAGGAGAGCTCACGCTCAGATTTCTCCTTGAGAATCTGCCAGTGCATTTGCTGTTAGGAAATGACTAAAATAAGCCTCTGCACATATGTCCTTAAAAACACTTTGACTGCATTCCCATGTAATTATTAAGCTTCTTCAGAGTCTGTAAGCCAGTGAGAAAGGGATTAGAGGGGTTACTTTGTGCCTCTGTGCCCATAAAAATCTCTTGGCTACTGCAGCGCAGTGCTCAGAGCGTCCTGAAAGCTTTCATATAAATCCCTGCCTCCCAGCCACCGCCATCACTGCATTCCCTTTATTTAGACACATTCAAATTTCATGCTGTAATCCAAAAGCACTCCAACATGGAAACAAGATCCACATTATAAATCACATTTAAAAACTAACCTGCCAGTTAGAATGGAGCAGCAAGACAACTGTATGATAAAGCCTCCCTCAATTTTGTGCTGGAAGGAAAACCCAGGAGATGTAAATTGGCAGTTAGCATCTGCTGGCATCGCCTATTCTCCTGGTAGTTCAGAACAGGGATCATTTTCTATACCTGTCCTTGTAGCAGAGGTCATAATAGGACACCGATCTTAACTTGGAGTTGCATGTGAGAGTAAATACAGGATAGCAATAGTAAAAGAGAGATCTGCTCCCTGTCAACATTCAAGGGATTTTCATGTCAGAAGAGAACTTGCTATGCTCAGTGGTGTTGCACTGAAAATAAGTCATTGTATCATAGGCAGCAGCAACACAGGACTGCAAGCTATCTTCTGGGTCACGGCGTCTGTTTCCAGTGCCAGCATGATATTATATAACCCCTTTCACTAACCCATCTTTAAGAACCCGAATCTTTTTTCAGGCGACATTTCCCTGCAATAAATTCAGGGAGGAATTCTGGGCTGTAGAAAAGTTTGAATGAAGCACTGCTGTAAAAACCAACAACAGCTGTAAACATCCAAAGTGAACAGCTTCCAGATCACGATGTTATAGCAGAGAAACAACTGTCAAATATACATTAAAACAAATCTGCAAGACAGAATCTAAAAATCTCTTTTGTGGCACTAACCAGTAACAAATATTTCCTGGGTAAACAGGAACCTGGCACCGCTCAGTAGAAATCAACTGTGAGGGCAAAACTGGGTCTGGAGGAGTTTGAGAGGAAGCTGCCTGTCATCCACTGCCATCTGCCAAAGGAGGGAAACCCGGCAGTTGTTTGGTTTGCAGCGGGTGCAGTGAGGAAGAGTGGTCACAGTCAGGACAGCCTGGTAACCCAGCTTTGATGCCAGGCTTGCTCCCTCCCTGCCCCCCCATGTTTGCGTATATCCCTTGGCACATCATATCAGCGTATCTTGGTCACCATCTGTGAAGTGGAGATAATAACACCTCTTGTCTGCGTGCCTATTTAGGTTGTAAATGCCTTCCAAAAAAGACCTTCTCTTATTTTGTTTACCAACAGCCTGTTAGTACATGGGTTCTGTCTTGTATACAGATCCTGGTCACTAATAATTATTCTTTTCATAGTGATGATAAACATAGTAATTAAACAAATGAGCTGCTTTGGTTTTGTTTTTATCAGAATTGTTATTCTAAGTATGTGAGGCCACAGCAGTAAGAAACACGGAGCAGCTTTGCCTGTTGTGGAGGGTGTGCTGGCAACCTCAGGATGCACACAGGATGCTCCTCAGGACATGGTATGGACACATACGTGTGCAACGAATACAGGAGAGTCCAGACACTGTTTATGTCTGGCTATTCAAAACCATCATTTTATATTCACTGGTTATTTGCAGAGTGATCAAGGGATCTTTGACACACAGAACTCCACAAAATAGGAACACTGAACTATAATGTCATGTATCACAGGAAAAGTAAGCAAAGAACATGCATTACAAACAGAACCAACCATCTCTTTTCTTGATTGATTCACTCGCCTCTTTCACCTTACCAGTAACAAATGACCAGGAATATCAAATATTCCTCATTCCAAATAAGGGATTTTTTAGATCCATGACACAGAGCAGAAGTTGAAACTGTAGTTAAGAACTACAGCCTGATGCTAAAGCCTTCTGGGGTTTGAAGAAACTCTGCTGACAGTGCTCAGCTAATTTAAAAAATTGCTACAATTATTTTTTTTAATAAATGAGCTCCCAAAGTGACATATTTCAAACGTAAAATCTAATACTCCTTTCTAGTGAAGTATGTGCCATTGTTCATAGGGAAAGAGAAGGAAGCTCTGAGCTAATTTTTAAAACCCAGGGAATATCGACAGCCAGACAGCTGCTAAGGCTTTTTGCTTGATCCCTTGCAAATTCTCTTCAGCTATCCATGGACAAAATGTGCCATGTGCCAGTCTGAAATCATGTTGGAGGAACCAGTGGAAAGGGTCTCCTTTTCATGCTCCCGTCAGGCTTATGTCAGAAGGTTGTGAGGGATAACCATTGCTATTTATAGGTAATCCCCCTTTTGAAAGGTCACCCTTCATTGTGTGTTTGTTTTGACCCATGTCTATCCAAAAATCATTCTCCTGCAGTTTATCCCTAATGAGTATTTTTAAAGCAGTTAAAAATTAAATAAATCATGCAGCAAAGCAGAAGATAGCGCCTGCTTTACAGCTGACAGCCCAAGGAATGCATAGCACTCACATTATCTACCATGGTTTTAATTACAACATAGGCAGGTTTATTTTGCTTGGCTTTTTTTAACACCTTCACTATCTTCGTCCAGGAGCAGACACTTACTTTACATGTTGTAGATTGTTGATAATGGGACATTTGTGCACTGAATCATCTCCCTTATCATGAGCTACTCCTGTGCAAGCACTGAGCCACTTACCAACCCAACATACTAGCTCTCAGGGAGCTGGAGAGCAGAACAGTGCCTGCTCTGCATTTCTCGGCACTTCTGATTCTGAGAAAAAGAACGAAATGCTCCCATATTATGAAACTAAGCTTTCGCTCTTTCTGTCTATTTGAGTGGTCACCCTGAGCTGAAAGCTGGCTGCCTTTCTGACTTTGTGCTGGGCTGTGAGTTGGAAGAAGCAAGTATGCTTCTTCAATGACAGCACTGAGCACTAAAATAACAGAAGCATTGAATAAAAGAAAGAGAAAAGTGTGGTTTTATGGGAAGTGGTGCACAGCAGTACACCAGCACAGCGATGCTTTATGTATTTTGACACCATTTTTGACACCATCAGAGTTCAATTAATGGAACCAAGAGCGTGGTCGCTGTGGCAAGAGGTCAAGGCAGAGGAGCAGAAATATGGGAGGGGAGGGAAGATAAAACAGGGTGAGGTTTTGTGAAAGAAGGAGGCCAGTGTCACCTGAAAAGAAATGGGCAGGGGATTTAAGGAGATAGGACTTAAAAGGACAGAGATAATGTAAAAACCTCTCTCATGCCGTTATCCTTCTTAAAATAAAGAGGTAAAGGTAATGAGTGAAGCCTTCTCATCACAGTTCTAAGAGTGGGTAGACAGGTATGTGGGTTGTCATTCCTCAGGATCGGCAGGGCTGCCTTTTGCTGAGCTTTATCATCATGTCAAGCAAAACGGAGCACGCTACTGCAGGGAAGGCAAAATAGCTTCAGGTTACGCAGGGCTGTGCCAGAAGTTGTTCTTAGTGCCTTTGCTGTGTCTCTTCTCATGATTAAATTTTGAGTATAGATGGCAGGGTTTGTTCTGTGGAAAATAATGGCTAGACTGCAGAGGTGGACAAGGGAATTGGTGCCAATTCCAGGGCCACAACAATGAAGCTAATTCTGTAACATACACTTCAGCTTCTTTGTTTTTGCTGTTCATTAAATAGGGCCTGACTTAGAGGCAGTCTTTACATTTTCAAACTGTTTAAACAATTAAATCATTAATCAAAGCAACACAGAAAACAAAAAGCACTGAAGTTGTTCCTCAAAAGAAATTGGAAGGATTTCAGAGATCATGTCTGAACAGGAAAAACAGGACTATAGTTCTTAGACTATTCATGTCAATTCTTCATCTGAGATGGGGGTTGGGGGTGGAGTGGGGAAAAAAAAAATAGTAATAATAACCTCCCGCTCCACCCCCCCC
>VXBZ01009742.1:106417-165295 GCA_013399135.1 Heliornis fulica
CAAAAAAAGAAACCAGCCTGTAAATGTCTGACTACTGGATGATGATTTTTCCCAGTTTCTAAAAGTCAAACTGGTATTTACAATATTTATTTTCTTTATGGATCTCCACACATGAATCACATTTTTTTTCAGTAGGCATGATGGTTTAACTCAGTCACATATGTTGTTTGAAGTGGTCTTCTAGATACTTTGTGGTTGGAATTCAAGTTTAGATAAGGTTCACCTCACCTAACTGCAGCCCTGTAAAATTCAATCATCTAGACTGAGATTGTCATCTAGGTTACATGAACAGACAGTGCAGATAAAATTGTTCCTCCAGAGGGTTGATCCCATCTAGTCTACACACTTAATTTTTTATTATGTGAATCATTCTTTGGAAATGCCTGTATCTCTTGTCTAACTGCAGAGGGAACACAGAGGGCCCTCTGACCAGAGATTTGTCTCTTAGAGGGCTGAAGTCCCATCTCCTGTAGCCAGTATTAAACCAAATCACCCACAGCAGCGTTAAACCAAATCACCCACAGCAGCGTTGCCTATACTTTGGATCGAAGAAGACTGGGGAGAAAAATGCTGTATACCCGGTGTCTCCCATGTCTGAACTTAGAAGTAGGGATAAGAAGGGAAGCGATCAATGCTCCCAACTGCAAAGGTCCCATAGGAGTCAGAGGTCTGCAAGAACATGTGCGCTGCTCTATTTGCACCTTTTCTTACCTCCACGCAGATGGGAGGAAGGAGGGAATAAGCTAGAAATCTCTGAAGAAACCATCAATCTACTTTTCATCTTGTCTGAGTTAGTCTTGATTTTAGATAGCTCATTATTGTGGCAACCGTTCCTTATTGTATCATTGAAGATACTCATTGGAAGAGTGTCATTGGCGAGTGTGTCACGAAGTGTGCTATCACCCAGGAATGGCTCATGCGATTAGAAACGTGGCCTTGCCCTTCCACTTGCCAATATAAACCTTGAGAAAGATTTTGTAAGACAACTTAAATAGAAAAGTGACATCATTAAGTAGCACCCAATCAAGTTAATATAGACATAGTGAAACTTCTCTCATTAGATCAACTTCTGTCTCTTGAAGGGTTTTTCACAAGGTGGATGCCAGGTATGACTGGAGAAATTATGTCTTCATCTCTCCCTATCAGGATTTCCTTGCAGACAAGGGCCTCAACTAGTCAATTAGATTGTGAAACTAGTTAGAAACCTACCCTGCATGGTCTTGCCTATGTTTAATGGGTCAGTAGGTGTCTTCTTCCACTAGAGAGTGGAATAGCATTATACTGGTGACATCTCAAACTCCCAGGCAGTTCTTAGTATATACCTCACTATTTCTGTATCCTTTTCCACGCAACTTTTAAAAGCAAGGAGTTAGAAGACCCTATCTTTTTATATTGCTTCCAATTTGTTAACAGCAACATCACTTAAAATGAGGTTGGATCATTGTAGGATTTTTGTTTTCTTCATCTGATGGAAGAAAACTGCCTCAGAGACCCACAGATGGTTATTGGCTTTGAGTTGTTAAAGTGCCCAGCAGGGAGTCCTTCCCATCAAGAACACAATTTCGGTTACTTGATGTGGTACAGTAAAGTCTATTTTCCCTGCAAAATCTAGCACGTTTCTGCCTTTCCCTAGGAAATGGAGGGATGTACTTAACTGAGAACAGTGTAGTTTCTGAGTAACACATAAATATTTTAAATGGTCCAGAGTTTTCCATAAGATTGTACTCCTCAGCAGGTCAACAAAGAATTTATCATTCCTATTACTGTCAGTTTGAGGTGGAATCACATAATTTGTAGGCCTTGGCATTAGTAAAACCCAAATACACTGATGATAACCAAGATGAAAAGGTATATGCAAAAAACTCTCTCCTGGTTTTGTTAGTATTTTGCAGACTACTTGGCCTTTTTTATTATTATTCTGTACTTATTTTGGGCCCCCACATTCACCTGTTTTGAAATTTTGTGTGACTTTCTGGTCAGAGGTATTATGGGCTGTCTCTCCCTTCCACAAGTACAGTGAACCAGCTACAGTCTCAAACATCGATTTTGCTTTCCTAATATACTCTTCAGAGCTAAGCTGTGATTTGGTCTTTGCTGTTCAACTAAATATCAGCATTTCCTCAAGTCTTTGGGCTTTTCAGTCCCTCCCCCTATGTGGGAACCTCACATAGATGCTGTCATCACTTGGGAGTATCATGTTAAATTCGTAACGTTTGCTGTATGTACAATAACTATGCCATGATATAAAGATTGTTTTGCCTATCAATGTTTACAATCAGTGGATAACTGCTATTGGAAGACTTATAAAAGTCTTATAAGATTAAAATTGCAAAATATCAAATCGTTCTTGTTCTATCACAAGAAATATTTCTGTTTAAGGAAAGGATTTCACTACTTTAAACCCCAAACCATTTTAATGTCAAGAAACAAGCTTTATTCATTCACTGTGCTGTCCAGTGCTGAAAACAAACAAACAAACAAATAAATAAATAAACAAATAAAAACAGCTGTCTCTCACCTCTCTGTAATCCCGACCATTTTCTTTTGATCTGGGGGGGATCAAAAGAAAATGGTCGGGATACAGAGATGGGGGGGTGTAGAGATGATGAGGGTGTTCATAGATCTTTGACAAAAAGAAGCAAACAAACAAATTAATTAAAAACAAACAAACAAACAAACAAACCAAAAAAATCCACACCAAAAATAAAAATATTTCTAAGGTCTATCTGGTCTGCACATGAAAGGTATTTATTTAATCTCATTTAATCTTCAATACTTCACAACGTCCCCTACCATGGAAATTCATACCTTTGGTTGTTTTATGTCTCAGAATGCCTTTAGAGTGCTGGAAATTTACTGGGAAATTTTTTCTAAGTCTCTACAGATTTTCTTGGAGTGCTTTTAGAAAATATACTGGAGCTTGGGGGATGATTCACAGATTTCTAAGTGCTTTCTTTAATATGTAGTTTCATGCCCGTGCAAGGCTGAACCCCGCCCATGATTTCTCCAATCTCTACAGCCTTGGGCTGCACAAAACACAAATTTTTTACCCTGCCTCTCTATAAACAATATTCTCCACCTTTTTATAGACCACAATGGAATGGAAGAAGGAGGAGAAAGAAAGTTTCTTAATTTTGTGCTGGCAAAAAGTATGAATGTGCAAAAGCTGACTTATATGCAGGATTTAACATTTGGTGGAACAGCTATAATTAGAGCTTCCCAACAGACTTGATTTTAACACTCTTTGTGATTATTTTTTCCCCTTCAGGTTCCCTGCATAACATTAAGCAGCTCCATAACACAGTTGCACCACTACAAAGCAGTAGCTGCATCCTGCCTCTGTATGCTGTGGGTGCCAGCCACCAGCTAAATGTGAATCTGATGTGCCATTCATAGCTTTGCATGTTTGGAAGAGCGGCTGAGTTCAAACTAAACTGACATTATTAAGACTGACAAGTCCTGTTTTTAACCATCCACTCATTTGAGGAAGCTATTTTTGTGCACTGCCCTATAGGACCAAGATTCCCCCCTGTGACAAAGTGCGGTACTGATAAAACACATTTTTCCCCATGGCACCGTGGCTACAGCAGTCCCAGAGGAATAAGTGGACTGTTCATAATCTCCATGTAGATATACACAGGTCACACCACCCTGCCACCCCATTTCTCTCCCTTGGTCCCATATGGTGGTAAGGGCGTAAAGGGTGCAAGACTCTCCCTCCAGGCACTCTCGGGGATCTCATCTCTTATAACCTGTGCTTCAGCATCTGCCTGCTCACGAGAACTGTGTGGACAGGCCGAACAGTGGGGCAGAGGGAAAAGCACATATACATTCACAAATAAAAAACCACAATGGAGGGATCTAACTTTAGGTTTACCAGAAATCTCTCTTTATGATAAGAGGAATAAAAAGATGTTCAGCTCACTAGTAAGAGGGATATTAACTGTACCAGGAATGCAATCATTTTAAATAGGTATGGCTCTGGAACAAGACAAAGAAGCTGCCATTTAAAGTCTTATCTTACGAACCAGAGAAAAGAAACTGGGAGGCTGAGAAGAATCTAGACAAGATCAGACACAGACATCATGACTCTCCCTTGGCTGTAGTAACACTAGCAACTGTCGTGATCATTGGAAACATTTAAAAACATGTGACTTACCAAAATCTTTTGCTACAGAGAATGAGCCTCCCTGAACAAAAGTCATAACATCTAAGGTTACACATGCACATGTTAGATGAGGAAAGTGGGTGTTTACATCCTTGCTTGTCAATACAGAGCCAAAGGCAAATTCATTCATCAATTTCTGCTTTGGGAGGAGATTAAGTGAACTCTAAAATTGCCTATGTCTCTATGTCTCTCCGTTGACTAAAAATTGCCACCTGATGTGCTGTCTCCAGCACTTGGGAAGCAGGAAAATTCCATCCTGACCATCAAGGCACAGGTCTCCAAAATGTAACGGTTTTGGTCAAAATTTATATTGGTCTACAAAGTAACGTTCTACAGAGTTTGGTAATACCAGTCATCAGGTAAGAATAATAGAGCTATACGGACAAGCAGACTAAGCAGAAAAATATTTACCCCACATCACTGCATAATTGCTACTAACTTTGGGCATAGAGCATTGAGATGGTATAAAATATATTAACAAGTTTTTCTTGAAGTCCTTGCCAGCTTTTTCCAATGAAAGGAGGTAAGAATAGAAGTATCTATACTCTACAGGAATACAAATCCTTACTGGAAACAGAAATTAGTATCCCATTGATTTTAATTGTTCTTAGTCATGCAAGTGCATGACATCATGTCTATATTGTCAAGGGAACTCAGCTGTAGAGATCCCTGGAGAAGATCCATGCCTTCACAGAATGGCAGATTGCTACATGGGGATACTGATTTAGGTCCCAAAAATCAGCCTTGTGGTGTCACTGTGCAGGGTGCCACAGCATGGAGTATGGATGTGCCAACTCCCTTTAAAATAAGTTTCCTGATTCCCAAGTCACTGAGGCAATTTTAAAAACAATGCCACTTGTCTTCACACAGTGAATCACATAAAAACAGAAATTAAATTTTACTCCTCAACATGGATGCTTAAATGGCTTTAGGATTATTTTTTTTTCACATTTACTGTAAAAGTCATGTTGAATGAAAGAATTAGAAGTTCTCCCAACTTATGTGGTCTCTTCTTGTTATCAAAGTGGAAATAGAGTTACTCGTTTTCTAATACAAACAGTATAAAATAAGTTAAGTGGGTAATTGCTACTGTAGATATATCTAATCACCAGGAGAAAGCTGTGAGTAAACTGGCACACATTTGTCAGCATTTAAACAATACACAATTTAACAGCAGTAAAGAGTAAGCATTTGAGACCTTGCCAGTAGATCTTATGTTTTTGTTTAGGAAAGATGCTGTTACTTTGGATGCTATGGTTAACTTGTCTCATATTTAAACTAATAAATTGTATGTGTAAATACAGGTGTAATAATTCTGCAGCTTTACAAGTGGAGAACTTTAAACTGGGAAATGTTGCCTTGTTCTAAGAATTTGTCTTAAATTAATGCAAATTTCTGAACAATACGCATTGGTGTGTGATATTACAGATACTGTCTCCAGTCTGGAGGTCTAGTTTAAATTTCCTGTGTAGTTCCAATCACAGCAATAACAAGAGACAAGCTAGAACATTACTCACTTGGTGCAGATAAGAAAAAAATATCATGTGGAAGAAGGATTCTGCTAAATGTAAGTAGGAGAGATGGAAGACACACGATCACAGCCTTCATCCCAACGACACAGCCCATGTAACACATGAACAGCTGTGTCACAGCTATTGCTGTGGTTCACTAGATCTACTGCGTATGCCTCCAACAGTACTCAGGACTGCACAACTCCGGTTTGCAGCAATATGCTGCTGCTCAGGTATCTGAACTGTGTCCTGACAGCTCTGTAACTGCACTGTCTGTTAATCTACAGGAGGAAAGGGGGAAAAAGTGGTGCAGACATGACGTGAAAAAATATGAAACATTCATGAGACTCTTTTTTTTTCTGTCTAACTCCTTACCTTATTTTACTAATACGTTGGCAGTTTACAATCTTTGAATCAGACTTGCCACAGAAAAGTCCTAGACTTGGTCCTGAATCTGGGAGACTTTTCTGCAGTATTTCTTTGTTATCACTTCTGTAGTTCACAGTAGTTAACATTTGATTGATCTTCCTACAGCAAAGAACCTGATTAAAGAAATGTTGCAGCAAGGACTGAAATACTACACCTCCTTTTGCTTTATTGTTACGCTGATAAACGCTGGCAGATATATCAGAATGCATCTGAAAGAAGGAAAATGTGTTTACACAGAACTTCATCATCTGTTTGGTCTTAGAAGCCAAAGAAGGACAATCAGAGGCAATGGCTGTAATTGCAGACGTTGTATTTATTTAGTCTCGTGGGCAGTGCCACGATGACGGATATCTTCATAGTGCAACTTTTGCACAGCATTTCACATTTCCCATGGAGTCTATCATTTCCACACGGCCTTTCAGGTGTTTGGCAATTTTCAGAATCAGATCCTTACCCATTTTCACTTTTCCATTATAATAAATCGTCTGTTAAAATTTTTTGTTATGTAGCTAGTAAAGAAATAGAAGTCTGTGTCTGTGAAACATTTGATACATTCCACACATTATGCTCATATGAATGTATTCCATCCAGACAGATGAATTCATGAACCTTGATGCTTGTACAGAAGTCATTTGAAGCCTCCTGCAGAAAATGGTAAGATTGACAACTTTAGACTTAAAATCATACAATCATTAAGATTGGAAAAGACCTCTGAGATCATCTAGTCCAACCATCTCCCTATCACCTATATTACTTACTAAACCATGTCCCTAAGTACCTCATCAAACCTTTCCTTAAATGCCCTGAGGAATGGTGACTCCACCACCTCCCTGGGCAACCCGTTCCAATGCCTAACCACTCTTTCTGAGAAGAAATTTCTCCTGATGTCTGACCTGAACCTGACCTGGCACAACTTGCGGCCATTCCCTCTCGCCCTATTGCTAGCCATCTGTGATAAGAGGCTGACTCCCAGCTCATCACAACTCCCTTTCAGATAGCTGTAGAGGGCAACAAGGTCTCCCCTGAGCCCCCTCTTCTCCAGACTAAACAGTCCCAGTTCCCTCATAACATATTGCCTTATCTTAAATGTGGCCCAAGAAAGTTCACAGGAGGTTTTCATAAGAACAGTGAGCTTGGGGTTATGTTTTCCTATACCCGTCTCTCACCTTGATGACATATGCAAGTGGTACTAGTTTTAACCAAGTTTGCTCCTTCCCTCCTGCTGCAATAAATTTCTTGTTAACCTTACAAAATACTGCCAACAAAAACGGGTCATTCTTGGCAGCTGCTCACCACCTGTTGTCAGTAACATCCCATGACTAATGGCTTTGCACTAAGTTACAAATCCAATAAATCCAGCTCAGTAGACCAGAGACACAATATTAGAAACAATACCTGGGATGTTCAAAACTGTGTAAAACAGGGATTGCATTTTTTAGAGTTAGGACTGATGGCACCTGTCAAAGAGCAAGAGGTCTTGTATTTTCTGGGACTCCTGTATATTCAGAGCAGTACTCTGCCAAGATAACTTAAACATCCAGTTTAGAATAAGACAAATTGTTAAGTAGACTTGCCTCCTTTCTTTTGACAGGGACACCAACTGTCCACTTTTTGGCATTACACTTAACTTTATAGACGCTTTTTTATATAGGGTGAAGTTACTTAAGATCACTACTCTTTTGTGAAAAAATACCTGAATTCAGCAAGTTTGAGAGGTGCTCGGGTCTATAGGAGATCTGATTTTATCAGATGGCTGATAAAAAAGTATACATCTTTATCTATTATGATTTTTTTCCTAGAGTTTTGGAAATGGACCTATGAAGAGGAAACTTAGTAATAATATTTTAACTTGTCTGTGCCATTTTAAAAACATAGGTGGCTTGATATTCTTAAGTACTGGAATATTCTGTTTTTTCTTAGGGATGATTATGAACAGCACACTGGAGCAGACATTCAAGGCCCTTCCTGTACAAGCATCCTACTGGAAGAAACACAATGCATGTCATTTACTGCTCTAAAGCTTATTTTTCTGACTGTCAGAATGTTGGTGAAATGATCTGTCTGTCCTTTGGGAAAACTCTGGAAAGGGATTTGAAAAGACACTGATCTCAGTATCTCACACTCTGAAGCACAGATACCCGGAGATTTTATGGAAGATTGGAAATGAGTTGCACAACAAAGATTTGGTGATCATTTCTGTGGTAGCAGAAATCTCTGTAAACCTTCTAGATGCTGTGTGTGGAGTTACGATCTACACAGAAAGAAATAAAAGGAAGAAAGATGAGAAGTGAATATTCCTTAAAATTATACACCCTCAGTCAGAAAATCAATATGGAAACTACAGGACTAAAGCCTGGAGCTGTATTCATGATTCTGGGGAGTTTTCTCTGTGAAGTCTTGGGCAGCACGGGTTCTTTAGAAGCATGCTGGGAAGCTCAAGGGGGTTGCCAGTGCCTCAGGCCCTATTCATGAGGGGTTGGCTGCCAGTGCTCTCCTAGAAGTCCATCTGGACCTGTGAGGTCCATAGGCTCTGTGATGCCAACCACCAGGATCCACAACAGGTCCTTCCCTGTCCTGAAACATTGATGAAGCAATTGAGCAGGAGGAACCTGTCGAGAGGCTCCTCTCTTGTTTATCTACACACTCCCCCTGCAGAATTTGCAGGTAGGACAGATGGTGGTTGCACAGGTGGCAGACTCTGCTCTGCTCTGCATTTCAGGTGTCATTGGTGCCAACTTCAACTAACCTCCCGTGGAAAGAGAAGGAAAAAAGACACCCATGCTATTCACACAGCTAGGGAGTATGTCTCCGATTACCTGCTATTGCTGTTTGTATACAAACGATAACTTGGCTGTAAAAGGAAACTAATAAAACAGAAATATCTGCCCTGAAGACAGCATGTTAATACCATCAGTCTGGTTATCAGGAAATCTCAGGTTAGAGTCAACAGAAACTATGTGGTTGAAATCTGTGCTTCTGAAGGTGTGATCTCAAAAAAACGAGCTCTGTTTCTAGGAAACAGAAAACAAATAACCTCATGTCAGCTTCTTTCTGAAGTAAGGCACAAACTTGGATAACAAAGAGTGCTTCAGCCATGCTCTAAGTTATTTCTGCCATTTTTAAGAAATAGTCCCATGCTGAATATTAATGCAGATAACGCCAAGCTCATCAAAAAGACAATTGCTGCCTGAGTAGAAACCTAATAGAGAATGACAGAGCTAGGTAGCAAGTAGAACTGAATTTCACCACAGAACCTCTCTCAGTGGGCCCTCCTTAACTTGGCTCCATCTACACTGTGGTTTTGATTTTAGTCAGCTGACATGGAAGAAGGTAAATAATAGAGCTTAATAGAGGGAATGAGATATGCAACAAGTAAAACAGGCTACATGAATTACAATTTTATTTGAGTCCTGATTAGTTATACCTTTCAAATGTTCTCAGGCTTCAGTAGAATTAGTTTACTTTTCATCTTGTTGCCTTCCATCGTGTTCCATATACTTGAAGATTCTCCATACTTCCTCCCAAGATTCAACAGTCTCGTCTAAACTCCCCTTAGACATGGTGAAAAATGTTTCTTCAATACTATTTCCCTCATTTACAACTATGGATGGGAGCCCTCACCATCTCTGGTGAAGCAATAAAGCTGTTTGGTTCACCCCCACCAATGTCACTGTTTCCCATTAGACAATAATGGCCTGTGTGGGTGAAAGGGCAAAAATCATAATGGGAGTCTGTAAAAGTATTGCGGCAGGACAAAGAAAGGCTCCCCTTCCTAATGATACCAATGAATAAAGCAGCTGCCAGAACAGTATTGTACCCCACATAGGGAACTACACAGGGATCCCAGCAGTTGCGGAATGCAATCCAACAAGCAACCTTCATTATCTCTGTCCACTGTAAGCTTCCTGAGCTTAAACCACTGGGGACATGTCCCACGAGGTCATCAATGTCCAATCGATGTCAGCAGAATTCTATAAATTTTGCTGGTCTGTCAAATTCTTACCATATAAGTCAATGAGTTCTCCCAGGTTCTAAACAGCTTTCAACTTGCTTACCCTCATATTAAATGCAAGATAATGTATCTGACTGCTTAAAGATTTTATTGTCAAGACATAAAACTTTTCCCAAATTATTGTCTTTTATTTTCAAAGTTGTAAAGTGTTCATATAAGCAAATCTGATTTGATTTTACCTTATTCTATTGCTCCATGACTAATTTACTTTTATGGCTTCATAAATGAACTCCATGGACGTTTTACTCTGAGTTCCGAGTGCATTTTTTATGAAAGTACTCTATAAAGTTTTGTTTGTGGAGTGATAATATTGAACCTGTTGGCATAAGTAAGAAAAACCCTAAATCATCTGCAATCTGATTTTTTTCTCTCCTTTATCTTTTAAGCCATTGAGTTCACTTGGACCATTTCTCTTGTCAGTTCCACTTGCTGTAATGGATGGGGAAATATTTGCTGTGAATGACGCTCAGCTCCAGAACTTGTTTCCCGGCTGGACTTAAGGTGCTGCTCACCTTCAGAGCACAGAGAAGAGCTTATCTGTTTACCTGTGTGCTGTCCTATGAAAATCCATGGGGCTTGTTATCTTAGCAGACTTAGTGGGGAAATCAGTTAGACCTGACGTTTCTAGAGGCCTTTTGTATTCTCGGATACTAATTAGCTTCAGGATCCTCTTTTCTCTAGCAGTTGTTGGTAATATGCCGTGAATTATTTATTAGGCTTTTTGTGAATGTAAATCCACACAGATGCTTGGGCAGTGGGCACATGTTTTATAGATATGAATGTCAATCAATAAATAAATAGCTTCTCTGTAGAGTGTTTCTCTGTAGAGAAGAGTCAGGAAATGATCAGAAGAACAGGAGTAAAAAAACCACAAGTATTTTGACACTGAGAGCCATTTTTGGCTAGTGTCATGGCTTTTTTCCCTAGGTATCTTCTGACTTCTGTTGTGGCATTACTAATAAACTGTCATAGAATCACAGAATGTCAGGGGTTAGAAGGGACCTCAAAAGATCATCTAGTTCAACCCCACTGCCCAAGCAGGATCACCTAGATCACCTAGATTAAATCACACAGGAATGCATCTAGATTAGTCTTGAATGTCTCCAGAAAAGGAGACTCCCCAACTTCTCTGGACAGCCTGTTCCACTGCTCCATCACCCTCACTGTGAAAAAGTTTTTCCTCACCTTCAGATTGAACTTCCTATGTTCCAGTTTGGAACCATTACCCCTTGTCCTATCACTGGCCAACACTGAGAAGAGCCTGGCTCCATCCTCCTGACACTCACTCTTAACATATTTGTAGATATTAATGAGGTCACCCCTCAGCCTCCTCCTCCAGGTTAAAGAGACCCAGAACCATTCTAATATGCCTGAATTGTAAAGGGCAAGTGCCATGGTGTCATTTGCAGAAGAATTTCAAACATATTCATTTTGCACGGTGATATGGACATACTGGTTACAAAGACACACCCAAGAGAAGTCATCTCCATACAAAATGGTTTACCTTCAAAGTCCAGGTACAAGGCCTTGAGCTTTATAAAGAATATTTTATACTACTGGCATAGCTGCCTTTTTCTCTGTCCAAATGATCCAGGAGCAGATATGGGTACTTTTAGTCATCATTTACAGCTGTCCAACAAATATTCCCTGCGAATATACTTCAGACTGCAGGTGGTTCATGAACTATTTAACTATTTTTGTCTACATGCTTCTCTCAAGGCTCTGACTTGCATTCACTAAGCAAACAGCTGTGGTGGCTAAGACCTTACTGCCTCTTTTCTCTCATCCCAGCTGTTTGCTACTGACCCTCTGCCAGAAATTCTTGCTCCTGTTCCAGATACAGCAAACCTGCTGCACCTCAGCTGCTCCAGCTCATAATCTGGTGTCTTACTACAAAACGACTTCTATTGCTAAGTTAAGCTCATGTCCAGGGCTGTAAAACGTAACAGCTGACGTGCAGTAAAATGCTCTAATCTGAAAACTCTGCAATTGGGGGGCATATCTTCTTGAAAGAAGTGCTGATTTAACTATTTTGGCAAGACCTAGCAGACCTCATTTGTCAGTGCTCCCCTACAATGTATTGGCCATCATATTGCTTTGAGATGTCTAAAAACATTATAAACAAAGTTAAGGACTGTTGATGTATGGAGTAACACCAGCTACCGGGACACTGATAAAACATCTGACAACTTCTGTCACCTGCATGGGTGTTATATGTGTCAGCATATTTTCTTAAACAGTAGGAATTCTCTGCTCTTCAAAGAAACAAACATTCAAAATTAGTTGAGAAGCAAAGATGTATGAACATGCTAACGTAAGATGGGGAATCAGAATGCATTCTCTAATGGTTACCCACATCTACCTCAAGCTTAGTGGAAATATAAACTTTTCTGAACTGTTTGAGGGAAAACTAGCAAATTAAAAGAATACTGTAGAAACAGAAAGGACACAAATCCTAGCTACACACTAAGAGTATAGTGAACCTATTTCTTCATATGGGCTTTCTGAATATAAAGCAATAAAGAACCTGGAAGCCTGCCATACGAGCAAAGGCTGAGCAAACTGGGTTTGTTCAGCCTTGAGAAAAGAGGGCTGAGGGGAGACCTCATCACCCTGTTCCAGTATTTAAATGGTGGCTGTAAAGAAGATGAAGATTCCCTTTTTAAAATGAGTCACATGGAAAAGACAAAGGGTAATGGGTATTATTTACTCCTGGGGAGATTCCAACTGGGCACAGGTGGAAAATGCTTCGCAACGAGAACAACCAGCCACTGGAATAACCTCCCTGGGAAGAGGCTGATTCCCCTACATTGGACACTTTTAAGATTCAGCAGAATGGGGTGCTGAGACATCTTGTCAGGTTTGTATTTTTACCAAGAAAGGTTGAAACAGAGGATCCTTGAGGTCACTTCCACCTGCTGTTTTATGATTCTATGACTATGACGTCATATGAAAGGGACAGGGGAAAAAAAGTATCTTGACATTGTTATCCATTCAGTGTCAGTGAAACATGGATATTTGTGCTAAAATAGCTACTTTGACTTAGATGACTATTAGGTATTTTCAGGGATATTCCATTCAGGTTTGCTCAGCAATTACTTGTGCACAAGGAAAGGTCTCACACAACACATATTACTGTTCTCTTAACTGAATTACTCAAGGAATACAGCAGCAAATTTGTTATGTATTTGCTATGTGTTTTCTTGGGAAGAAAATATCTTCTACTCCAACTGAAGTCAATCTCTTATTATACTTGAAAGGTGTAGAACATCCAGACAAGAATTCCCAGGATAGGAATCAGTTGTTCTTTATAAATAAGACAGCAAGATGCAGCACTATGTTGAATTAACACTCGACAGACAAACAGAACAACTGAAATACGGCCCAATTTGAATTGTTTTGCAAACGTAATGTGCTGTGAAGTAGACTAAAGCAGCTGTTACTTAGAATCAAACCGAAGAGAAATTCAAATGATTTATACAGTTAGACCTTTCTCCATTAGCAGCTGCTTCAGACCTTTTGCCCTGAGGGAAAAATACAGACAGATTTTGCAATACAAAAAGCACAATACATTGGACTTCAATTATTGGAAATAACGAAGTTTTGAACAGGGAAAGATTAATACCAATGATGCAGCTTAATAAGCTTTTCATGAAAACAAATTACTTTTTCTAGCATGCTCACAGCTTGGGATATAGGCATGTTGGGTATATAATTACTCTAATTACAGGGAAAATTGAAGGAATTTGACTATAATTGCCCATTAGCAAGTTGCCCTGAACATGACAGTCACCATACCTACTTTTGCAACAGCAGATTTCCAAGGGGCAGTACAAAATTAGTGACTCTCCATGCTGCTATATGGTTATTGATTATCCTTCCGGTTTACAAGAATTAATGCTTTCTGGATGTAGTCCCATCCTCTAGAGCTCACTTTTCTGATGCTGTGATTTTACTTTGTCTATGAGACCTGGGAAAAAAGAGAAAAGTGTACCCGAATTTATTATTTACCATCAACAATTTTTCTATGTTGTGTTATTTCTATGCTTCATATTTAAAACAATTTACTTTGCAAAAGGTCTACAAAGAAGAAGCACTCCTGGAGAAAGCTGGAGACTGTAAAGCAAAAGGGTATATTTTATCTTTTCTTAAACTTTCCTTTGGACCCTGAAAATGGAGAATCACAGGATCGTAACATAGCTGAGGTTTTCAGGGTTCTTAGGATAACATCCAGTCCAACTCCACGGGTAAAGCACTTCACTTGGGACCATGAACAGTCACGTTCTGGATATCTCTGAGGATGGAGACTCCACAACTCCTCTAGATAACTTCTTCCAAGTGTTGTTCAACCACCTTGCATTGGTTTTGGTAGGGATACCGTTACATTTCTTCATAGTGTCTTGTATGGGGCTGTGGTTTGTATTTGTGCTGAAAACAGTGTTGATAACACAGGGAAGTTTTCATTATTGCTGAGCAGTGCTTGCACAAAAGTTGGGAGGGAACACAGCCAGGACAACTGACCCCAAATGACAAAAGGAATCTTCCATACCATATGGCATCATGCTCAGCATATAAAATTGGGGTAAGAAGAAGGAAGGGAGGGGCATGAGAGTGATGGCATTTTGTCTTTCCTTATGGAATCAACAATCAGCTTTCTGTTGTTACCCTCATGTATATCCCTCAGTGGATCCCCTTAGCCCAATTTCAGACATTTTATTCGACAGGAGTGAGATTTTGCACAAGGGGAATAAAAGTTAAAGGAACTCTTCTGTTTTTACATTACATACAAACTGATTCTGGACACATATCTATTCTAAAGCATGCCTCAATTACTGTCAAATTTAAAATGTGATATGATTCATGGAAAAAGTATGTAATAACTAACAAGTACACCTGGCTACAGGAAATGAGAGGTCCTCCTAAGGTCAGTTTGGTGAATTAAAAAAAAACCCAAACATATATCATGTATTTCTGTAAGGAACCATCTGATTTCCTGGTTAAGTTTTCAAGTCTATGGAGCAATCCCACAAGGAAATTCTGGCCATTGCCACTGCTTAGCTTACTGTGTAGCCCTTCATAGCTTCAAGTAATACAGACAATAAAACAAAATCAGACCATTAGAAATGCCAAAAATATCATCTCAATTTTGCTAGATTTCCCTTGGAATAAAATGAATTGGGACTCTCAAACTCATTTTCTACCATGTAACACGCAGCATCCAAAACAGCAGGAGGACTACAGGTTAGGACAGGCCTGTGAACACTTTCTATGAGCTCAGAAGATGTGTCATCACTGCTGTTCTATGTTTTGGAAAGAGGATCTGGAAGTATGAAAGCTCTTGTACATACCTGAAGCTAAGGCCCACCTTTGACAATTCCACACTGCCTAGAAGGGAACTACAATTTGCCATCGAAAAAGCTGGATCACCCTGATTAGAACAACTGACATCTATTTATTTATATGTTAAAATTCCAGAATAACATCCATCTCCCATAGAAGGCCATCAGTGTTCCTCCATGGTCTTTTCTGGAAGAAGTATGAGGTCTTAAATAGAGTCTTGATGCGGTATATAGCTGTCTGAAAAAGAAAAAAAAACAAAAACTGAAAGAAACAGAGATTTTTCATTTGAGAGCTATATCTTGCTGTTTCAGAGCTCAGTGCATCCCAGTGATCACAGGAAGAAACAACTGACCCAAGGAATCCACTTAGCCTCTCACTTCTAGGACGGGGCTTCTCTCATACAGTGGCATGGATTTGTATATGCAACTGGTGGCAGGTGCGTTGTGTTTGGTATCAGCACACAGGAGGTATACAAAGGGTGAGTGAGAAGGTAAGGTGGCACTTGATGTGTGCTGGGTTGGAGTCAGACAGAGACCCAAAAACTAATACTCTCCAAAAGAAAGGCAAACACATGAAGAGTGTACATATTTATACAGCAAGCGCAGCTAGGGAAGCCAGCTGGCAGCTCTACCTGCATGTCTGCTCCCTGGGAGAGTACCACCAGCTAGGCAGCTGCAGGAGCCTGGCAGGCTTACACACACACACACACACACACCCTATCATCACCATTCACACGGGGAAGGAGGGGAAAGGAAGGAAAATTGGATGTAGTTCTCTCCATGAGGGTGTCCCCTGAGCAAAAAGGGATGATACCTCTCTGTCTCCTCCCAACCTACATCTTCCTGGAGCATCTTCCCTGGGTGTGTAATGGGACTATGCCATCTTCCCTGGCTGGGGGACAAGATGAAAACCCCAGGGTTTTTCAGACACAACCTATTAGGAGATAAAACTGCTATGTAAAAGCAAAAGTGCTCCAGGTGAGCTCTGGTTTGAGTTATGAGCAGAAGAAAAAGGCAGATCACCAGGGATGTTATTAAGGTGTACCCATGCCCAAAGGGGAGCAGCCAAAACACCTTTTGGGGTCACTGAACGGTAGCAACAGAGCTGGCCGGTACCCCCAGGTCAGCTTCCTAACGGATGGCGCCTTTATTCTCTAAGAAGCCTGCAAAGTGCCCTCTGGGAACGTTTTCCTCCTGGTGCCCTGAAGGCATTCAAGCCCCTATCTGCTCTGAAGCTCTGCATTTTTATGCACTCTCCTCCTTTCACCTTCCACCTCTCCAGTGCATCTTAGGCCTCAAGAGCTGCATTACAGATATTTACTCACTGGTTGGGTTTAGCTGTCCTAAACTGACATGAAAGTATACCTGAGCTCTTAGTGGCATGACTCACTTACCTGAAAGCTCTTTTTCATGGCCAGCACAATAGACGAAGTCAGGATCCATTTTGCATGGGCTGTAAGAGAGGTGCTTCAGGAGAGTGGAAGGAAAGCAGGTAATTACAGTTTACCTACAGGTATTTTAGTGTCCCACTAGGCATCTGCAAAAGCCTTTTTCTGGGATTTCTGTGCTTCTGCAGATGGGAATGATGAGGATTTGAAGAAGCTGTCAGGAGAGGTGGGGGCTTGAGGATTTGGAAACATAAGGGGAAATTCTTCTCTTGAACCCACGTGATGGATTGAAGAGAATAAATTAGCCGTATGAAATAAAGCCAGGTACTGTGACTCTTTCTCATAGGTAAATATTTCTTTAATTTTTTTTTTTTTCTCTGAGGGTTATTTTTTGGTATATCCAGCTGTGGCCTGTAGCAGAAAGGAATATCTCATAATGAGCTCTGTTATAAATGGCTCTGAAACATAGTGTTGGAATGCCACTAAAAATATTTTGTCTGTGGCTTTTGCTAAGGCTCAGCTCCTCAGGAAATACTTTCATTGTTTAATGCTGTCATTTTGTACATACCCAATATTTTCTTAATCTGTCACTGGGAATAGTTTATTTATAACAAGCTTATTTTCCAATTGCATGTTGTAAATATATCATAACAGTCTTGCCAAAAACACTAACTATTCACTATAACTACTCAGTTATAGAGATTTAATCAGTTTATTAGCTTTTAAAAATACCAGAAGCATGTGTCAAATCCTCCTTTACCCCCCTTTTTTCCACTGCTATAACGGATGTACAAGTTTGGGTCAGAAGTCACTTTGTTGCTTAAACATGGTTATAAAAATGAAGGACCAATTGTGTCTCTAGAGTTAGCTCTGAGCTTGTCATATGTGTCTCTCCAGAAGTAATTTCAAGGGACAGTGGTGTTTAAAGACACCTACTCCATGTCTCTTCCTTGGTCCTTAAAAATTTGCCACTAACCTATAATAAAAGCAATTTATGGCAACCATGACACAAGAAGCCCATCTGCTCTTGCTGAGGAATTTTTGGGGAGACTCTAGTACTGTCATTAGGACATCTCTTATTCTCCCCTGGAAGATGTGAAGGAAAAGAAAAAGGCCCTGTGTTCCTTACCTCCTATGGATTGCCTGCTGAATTTTACAGCTGACAATCAAGTAAGGTTTAGAAAATGTGCTTCATAAGCAGCCCATCCCACAGCATGTATTCCATAAGGGGATCTTGTTTGTTTGGAGGAGCTAACTGATCAAAATTAGCTCTCTTAAGAATCTTTTACTCTTTAAATGTTATGAAGTCTGGGTATGTGTGTGTGTCAATGCAGAGAATAAAAATGAAGCTGTGTGAAGTACAGAGAACTTGTTGAAACGTTCATGCATCTGCCAGCAAGTTTGCTGACAGTTTGGGGTTTTTTAATGTATTTACACAGCTGTAATATATATAATTTTATGGGGAACATTTTCCATCATTAGCTTTCCAACAGGTTAAGAAGGTTATTCATAGATTTATCTACACACAATGAGCCAAATTCTGGTCTCAGCTGTAGTGGTGTAAATCTAGAGTCACTCCATTAAAATCTATTGCTTTTCCTTTTTTTTCTTTTTTTTTTTCCATTTTAACTTGTACCTGGTAACAGAGAGGAATTTGTCCTCCCTGTATTCTGAGATCCCAGCAAGAGCACTGACCTTCTGTACTCAAGCAGATAATCTGCCGGTCATTTCTGTGTCATAGCTGTAGAAACGGTGTGCTGGCTCTCAGTGTGTTCTGCAGTCATATGCTTTGGCTGATAAGATGATAGGATCAATCTTTCTGCAAGAAATGTCCAAAGGCTGTCTCTGGGACTGTTTTTAATTCACAAACACTGCCTCTATCTCACCAGTGTCTAAAAAAAAAAAACCAAACCCACAAAGGTCTAGCATTTCCCCAGGTGTTTATTCCTCCTGACCAAAATCCACAGACAGACTTCTAGCCACACCCGGTGCAAGCTGTCATTCAAATGTCACGTGGCTTATGATATGGGCCCAAACCTGATCTTGCCACTGCAAGTGGAAATCTTTTACAACTGCACTTTAGTCATTAGAAAGCAATTCCAGATTGCTGCTGCCTTCACAGGGACTGAAATTTCTTCTTCTTGAGTACCTCTTTTTAACTAATATGTTTAGACAAGTTTTTACAGCAGACATTCTTTTTCAGCTGGGTAGGGAGATTTTTAAAAGCTACCTTGTCACCTATCTTAATGTGACAGTGTTATAGCTGTAGGGATACTGTGTCTCAGCAGCTCCTGCACTGCCATTTCTGTGAAGAACTAAGTCATGCTGGAGCTACAAGGCTTTCCATGGAGAGTAAACTGTGCTGCTTTCAGAGTTGTGTTGAATTAATTGTGCGGGAGGGAATAGTCAAAGTCATCTGAGAAACTTGAGATACACTCCCATGCCATATGAACAAATTAAGTGGGCCATGAGGCCTGGGTAAAACTTGGACACTACCTCAACAGAATGATATCTCTATCAAAGCAATTTTTTATTATTTTTTTTTAAGCTAGTTACAAAACAGTACGTTCCCACACAATGTGGCATTCCATCTTGTTGCAGGACAAGCTACAAGACAAACACAGAAATCACTGAAGTGAATTAGACTGGAAACTATCTTCCAAAGGGGCCAAACGTTCTCACATATTTCTATTCTACCAGACAGAGCTAAGCTGAGACACCACCCTCACCCCCTCTATGTCTCTCAGCAGGGCTGGAGTAAGCCCCAGATAGGTTACTCCGTTTCCAATTTAATAGGGCACTTCCTTTCAATACAAGGACTTTGGCTGGGATATGGGGAAGTTGTACATTTTCTGTATGTTTTTAGCAGGAGCCACTGAATTTGAGACTGAAGTGTGGTCAGTCCTCCTGCACCCTGGTCTGCCCAGTCCACCCCTTGCGACCTCCAGCCACACCCCATCTAACAGTAGCAGGGACAGCAAGGGGACATGAGCAAGGGGACAGGCTCTGGGAACCAGAAAATGTTTCTGGGTGCTCAGGGTGGTACCTGGGTAGCAGCAGCTAAGCAATGAGTGGCAGAGAGAAGGACATCTAGGTGGAAGCTGGTGGGAGCAATCTCATTGCAGCTTCCCTGAGCTCTGTGTGTCAGGCCACTCCTCAGGCTCGGCTGCATCCGCTGACCAGAGCTAGGGTTATCTGCAAATCCTTCAAGGTCTGTTAGAGCTTGTCTGAGCACAATACTCATGCAAAGGTATCCCCATGGCCTGGTTACACACTGATTTCTCTCATATACAAAGAAAGGTGCAGTACTTCTCATTGAAAGGTTATTAAAGTCTATAATAAGGTGCTAAGAAACCCAAACATAAACTCCCTCAAAAATAATAGCAACCGTGTGAGAATTTCTTTGAGTGTTTGTGTAGTGCAGCCTTGTATAATGTTACAGGCCGCAGTCCCGAATGTCACAATCTTAACCATACACCAGCATGTGTTTTTAAATGTAATGCGTTTTGATGTCCTGTTTGCATTGGACCCACTACTGTAGGTCTCTGCAGGACATTCTGTTTACAAAAGAGATTACCAAAAATAAAAATTACAAAACAAAGTGGTGTAAGTTACAGAAAGGAGAGTAGAAATGCCTCACTCCGGAAGTTTTTTACCACAAGTCCAGATATAAACAAGGCCAAAGGGACTCAGTATAAATCAAGTTATTTTCCTATTACCTCAGTAAGACAGGGGATCAACAGCTATCCTGGCCTTATTTTACAGGCTGTAACCTGGAACTAGTTTAAACCTTCTCTCATTCAGTTAGTAGTTTATGGAACAGCTGTACTGAGATGGAAAAATTTCATGTTGAGTTCTTTACCTTCTAGATGTCAAAAAAAGATTCCTATAAAAAGTAGCTCTTGTTTATGAATAATTTCTCTCTGCCTTTCTACAAGCCTAACCAGAAAAGGCACCATTTGAAAACGCAGCCTCTTTCCATGCCATCAAAGACTGACTGATCTCTGGCTTTTGCACTGACCTTCAATTAAACATATATTATCAATGGGAAAATTTTGAGATTATTTTCTCTGTTTGTTTTTCACTGTATTCCTCCCTCCACTCACAGATTTCCAATTTATTACACTAAATGTTTATAGTTACATATGTGCTGTTCTTGCTTTACCTTTTTTATTCTCTTTTTTACCTTTTTATTTACTCCCAGAAGTTTAAACCCTCTCAGGCCATGAAGGTGTCACATTTAGCACCTGGGGCACTGTTGAACATATATTCATTACTCACACTCACCTTCTTCATTACCCTTGCTGTAAGTAATTCAGGAACCACTTGATAGTGTCCTTAGTTTATGCTATAGTAGGGTATAGTAGTCCCAGTCAACATAAAGGTCCCTTTAACCTAAATGCTGTTCATCTAAATAGTCTGTAGCTATATGGCACAGCAAAGAACAAGGAACTTGGAAGTAATATAGCTATGCCAATGTGCTATTTGCCTCACTTAATTAGCTTCCACAATAATTTTAATAGTCCAGCATTGTGCTGGAAACCCTCCTCTTCAGATTAAAAAGCAAACTTTAATGCAGGCAAACTCCCTAACTTTGTGCTGCTCGAGACAGGAATCTGACCTGGAACTGGTCCTACAGTTATTTCTTGAAAGGTTTGGAATAATATAAAGATGTGAAAACTATAATAATTTTGTAAAACTTGGACATCAATTGTAGGTGTTCAGCTCATCTTCAAGGACTGTGAGCCACAGATCAGCCAACTCTTATTTATTACCCTGTAATGATTACTTCTGTGTAACATGACCAGCCACATCAGTGGCATTTTTTTACTGTGACTTGAAAATATTTTTGCAAGGGCCCAACAAATAGTTATTCACAAACATATATATTTATTGGGGGGAGGGGTGGGGGTGTGTGGAATGGGAATGGTGAATAATAATTTGATAGAGGAAACTATAATTTTTTTCATTGAGAAAAGTGCTCAGTTCCTGTTATATGCAGCAGCAGCAAAAGAAACAAGAACTGTTTGCTCTTGTCTTTCAGCACACAAGTCACAAAAGCTGCTGGTACTCAGATGAGCATCTGGAAGAATGGTCCACTGAGTGCAGTTAAAATGCAAAGGGGAATAAGAGAAGAGCAGTCCTGTGTGGTTGAATAAGTAGTTTCTTTGAAGCTTAAATCTGACACATATTTCAGAGCTCAACAGAAGCAAAAATCAATTCACAGACTACTCCTCTTTCTAGCTTTGGATGAACTTGAAAGGAGCACTGACATCAGTATGTATGGAGAGGCCCACAACCATTTCTGGGCCCTTTGCATTGCCAGGGACAGCCAAAAACAACCAACACAGAAGAATACCATGGCAAACAGAGCCAGAACATTGCCTCCCTTTTCTTATTTCTCCCACCTACCTGGAAGGGCTGATCCCTGGGAGACTATTACCCAACTGAATAATTGTCCACTGGAGAACATTAAGTATATATTCCAATGAGAAGAGGAGACAACTCTGCCTCCTGCACCAGCAGCTCCGGGATCAGTGAAGCACAGAGATATGTGTTGTTCCTCCCCTCCTCACCAACATGCCTTCCCTTTACAAGCAGTGGAAGAATAAGGAGGTGGAGTGGGACATGAAAAAGTAAGAGTTCTTCATTGCTTACCCAGAGAAATCTCCCAAGCAAAAACCCAGGGCTGGTATCTGAGAGAGTTAAACAGCATAGCCAGCTTTGCAGGTGGAGCCTGAGATTCTGCTGATGCCCAGGGAAGAAGCACATGCTGAGGACCTAGTCTATCATGTTGTTGCACAAGGAGCAGTGGAATCCACTGGCAGAGCACAACATTGACTACCCTTGGCCATATAACACTGAGTGCAGGCTCTGTCCTTACCCAACCTATGGGCCATATGTCCAGGTATCACACCTGCCCTTCAGATCTAAGTCCTTACAGAAAATGTTCATGTGCCTGAAGGCCTGAGAAGACCACAGAGCAGCAATTTTGAATATAAAATGCCACAGTCTGTGGTGGAAACAGATTTGTGGAAAGCTTATTCACAATTATCCCTGTTTGACTGAAAAATAAATGCATTGATTACCTGAGTAATCAATGTTTTGATTGCTTAAGCACTGCAGCTGCATTAAGAAAAAAGATTTGTCCAGCAGATGGGGGTTCACACACTTCCCACCACTGTACGTTCTGCTTTGAGCAACCTCCAAACTGAATTACACACTTGTGATCCTCTTCCTAGTGTTATGAAGTAATGGTTCTCTTAATCTAAGCCTTATCTGCCCAGCTGCAGTTTTTATATTTTCCACTGACTGCGCTAGTCACATGTGATTGAAGGACATGAGAATTTAGTAAATCTTTTAGAGCTCAAGATTATAAAGGGTGGAATTTGTTTCATCAGTTGACTTTATCGGTGCTCTGCAGTCCAAACTGGATTTGAAATTGAAGTGAGTAGCACTCACTAACAATGGGAAAAACATGCTCTACGGGAAATAATTAGTTTACTAATGCCTATTAGTTTTCACTTATAGTAACAGAGATAGATGGACTGTCCAACAAAGAGTGAAGAAAATCTGCCTGTTTGTCTCCTCTATCCTTGCTCAAATAAGATATATTTAGGTATATACTGTCATTAAAGAAAATATTTTAGAAACTTTATTCAAGTAAAGCTCCACTAAATTGAGAGAAACTTTTCTCAGTCACTATAAATCAAATATTATTGACTTACACAGCTCTATCACTTTTCAGATGGCATCAGCTGTGGAGTTTATTAGCATTTTGGTATGAATTCTACCTTTGCAGTACAGAGAGCAGTGATGCCTCAATTGTGGCTGACGTTTGTATGGTTTGTATGGATGTTTATTTGTATGGTTTGTATGGTTTGTATGGATGTTTACTGACATGCAAGTGTTCCTCGGCAGAACACATTTTGCAGAAACTTTTCTGATGATTAGGCAGCTGCCCAACCTCTGCAAACTTGTCACCATTTGCCCAACCTTTCTCACTGCCATGCAAAGGAAATTTTCTTCCCAGGAAATAGAGCACTAATTGCTTGCCCAGAAAGGAAATTAATGACTCAAAAACTGTGACCGACAGGCTTCATTATGGAGATAGCCAATCCCAAGAAATGTCATCTTTGTCAGATTATAATTTCCATTCTCTACTCAAGGGTTGGGTTTCTGGTTGGTTTTTTTTTTAACTTTGGTTGGGTTTGGATTTTTTTAATAGTGCGAGCACATATAAAATGCCATGTGGCTGTGAAGCTGTGTCACAGGGCAGCTCACTACCTTCCCCCATGGTGTGGGCGTACTGGAACTGCTCATGCTGGGAGAGAGGCACTGCTCTGGCAACTGCAGTCCCAGCCCTGCCTCTGCACCTTATCGAATCCGTGTCGGCACTAATTAGAAGCCAGAGCACAATTTCTATGCCGTGGTGTGTCAGAGCTCCACTTTGGAAAATGTCCCTGCCAAGCAGAGCTGCGCTGCTTTGATAATCCATTTCTACACGTTGTTTCTGGGCAGCATCAAGCAAGGAGGCACTTTCCATTTTTTGCTGTGTGTTACAGCAGTGAGAATGTGAAAAGGAGAAAGGCTTCATTTCAAACAAACCTCCCGGAGCTGGAGAAAGACAAAATGGCAGTTGCTCTCCATCCACAACAGATGAGTCATTAAACATGAAGATATGTTTATTGCAGAGTTTTACATTATATTTAACCAGATCAAATGGCCCATTGTTAGAGGCTTAGACACAGTCACAAGTCACAGTATTCTTCCACTTGCAATAAAAAGTGGGGTAACTGTCCTGCGACAAATTCATTCTATGCAGGCAATTTTCTATCAAAGATATTTTCATATTTGAACAGAACTGGTTCACCAGTACCTCTCTATCTTCTGAGACAACCAACTGCCCAAAGCTGAAGGGAGACAAAATATAATTCCATGATTTTGTACAGTCTAGAAGGAAGGGCAAGATGTAGCTGTAGTGGATCAGATTAAATCTCTCCAAAGATGAGAGAAGTGGCAAGGTTTCTTTAGGGTTATGGTAAGCAAGCTACAGTATCTCTGTGCAGCTATTTTGGTGAAACCAGAGCGGCGTCCCCACCAAAGCCTTTTATGACACTTTCCAGCTCACTTGTAACTGGCTCTGACTCTGACTATTATTGTATGTATTATAGAAGAGCCAGAAAATTAAGTCAGTAGGGGCACAAGAGAGAAGAGAGCAAGGAAGAATCAGAAACAGAGCCAAAACAAGTACTGATAGCTGTTCTTCAGAAATGACTTAAAAGACTTTTACAGGATGAGTGCTCCCAGAGGTGAGCTTGGAAGTGTCACCAAAAAAAGTGGTTTCTAACAAGTTTCTGCTTCACGAGGGGAAACAGGACTCTGCATATTCTTTAAATAAACAGGATGGCAAGAGAGATACTCAGTTGAGTGAGCTAAAATTTATTTTCCTACTGGATCCTATCCAAAAGCTATTTCATGCCATGGAGAGATTACCGTTGATATCAGTGCCAGTGGATGTTGTCCTAAGGCCCCAGCCAGGGGCTTCCCGCTGCACCCCTCTTCTTAAAGCCATGCTTGCAGAGAAAGAGGGAACCTGGCCTTCATCTGCCCCACTGTGTGTCTGACATGCGTTTAACAGCAGCAGCTCCCACAGCTAGGGCAGGGGGAAAAAAAAGTAATTTCTTACCCTCTGCCCATAGAATGAACCTAGTTCAAGAATTATTTACCATACAGGCTGTAAAGAATTCTAAGGTGAGATTTTGGAATCAGTGCATCATTCTGTATCAGTAATAATAATTTCTGATTTACAGCTCTGGTCAGAGATGTCAGAAAGTGAAACCCTTATATCTTGTTGCTCAATAGTAATTTTGTTGAATTCAGCACATATGTAAGTACTTTTATTGGTTTACCTTTGATTATGTACTAGACAGAGTATATAAACAGATAATGTATATAGAATATATAAAGAAATAGTGACAATATCCAAAATAATTTACTATCGGGCTCAGAACTAAACAAATGTATGAGGAAAATTATTTCTGGCTTGACTCACCTTTTGCTGGAGATTAATCCTAATAGCACCCAGTCAATGATGTAAAATAAGAAGCATGGTCTCTACTTTAGGAAAAAATACCAGATGTGAGCAAAACGGTTGGAGGGAATGGTGTTTGGAAAGAAAGGGTAACAGGACAGACTATTTTGAATTTCTTTTTGTGTGTGTGCACACGCGTATTATTTGCATTTAAAGCTAAATAGAATAGGTAGCAGCGATCTCTATCCGCTCTCTGCCCAACGACGCACTGAGCAGCTGCAGGGGCAGAGCAGCGCACACTGAGCTCTGCGTACATCATGAGATGAAATCCTGCAGCATGTGCAGCAGGCACATTAACATCAGAGGCTCTTACAGCTCCAAAGGAGCAGCTACATCCCCAGTGCCTGTGAGCTAAGATATATTCATGTGGAGGGCTCTCACAGCTCCAAAGGATGCCCCATGTAAAACCCCGTCATTTAAACTTTCCAGTGTTGATTGAAGAGGCTGCGAGTCATTAGGACAGGACAGTGAGGGAATTTCTTATTATGTTGGATGAGAGGGTCTGTGTCCCATACAGTTTTTTCACCAAATATGAATGCAGACACATAAATCTCAAGTATTGAGCTAGTCAACAACAGCTAAGAAATTCAAAGTCAAGGCTGCCACGATGTCCTTGACTGACTCTCTGATGCCCTAGGATTGCAACTCCTTCAGTGTGGTCTTGTGTATCATATGTGTCACAGTACTTATTAACAGAGGTGCAAATTCTGCCTGCCTGAAACACTCCTGCTTTTTCTGGTGTGTATCCAGGATGAATCTGGCCCAAGGCATAAGTGAATGTCACAATCCTGCCCTTTGTGTTGCAGGTTTGCTTTCTCATTACACCTTTTCATATTGGAAGTAGTCTACATTTAAACCTTCATTTATCATGAGACACAGAAGTGGTCAAAGAAACCATAAAGCAAGTGCTTACTAAGATGCCTGCTGCACCTGACCTACATTTGACCCATCTGTTACAAACCTGATTTATGGAAAAACATAGGATAACACTTCCTAGAAACCTAAACACTGTAACTTGGGCTTATTTTGTCCAGTCATACATTTTTTTTTTATATGCATTTGTCTTCTTACTAGCCAAGATGCATAAGACCTAGAATGATAATGTTCCTAAGCCACAGCTGATTATCTTCCCTGATGTGAGACACAAGAGACATATAACAGCTTAGAAGACAGGATAAGGCATTGGTGGAGCAGCATGAAACAAGAGAAATTAGAAGCTTTGCTGTGTGATTGCCAGCTAGGAGCCTTAGCAGGTCAGTAATCTGAATGATTATTTATGCAGAGCAGATTTGCAAGGAACCACACATGTCTTCATGCTAACTTCAATGTCAAAGACATATGATGCCCTGTCACATCAGGAAAAGAAGGGGAGGGAGCCAAAGTGATACAGAAATGGGTCTGGGAAATGCAGCTCTAATAAATTCTGCTGCAGTATGCCATCTGTTACAATGGGAAATCTATGCTGTCTGAGCATAAATCTGAGTGTTGTGGCTAGAAAGACTAAGGGCACGTAACCCAGATTTGTAGATACTGTGTTGTGAAAACTACAGAGTAGAGCTGAGACATTAATGTGATGAAGCTGGATCTTTTCTGGTTGAGAATACTTCTTAAGAGCTCTTTTCTCTGTTTTTATTAATTCACTACATAAGCTCTGGGGGTGACAAGGTTTGTTACAAACAGCTACAACAAATATTGACAAAAAAATTAACCCGCGTTCATTCACTGCGAGTAGTTACTGAGTATAGTAATGTGTTTTATACTCCTTCTAGTGGGCAGAACTTTTACAGAGGCAGAGGTCTGAAGAAATCACCAGACCTTGGACTCTCTTCTAGGGGAAAAGCCAAGAGAGAGGCTGGAAAAAAAACCTAGGACTAAGATACCTGAGGAAAATTTCCTCTCTGTCTCTTTCAAGTCCTACCTGAATGAACAAAAGGTCATAACATATAACCATATTATTTTTATTTTTATGTCTTAAAACTTCCTGTTGCCTACAAGCCACATTCATGGACAAGGACTCCTTAAAGGTAGTGAAAAGAGACCAACACCAATTCTTGGTTCTATAGAATGCCTAATATAATCTCTTTATTTCTATTTTTTATTATTCTCATGTGCATAAAGCACCTGTTAAATGTTACTTAGAACAGGGATAATCACATCACAGACAGGCTAATTTACTTGCTCTGTACAGAGTCCTTTTGAAAGGGGTTTCTGTCTTTCTTCTCTGTCTAGCAATGCCTTGTCCAATGTAACACAAACCATTTCTAACACAAATACCAACAGACTGTCGGCTTAACATTTGCTTCTTGTCAGTACCGTTGATGTACAGTTCAGTCACAGGAATTATGTGGAAAATTTTTATATCCTTGCAGGATTTTAGAAAGAAAAATTACTTATTTTTGCAGTGCAGCCACTATTTGGAAAATGTTGTAGCCCACCTAGAACTAGGACAGAAACTAATGCGTATTTTGTGAGTTTCAGGTATGCCAGGTCTCCCAAGTCCTCTTTAAAAAGCCTTTCTGTTCATCTTATACAAGTTTCACAGTTTTCCGATGCACAGTTTGAAAAATCTTTTATTCAGCCACAGAATGAACCTTTTTAATGGACTTTTATGTATTCATATGTGTTTGTTAGAACACTAAGCAGAACAGATAAGCCTATTAAAACTCAAGCTACATCTCTGAGCAAGCAAAGACTTGAATAAAAATCATACAGACCAATAGTCATGCAACTTTTGAAGTACAGAAAACTGCATGAAAATGCACATAAAAATCCACTGGTTCATTCAGGCAGGACAATTTCAAAATAACAAGTGTGGAATGGGCTGGAGGTGTAAGTCCATTTCTTCACAGGCTGCCCAGAGAGGCTGTGGAGTCTCCTTCTCTGGAGACATTCAAGACCAATCTGGATGCGTTTCTGTGTGATTTAATCTAGGTGATCCTGCTCAGGTGGGGGAGTTGGACTAGATGATCTTTCGAGGTCCCTTCCAACTCCTGACATTCTGTGATTCTGTGATTCACATACTGATGTCAGCATGCTTTTCCCAGCATATCACATTGCTCACAAAATCAGTATCCTTTCCTAGATGATCCTTATGACTAACATGCAAGACAGCAGAGCATAGGGTGGCTGATCAGAAGTGGCTGACTCTCACATACAGTGATTCTATTGGATTGTTTTCTACCCAGTACTCGCCAGTTTTGCCTTTGCCTCACCCAGGAATCCACTGTCATCACGTTTTACCTTCAAGAAAGTTCCTGGGACAAAGATGTCCTCTCATTAGGTGCGGAAGCCAGGGCCCCAACAGTTAGGTGTTCCAGGAGTGGACTATTGACAGAAATGTGGAAGTTAAAGACTGTATCTCCAGATGGTCTGGGGTTTATATGCATTATGGAACTGGCATTTTTATCCATATCTCTGAATACTGAAAGCTCCATATCAAGAGGTAGTAAAAAAATAAAAATAAAAAGGAAAAAAAAAACTAACCCAACAACAACAAAANATCAATATTGATGTATATGAGAAGTAGATAAAATGTACATTGTTCAAACCTGATGTGGGTCAAATTTCCTCTCTTTATCCTCCCCACACCTTATGCCCTCAGGTAAAAGAATGGGGAGAGGCCTGTGAGAGGTGGCAGAAAGGGAGGCAAGGAAGTTTCATCAGTGCTTGGTGGAAGGAAGGTTGCTGCAGCAAGGAAATGCTGTGGGAAAACTTTTCAGTTGCTCTGCTGCAATAACAATCTGAATTTACTGTCTCCTTTGAAATGCATTTGCAAACAAAACAACTAGCACCAGCTCCACAAAGTAGTTAAGACTTAGTAAGTTGGAAATAGCCACTGATTTTCTACTGAAATCATATTAAGATGGTCTGAGAAGGAGGCTCTGGCGAGCACACAAGTTATGACAGAGTTGGTTTGAGCTTTTGTTTCATTCTGCAGGACTTGTGACATCAAAGGAAAGGTTTGCCTTGATGGAGCAAAGGGAAGGGACAATTGCACTTATCCAGATTCACACTACACGTAGATCAGGGTAAAGAACACAGTGAAGCTACCATATATACAATACTTGACAACATTCATCCAGGTATCTCATCTAAAGAGCTGAGGGAAATTTAAGAGATGCATAAAAGTGTCTGCTGGAAGCTTTATGATAGATTTTCACTGCCAAAGGTAGAGTTTCTGTAGGAGTTAAACAATTTCAGTCATCCTGTCCTAAAATCCAAACTCGGAGAGGATGATAGCCGCCTAGGAGATTATGGTTTTATTTACCATTTGTGCTGTGTAGGAGAGACAGAAACAACAGAAATAAAGAACTCTGCCCTGTTCCTTCAAAGAAATGTCGGCAACTGTCTCTGTGAGACACTCTCTAGGCACTTGGTAAGGAATGAAGGCTTTTGCCTGCCACCCTGACTCAGGCATCAGAGGTCTGAAGGGCACTCAGGCATCTAAGTTTGTGCTTTATAGGAAAGCTATTTGTTACCTCATTTATAACAAGTCACTATGCCTAACTACTCCCAAAGTTTGGCACTCTGTACATCTGCATGCTGACTTGCAGGGCACTGAAGTCCATTGTTGGATCTAGACTTGTCCGGTATCCCAGAGAACATGAGTGGTATCACAAGGAATTGAAATCAGATGTCCTAAGACCCAAGCTAATACTTTAAAATCCTATTTCTTACAACAGAACTGCACTGGCAACCCCACAGAAAAGGAACAGACGGGCTATTTGTCACTAGCAGTGTTACACTGTGCTACCCACCCTCCTCGAGCAGCAGGCTCAGGCTCTTTTTTTGAGGTCATCATCTGTATTAGGGGAACCATTTGTCAGAAAAATAATTTCACTCAGTAAATAGAGACTGGTTGTGATTTGCTGAAGTGACAGGACAGTGAATATCCATGGTAGGACACTGAGGAGTTGTTTTGATCGTCCAGAGAAGTGGTCTAAGAGCACAAATGAAGGCTAAGTCATTTCCACCAGTCTAAAAAAGCACCATTGATTGGAAACACTCTGCTTACCATCTTATAATATCATAACCACAGAAATAGAGAAAAAAAGGGACAAATATCAAGCTTGTTGAGAGTCATTGTGACAGTCTGACATCAGAAAAGTTGTCCATCAAGCTCTGTCTTTGGTCTATATAAAGTTTATCAAATACATGGCACTGCAAAGTGCAAATCTCTGCCTAAGTAATGAGTTAGTAGCTGTATTGTATTCGTAGGAGAAGAGTCCTTCTTCCCAAAGGGCTCAGTGAAGCATCCCACTTCTGTGGGGTATTTTCATATTTTTATGCTGATGCTGGACTGTTTTTCTCTTCTGTTGAATGCATAGTCAAAGTTGAAAGTCTCTGCACATTCCCTCTTAACATCTTGTGCAGAATTTTGTCTCCAACACCTACAGAGAAGGTCAAAGGGAGATTGTTACATCTGACTCAGGAAGGAAAGACTGAATCAGCTATGTAAACAACAAAAAAACCACCCTGTATTATGGGGTAAAGAGATTGACCTTTAGACATGGCAATGATAGCAGAATGGAACAGTCATAAAGCTGTTAACCAAATGATTTGGTCTGGCAACCTCAAATAAGAATGAAATAAACTTTTTTTTTTATCTTTCATTTCTGAAACTCATTGGTCCTGAAATTAAATTGACTTATGTGGATGAGATTTAGGTAGGGGTCTACATAAAATGAAAAATGCCCCATTTGTCATGTAACAAAGGGGGTTGTTCATCTCCTGTACTTTATTTTTTTTAATATAATATTAATAGTAAGTTTCAGAATTAAAGTTTTGTAATCCTTGGAACTGTGATAAAAGATTATAGGCTTGAAAATGTGAACTTTAAGCTAAAATGAAAAATTCTCTACCCACAGCAATAAAAATCCCTCAGTAGCTGCAAAGCTGAGACTTGAAAAAGAAGTTTATAACTCTTTAGGTTTTTACAGAGTATCAGTGGTGGTGTATGGACTAAAGTAAGTTTTCAACATAGACACACCTAAGTTGGTTCCACAGCACTAAAAGCATTGTGCAAAGTCTCCCCGCAAACCTGTTCTGCACACATCACCCTAGATCTGAAAGCAGCATGAAAATGAACAAGGAGTAAGGTCTAAAAATTTTAGTCAAATCACAGGCTCTTACTCGGAAATGTCTCTTGCTGTAAGGAGCCTGCAATGCAAATAAACAAGATAGAGAATGACAGGAGGAGATAGCATTGAGGAAGTGAATGGTCTAAAAATAACAATGGCTGACTGCAGTGCAGCATCTGGCTCCCCTCAATAAGTTCAACTCGCACTTTGACCATTTTCCTGACATGTTATTTGCCAAAACACAACTCTGATCCTTATTTTAAAAGCAATATCAAAGCATAATGTTGTTGTCTTCCCAGTGAGGTTAAAATACCTTTAAATGGTTTACACCTCAAAACTTTCTACCTGTCCAGGAGCAAACCACAGTTTACAGACTCTTTGTGCTCTGGACACCATTGAACTGCCTTTATTCTCATACTAGTGATGAGAAATGCAGAGAGGCATATGGATCCTGTTGCCTGGGAAAGCTGCAGTCTTAAAAGAAGCATGCCACTTGTTCATCTGGACACTATTTTATTTGCCAGAGTACCAGAGGGCACGAAAACACTGGAATTCCCTGATATGAAAGGAGAGAGCACGTTGAGCTAAGACAGTCTGCGTCTTCTTTCTACCAAGGTGCAGTGCAGGATGCTTTCAGGAAAGGTGCCAACCCTCTTGTAATGGATAATTATTTTAGACTATTCTGTTGTCTACGAGTGCTGAATCTCAACGACAGCATGAGAGACCTGTGGTCTGCTGTATAATAGGGTATTATCTGAAATGTGCAGGGTTTTTTTTCCTGTTGTACTCTGAATAGGCTTTAGGGAATATAGATACACCAAATGACAGGCAAACTTCATACCTCCTTTCCCCTCCCTCCTCTCCTGAAACAACTGCTGGGAAGATATCCATTATTTCAGTCGGCAAACATGCAACATCTTCTGTACACACACAAGGAACGACAAGATGGTCAACTGAGTGAGCAGGAGAAGAAACACAAGGGCAACCCAGGAGTCTGAAATATAAACGTCTTTCACTGGCTGGCTACTTGGCAGAGATGAGGAGCTGCCCAGGATGGACACGAGTGATCATGACTGATCTCAGCATCATGAACTCTCTTATTGTCACGTCTCTAATGCATGTTTCCAATGCAAGCTGGAAAGCAGCTGTCAGCGATTGAACGAGTAGGTCCAGCACAATTGAACTATTTCTGAATTACTGGCCTAAATCCAGGAAAGAAATCCTGAATCTCCTCTCCTTAGCCTCTTGCCTCTGTTATGCTTTTAAATTGCAAACTCCTTCTGAGGAACTTCTAGAAAACGGTGCACAGTGCCCAACACATTCAGGCCTTGCTCCTGCTTAAGGCTTGAATTTTCTAGCTCAGCTGAGTATCATCCTAATTCAAAGAGAAGCATTAGATATTGGTTCGTTTGCTTTTCTGAGCATTTTACAAACCTTAAGGAAATTTGTCAAAAAATATTATTGTTATATTACTATTTGTTCTAATGTCCTAAGCTTCCAACCTGGTTAGAGGTACTGGAGAAAACTGGGGGCATGTCTAGAGCAATGCCAGCAGCACAGGAGAAAGAAGCACATCATCCAAATCAGTAGACTATTAACCAAACACTTGAGGCCCTTAACAGGGAGGAATAAAGAGCTGGAGGCACAGTATTGGAGGTGAGAAGGCTACTGAAGGCATCCTTGGGGATGATCTTTTGTATTCTCCTAGGAAATAAAAGACTTCCAGTGAGAGGAAACAAAAGACCTGAACAGCAGGAATATTTTGGGACTGGAGCCAGGGAAAAAGAGTCAGTAACAAAGACTGGTAATTTTGCATGAATTGCTGTTTTGTGTTGTTGAACACCAGGACACAGCTGGTGTACTGGCGAACCTGAGGATTTGTATTAACTGTATTGAAATGATAATGAAGTTTTTATTTTATGATTGCTGATGTTGGTGGATTATTGTTATTAAGCCTATTAGTGTATTAGTACAAATATGAGTTTCTCTTTGCTTACAGACTTATTTGTCATTGGTTTGTGAAATTAAATTTAGATAGCTTTTAAATAATTTTAATAATATAGAAAGTCAATTGAGGAGAACAAACCACGGAGATGAACATACAGTAGTTTGAAAGATTTGAAATCTTGAGAGTTTGGAGTGAATTCTCTGCCATTCTCTGCTACACTCTGGTCACGCTCTTAGTGGTTCTGTCTGATGACCCCAGGCAGAATTAAGAGTTTGGGTTTGTTTAATGAACCATTGAAAGAAGAGTGATCTGTTTTGCAAACTGGTTTGTCCCTTTGCCTCATCTGAAACACCTCCCACTCCACTACCCAAAACACCCACCAAACATCAAGAAAAACACAACAACGAAACCACCATATATTGTATATCTAATTGGGACATCTAAATTTCTGGCTGCTTAATGTAGAACATCTCAGAGCTGCCCTTTTTCCAGAGATGAGACCCATTGTGTTCATGCTTTCAGAGAACAAGTTTTTAAACACCCCAGCTGAACACCCAGCACACTGACTCTGAGCAGTGAGTTAGGCTTCTGCTTTCCAAAGATGGAATAAACTGCTGGGTTTGAAGACCTTGGAAAATAACTTTAAACTCTTGTCTGACTATGAGCATACTTCAAGATGTATAAACAAAACAATCGTTGAAAACCCCATCCTTGGAAATCATAAAATAAATATTTTCCACTTCCTTTTAATTATAGTATTTCCTCAGATGTTCTTTGCACGCCACCCTCATGTAGAAAATTCATCACAATTAAACTCTAGAAAAAACATCTGATTGGATGGAAGGTTCCTAATTCTTAATCTTCCTACTGTGTTGTTAGGCATTCTTTCTTATTTGTTATTTACTTTATGATTAAAAAATATCACATTCAAAAAAGCAAACGAGTTGGTTGAGGAGTGGTAGCTGTAAGGTGCAGAGAAAGGCTACTTAAACTCTCTTCACTTTTTTCTTTTTCTGTGAATCCATCCACTAACAGTCATTGACATTGTGAGAATCTACATGTATGTGCTCTGTATGTGTGTGTGTGCATGTTTCATACAATTATGCATTTACACAAAGATGCACAGACAAACTTCTAGCCATTCTTAAAGAGGCTGTAGCAGCACAGTTTCCTACTTGAAGGCTATCAGAATAAAGTAACCATTAATCTTCCAGTGCTGTCTAGGCAGTGACAGGGTAAGCTCCCACATTATGCTGCCAACAAGCTTCCTGGGCTGAGAAGTCCATTCCTTTCTTGTCCTCTTGGCTGTGCCTACCTATAGACATGCCAACAGGCATTAAGAGTTATAGTGCTTTCTGTTATGACACCTGATGCATCAAGGTACTAAACCACCTGCTTGATTTTGAGCATTGGAAATATTTCATTATTCAGGCATGTTCTCAATTCCTGTAGCTGAACAGGCATGGGATTAGTCAGAAAATTTAACTGGCAGCATTCACTATCTCATTTTGCACGGACCACCAAATGGTGCTAGTGAATAGTAACTACTTTCCCATCCTCTGACTGAACTGGTGTTTTGGAGTCAGCAAGCAAAGAAACATTTTCTCTTAAGTCCTGTGTTGTCAGATTATTTTAATACCTTCATTTTAATTCAGGGCAATTTCTGCTTCCCAGATGTACAGGCTTTTCCTACTGCTTTAAAAGGATAATATTTGCAAACGTGGAAGGGCAGTATTTTCCATTTCCTCAGAAACAAATTGAAGCCACACTGTTAGGCTGTGTTTGCAGTGGAACAACATTCTATATATGTCCCCAATATAGTACCAAAGCTTATGGCTGTTTAGCAGAGTTTCTGGTCAAAGCCTAACAGTAAAGTACTGTGATCTTAGTGAGAAGTGCTAAAATGCAAATGGAAACAGGGATGAGCCTTTCCTTCAAAGCACAGAAAACTACATAAATACGATTGACTTAAAAAAATGTGGTCAATCTGCATCTTCCCCTGAAGTACATGACTGTCAAGAGGCAAGTCTGAATAAGATTGTATCAATTTATTTCTTTCACATGGCAGCACTGAGAAGCAGTGTGATGCTCAAAATGATTTCACAACCAACAGGGAGGCTTAGAGTCCTCAGACTCGGTGGAAGACGAAAGTGAAAAAAATTGTGAGATGAAGTAGAACTGAAAACAAAGTGCTTCTGTTCAGTGCTTAAGGTGAGCCTGTATTTGTATTAGCAGAAGACTGTTGATTTAGCGTGATTATGCTGATGCATAATTTAGTTGATGGTATCTTGGAGCCAAAAGTGCCTTGTGATTTCAAAGCATATCAGAGTGCTGAGGTAGGGCCAACAAAAGATTCAGATACTAAGCACCTCAGAAAGATCAAGTTACATTTGTTCATTTTGAACGCCCAGATAGACATTTGGTGAAAATATGATGACTACTTTCTGAAATTGACCTTGCACAACTAGAAACAGCATCTATTTGTCTTAATCTCCAGCACATGCAAGAGTCTCTGCCACCATTTAAAATTCTATTGGAAAGCTTAAAAGTTAAAATTCAAAAACCACTCAGAATAAAGTCTTGACATAAATATATAGCTATTTCACTATTCAGCTAGTTTGGTTATGGATGCTAGGACACAAACATGAATCTGAATAACTGGGAACATGTAGATTTATTTTTATTAAAATAGTCACAGGTACTTCTGCAAGGAGCTCAACTTGCTTGGTTACAAACTTAACTTGGGCACATGCCCAATAATAACTGAACAAGAAAAGGATCAGCGCAAGAAATTAACCTTCATGAAACAACCTCTGAAAGCAGAACTTGCACAGCTTCACCCCGTGATGCATCAATCCAGAGACTATCCCTCAGTTGCACCTGTGTTAACAGTTCTGCTCTACCTTTGTCATTAGCAGTGACTTCTCTTCTGCAAAGGGCTTTGTTAGTTTTTCTGAGTGGTTGCTTCTGGCAGAGTTGACCACATAATTAGCAGTATTATCTTCCAGAATAGGGATGGTTCATATCAGATGGTGCATTATTAACTACTCATTGCCCCCAGAAGAACTGCTGGAACTTTTTGGATTGATGTTGCACATTGGTTGATTTCTAATTACAATGGAACAATTTGCTTTACTAACACTGCAAGAAGTAATTCAGTAAATTCTAATAAATCATATTTTCGGGGGAAAAAAAAAGTACTTTAGAGGTCATTAGATATTAAGATATTTTGTGGTTTGGTTGGGGTTTTTTTTAATATCTAAATAAAACAGGTTAAGGTTACCATCCTGAAGAGAAGTCAAAATCAAGCGTCTTTTTGAAGGCAGAAATATTGCATATTCAAACACATTCATGAGAATGTTCTATTTCATATATCGCTAAAAAATGTACCAAAGGAATAAATGTTCATTATCTTTTTAGGATGTTTGAATAATAACATTATGGCAAACACCTACCAGAAAATTACTGACCACCAGCATGAACAATCCAACAAGAATAGTGTGTGAGGGAAGGTATTTCAGGATATTTTTTTCATAAGTTAGTATGATAAAACAGAGACCAGTTTTAGAAAATGAGTCAGGAAAAATGCAGTTTACTGTGTTTTTCAAGATCCATAGTTCTTCAGAGCAAAGACCAGCCAGTAAAGGTGTTACACCACCCCAAGATGCCAAAAAGGTCTGTACTGGCCCTTCCTCTCTTTCTGAATAGAAGTTCCACACTAGATATGAGTTGTTCTCTTAGCAAAGGTTTTCCTCAGTAGAAATGCATTTTATGGAATATTTACTATACTGATAAATTATTTTCCAGTATAAAAGCACTTCACTTACCTCTTGGCATTTCAGCAAGGTATCTTATAAGCTGTTCCACCACAGTGGCAGGAAGCCAGCCAACAAGTGGCCACCACATCAACATGGAACCAGAGATATTTCTCAGATCAAACTTCAGCCAGCACCTTAGCTGAAGTCACTGTGATGTCTCAATCTTTCTTCTGAAAAATAACCATTGCTTGGAAAAATAGAGAAGATAATGTTCTACTCAATTCTCAACAATCTGACAAAGACATTGTCCTTCATTTTTTTAGTGCCCAAATTTTTGAATAAGCACCTTCATATTGCTAGTGCTTTGAGAAATATTAGTTTGTTTACAGGTATCCTATACATTTTCTCACATTATGTGTATCTCTTCCAGAGGTGATGCTGACATAGAGGTACTGGATGTGTGTGAATTTGCCCTGTTTTCTTTGAGCTATTTCTGAAGGCTGCGTTTATTGAGTTGATAGCAGACTAAGCATGTGCAGATGTTCCTGTCTTGTATGAGTAGCAGCTTTGGAGTGTTAAGTCTAAATCCAGTTGTGTGAAGGATACAGAGGAGATAAGAGAATTATTTTCTTTTTAACTTTTTTTTTTTAATTCACTGCAGAAACATTGCTACTGACCTTGAGAAACCCATAAGTAAAATGATTTCATGGGAAGTCATTTTTACTTACGCACCATGTGTACTTCTGCTTATGCTACTGCAGCACCCTGTAAGGAAGTCAACATGCACCAACATCTAATACACAATCTGTGAACTATTAACATTTATTTTAGTATTATTCAATATAAATTCATTTTATATCAACAGTAATGAGTGCTTTTTTCAGATTGTGGCAGTATTTGTCCTTCACTATACACTGACTGTAGGCTGATTGACAATTTCAAACTAAATACCAGTAGCCCAAAATAATATACTCCCACTCTCAAGCTTGTTCTTGAATATTCAAATCTGCAGATGTAGGAGTGAAATAGAAGACAGAGAATTGGTAGAGAAAAAAAAAAAAAATAACTAAATCTTACTGAAGTTCCAGGTATCGGATATTTGACATTGGCTCAGCTCAATTAATGTTCATTCTTGGATAATTGGACCTTGACATTGTCCCCACAGAAAAGTTTCAAATTTAGCATTCTAGTCTGGTAAATTCCTGTTTAATAATAATTCCCACAGAGCAGACCAATGAACTATTGAGCTTTTCTTACCCAATTCTGTGTTGCTGGATTAAGTCCTGAACATTCATTTTTAAAAGATCTTTGTGAAAAATAAAAGTTCAGATTCTTAAAATCAGACAGCTCTGTGAGACTGGCTTCTTCTGTGGGCTTTTGGACCAAAACTGTATCACTAAGCTACATTGTGCACTGTATATATACATATATATATAAATATCTATATCTGTGTCTGCGCACACAAAGTGAGTTTAAGTTTATCTCACTTGCATAAACAAACAATTTGCTTGTGAAACAATTTAGCATCTGGTTTTACAGCAAGATTCAATTATTCATGTTCATTACTGCATTACTGCTGTGGATAAAAAAGGAAACCCAACTTCAAAGCAAAGAAATGTGTTAGTTACTAGGAATCCTAATAGCCCTGCACCATTTCCTCAGCTCAGAAGAATCAGTGACACTTACCAGCTCTGTTTTGTAAAACGGAAACTACTCAGAATGGGAAAAGGAATGTCCCCACACCTCCTATATCCAGTCAATGCTGATATCTGGAGAAAAGGCCTAACAGGCTTAAATTTAGTCAGTCATGCACATGGGGCACCAGTCAAAAGCTACAGCTTCCCCACTGAATGCTGAGAGAGCTTTTTTGTATATTCAGGCTGTTCGGCTTCTCAGAAGACTGCAGAGTTAGTATCACGTGGCTTTAAAGGTTCTGCAGACACCACGATCATGCAGGAAGTATGGAATATTTCGGTCTTTACAGCCCTTAGTTAATCTACTCCTTGGGCAATAAATGGTACGCTGCAAAGAAAAGATAGGATTCAGGAACTACAGTGAAGTTTCCGTGGTTTGCTTCACTGAATAGTTTTAATCATGTTACAGAGACTAATAAGGCAGCATGAACCCCACAAAAATAATTTCCATCAATATCTTTTTTTTCCCTGCTATAAAGTATTGCACCTTTAAGATTTATCCCTTCATCACAAAATAAAAAAGATTAAAATGCTGACCTGAAACACTCTTAAGATTTACTAGTTCCTTTGACATATCAGTGTGCGAGTAGAATAAAAATTGGTTTGCTCAGTAAAAAAAATAACAGTCTCTTTTAATTTCCTTCCCACTTCTTTCCTTCACTCTAGGTGTAGGATGAGTGAATGTTCAGTATATAGAGAACAAGAAAATTACAGGCCAGATTATCAATATATGTAGGCCAGCATCACCCAACAGAGGCAAGCACCTCCACACGAGCAAAAAAATCTGTCCTACAAGTAGGACTATCAAAAGATTCATATCTCTGGGTCAGTGACAGAGCAGAAATTAATGCACGCATGCAAAACAGCTCATGTGTTTTCCAGACTTTTTCTGACATCTAAATATCTACTGAAATAAAAAGAATAGGTGTGGGATTTATTAGTTTTTTCTAAGTTATATTTTGGGTCATCTTTAGCATAGAACTAAATGTCCTATGGAAATCAAGGTAGAATTGCAACAGAACAAAACAGAAACTCAGAACAGGGAGCTGGCAGAACTGTTGATGTTATAATAACTCATCTTCTGCAGCCATGATGAGAACTTCAAAGCTAATCAAGGGGAAGTAGCTGGAGTTCAATGCCCCAGATAGCTCTATATAAACCTTATCTAAACCGAGTTCTTTTTGTTATAATACACAGGACTGTGGTGTTTCCTTGCTTCACAAGTATGCTGTGATTTGGGTGATATAAGTAGGAGCAGCCTGGGTAGAAAACTGGGAGAACTGTCTAAATGATTTTTCTCAGAAAGAAGCTCTGCGAAACAAGGAGACCTAATGAAAAATTAGTGGTGTTGCCATAGAAAATGCCGAACTGACAGAAAGTTAAGTGTGAGTCACAACATGGTACAGAGTGGTTCACATTTATACTTAGAGGGGTCCATTCCAACCCTTGCGGGCCCACCTTGTGTAATTTTAAACTTGCAGATCAGCTCCTGATGTCACTGGTAAAAGAGGCAGCCATGAGCTCAAAGGAGACTGCAAAATCTGACCCAGAAGTAAATAATTACAAGGTCAGCTAGCTCGAGCTGCCATGGCAATGATGCTAGCAGGTCCCAAAATAGTCAGCTTATAGCAAGATCAGATTGTTTGACCGCAATGTAAATATAACTACAGCATTTGCAAAAAAACAACATAGCTGTGACTCAAAAGCAAACAGGCTACAAAAAAGTCCCTCTCTCATGTAAGTAGAGTTTTATATTTCACTCAGCTGTAGGTTTTTCATAATGGTAAGTAGGAAGAAGCTTCAAAAAGGACAAAAAAAAGGGAACTCACCGAGTAGGAAGGGTTAAAGACTTGATAGCGCAAATTCTTCGCAGGGCATACAAGGGGAAGTCCGAAAGGTTCACATCTTTTGGTTTCTATGGGTAACAGTTTCTGGGCACACAACTGAGCTTGTATCTTTGCTTTCCAGATTGCTGTGTATCAGTGTCCCCAGGATAAATGGTAGAACAATAGCAAGACATATGATCTGTACAACCTGGGTTGTAGCAGGCATGAGAATCAAAAGGAGAATTTGGATGCAATAAGATATGTCATTGCCAGAACTTCTGTACCTTCCAAGCCCCTACACCAGACCTGGGCCAGTGTGATTTCCAAGGTAAAACAGCTGGAAAACATGTGTTCACCTACTACACCATTAAGTTTATTCTGAAAACTCCTCTTTTTTTTTTTTTTCTTTACCCAAAATTAACAAATCAAGAAAAAAAATCTCCAAAGTGATGAGTTTTAGGAAGAGAGTGTGCATGTCTGGGGAATGACCAATTTACAAATAGGAAAAACAAAGAACTATGGAAGCGTTTCTAACTTTAGCAAGCAGACTCATCTTCAGTCCTCAACATTAATCTAGACTTATCAGTGTACTTTAAATTCTTCATTAGGACTGTGTATCACCTCTCTTGGAACGCACAACCTGACTTAGTGGGTTTGAAAATTAAGACTAAAAACCTCAGATTTTTTTTTTTTCTGTTCTTCGGAAATTTTCAGCTGTACATCTCCAGGAAATGTGACCAGATGTCTTCAAATAAACATTGTTCATCATTATTACACTGACAGGTTGACTTTTTTTAATACATTTGTTAATTCATTTCCATGAGTCTGATGTGCTGCGAGAGGATGTCTCGACTCTATTTCATAGAACAGGGGTCATTATCCAATCACCAATACATCCCACACATGGTTAAATAAGACCACCACAGATCTTTCTTCTATAATTATAATGCAAGGTAACTATGGTAACGATAGTTGGCAAATCTTGTCTTTTAAATGGCTTCTGTTGCACAGGTTTTTATATCTTCTTCCCCCTCCCCCTTCCCACACACATTTTCTTATTATTATAACAAGAAGATATGGGTAACTATTACAAGATGTATGGACTCCTATCCTCAGCACTACTCAAGATCATTGCTTCATCATGAATGGCTCAAAGTCAGTTTGGAATACCTTCACAATTTATGTTCTCCAGACTCAATATAATCCAATATTCCTGCTCCCTCACACCTTGACTACATCAGTTCGTATTCCCTTTTTTTATTTCCCCACTTAACAGAAGCATAGCTGAGCTGAATCAGCTTCAAACAATGTTAAAAGTATGCATCTTCGTCTTAGAATTAAAATACATAGGAATTTCCTTTATGCTGTATATAGTTATTGGTACTCGTACTCTATCTGAGCTAAGAATGATACTACTGTATCATGTAAAGCTACTCCATTTCTGTAGAGAGTGTTGTAATTTATTAGTATCTTGACCTAAAAGGAAGACTGTGGTAGAAAGCTGCTTGACTCAAAGGTTTGTGTTTGCCTGTGAGCTGACTGGCTGTGGCTCCCCTCTTAGTGTCTTTTTTTCCATTGACTCACCTTTGATTTTTGGCAGATTCTGAACAACCTGCTCATTATACCACTGGTGATGTGATCATAGTTTGTCTGGCACTACTTCTTTTGCAGAACAAAAGAGTACTTTGTTCCTCTGACTAGTTTAAGATGCATTGTGTTTCTTCCATCCATCAAATCACTTCATTTTCATCATGAATCAGATGTCAAACTATGTTTAAAAACTTGGGCTGCATGTTATTTGCAGCCAAAAACACTAAAATTCAAGGGCAGAGTTAAAGGGCTTTCTCTAACAAAAGAACCATTCTAATTATGATATGTAATGCAATGTTATCAGTTATGTTATCAGTGCAATGTTATCGGTTCCTTGATTATTGGAAGAGTAAGGCTTAAAAACAGATAAAAATAAAGCTAGAGTTGCAGCATGCAAAGAGATGCAGAAAAAAATAGGTATACAACTTGATCTGCTAAACTATCTCTATACTTAGGTTTTTTAAATGTCTTAAATCACAGCAATAAAGTTCCAGTGGGTTAAAAAACTGAAATATATAGGATAAATTCAGCTCTGATATAAATCTAGAGTAATTAAACTTAAGCAGTGGTGGTGTTCCAGATTTACACCGGCGTAATCGAGACCAGAATCAGCATCATTTATTAAACTGCAGCGGCCGTGTTCATCTCTCAGTATGTTTATTTAGGTCTCATTAGCTGCTGAGAGGGAACTGTATACCTAATGTCCTGCAATGGATAGCAAGCACAGGGACAGGGGAGGCAAAGGGATTTTCAGGGCTCAAGAAATGCAGTTTGCTCCCCAGGAGAGGGATTGTTGTCCCTTTCTTATTCAATTATCTTAATTAGAGTCATAGAAAAATAGCAATGACCACATACAGGGGGATTATGAAGTTACAATGATTATATCTGTATATCCAGTCCATCCATCACATTAAAGCTTAGCTAAAATGTTCTAGCTTGTTTTGATAGGGCACTGCCAACGAATACTGTAGCTTTTTGAGAAGAGGTTGGTCTCTTCTACCTATAACTTTTTATTCAGCCTTTTAGGTGTGCAAGAGCAAGGCCCTTCAGGAATGGGACAAGAAATACAGTTTAGCAGCTGCTCCATACTCTTGGGTTATGACACTATAGTCATGGCTTTTAATAAAACAAATAGAAAGCATTTGATATTTTATATCTGTTCTAGATACAAATACAACTACCGTAAAAAGTAGCCTTCCTTCTATTTGGAGAGAACCCAGGGAAATGTAAAATTAACCAACCTGTATGGCCAAAGAAAGACTTCAATTTGTCATGAAAAATCAGTGCATATCAAGTCCAGAGCTTCTTATATTACGCAGCACATACACAAAGACATGAATTCTTGTGTATATAATATAGGTTACACCAAAATACATCATACACCAAAAATTGTTCTCTCTGGACTTGGTATATATGTACAAATTTTATAACACAATCTTAGCAGTAGATCATGGAGACAGGGCAGCCTTAAATATCCATTTTTTTTCTTGGTGCTGAAATCATCTAGATGTCAGTTTAAGATGAGTTAACCAAAAGACCTTGAGATGCTGTTACAAGAAGATATTTCAACTCTACTCTTTCTATTACACCAACCATAAGGTCACCCTGTGCTGCAGATCTGTAAATCTCTGGGGAAAAAAAAAAATCTTTATCTGGAATTCCACACTTCATTGTAGGAAAATAACAAGTTCATAATCTATGTGTTTATCATGAGCAATAGATGTGCCTAAAGAATGCGCTTCTCCTTCCTCAGCTCAAATTACTTTCTCCTTCCTTGTACTGGCAGTTCAAGAAGATTCATAGTGTATTTGATTCCAAGTAATAACTTGCATGACCATACTGAGGATTTAAGTATGTATTACTTGCGGGCATATAATTCCTTACACGTGAAAATCACATCTACTCACAGAAGCCAAAACACAGTCTTGTGGTTGTAAATTCTTTAAGGAGGGCATTTTACTTTGCTTTTTTTATATAAGAAACAAAATGCAAAGCCCAGCTCTCCTTTAAACCACTCATATTGGTAAAAATACTCAAAACAAAGAGTCATGTTCTAGAAAGATTGTCAGCAGGAGAGTCCTGGAAAGACCATCTCAATTTGCCTAGCGCAGGACAGTCTTCAGTCCATTCTTAAGTCCTGAGCTAGCTGGGAAAAAAAAAAAAAATTATAACCTTTTCCTTCTAATTTCAAAGTCTGCAACAAGTACGAATCAACTGATATGAGAGTCTGGCCAAACAAGAAAAATAAACGCTTTTAAAAATACAATTCCTTTGCCAAATGATTTGTCAGAGAAAAATCTTTCTGTAAAAGACTTTCCTAGATTCAAAATCAGCATCATGCTTAATCCACGCTTGTTTTTACACTTTTAAAAGCTGAAATGATGTATAATAATGAGAAAGACTATGGATCTCTGTTCAAAATATAAAAATGTCAAAGCTGATATTTTGGTTTTGAAATAACAGCATGGTCTCTTAGCATAAAGCTGGTGAGTCATCTACATGCTAAACATTTGGAAAGTCCAGATGCTCTTGGGAAATTTGTTTTAATAACAAGAAAGATTTGTTTTTCTTTAAATTTTTTAGAAGTAGAGAATGAATCCCTTTCCTCCAGGTTCCAGACCTAGTTCACTGAGTAGCTAAATATTTCATGAGATGTCCTAGGCACCTTCCAGCATCGCATAAGCTGAAGTCATGCTGAAGTCTGCCTCACAATTGGATTTTTTTAGCATTCACTTTGACAAGAATGACATCAGCATCCAGCTGGACTAAAAAAAACACACCATAATTATTTTGCCGTCCTTCAAACAGTATAGCTGCTTAATAATATGGGTTATAAGGATACCATCATTCCCATGTTACCCACAACAGCCTCACTTCAGTAATCAGATTGATGATTTACCACACACCTTTTATATTGCCAAAAATATCATTGGGATACTGCAGGACTCATGGGATTTTGGTTACACTTACCCACTTCTTGATTTGACAGTTCACAATTCATGTCAGAGATGCACAGATAATGGAATGCAAGAAATAAGATAAACTTGTTAACCTCAGTACGAATGTCATGTACATTCGTGAATGTCATGTTCATGTTACATTCATCATTAATTATTTCAGCCTTGATTAATTAGTTACTCGAAACATAATGTACAGTATTTCGGTGCACAGGCTCAGTACAAGGAGGCAGGCAAAGACCTATAGAACTGTGCTCGAGACATTACACAACAAGTGCGTGGCTTTCTCGAGCGACTCCTTTTCTGCTGCTGCTCCACGTGCCATTGTATTATGTTACATGACTGGTGTGTGCTTGGCACCACTGGGAAAATAAATAAATTTGGAACCGAAGCATATTTATATTGAATTTATCATGGAAATTTTATTGCCTCCATGGTAAACTATTTCTTAAATTACAAGGTAGAGTGTCATCCTGGACGAGATATATTTTTAATCTAATAGAAGCAGGACACAAGCTATATAGCTTAAGGAGTTTTACTGTGTAGTTATTCAGGCACATTTTTCTCTCACTCATAGCTGAGCCTTGATTAACATTAACTTCTAAAACAGTTGCTTTGCAAACATAGTCCTGAGAAGAGCTTCCAATTGTATTTCAGGATTTACAGACGTTTTATACAATGGGGAAGGCTAGCATGCAGCACATGAAGAGTTTGTTCTGATCCACTCTAAAAAAAAATAATGCACAAGTCTTCCAAACAACCTTTAGACTTTCTCAGATTACTAACAACTATTTTGGTTAACACTCCAGGAGTTAACTCAGCCACCTATTTATTACGAGTCCAAGCTCACGTTTTCTAAACTAACAGCAGACAAAATGTGCCATGTTTGTAAGCTTGCTACCAGTCACCTACCACCACTTACCTCTTGCGTTACTGAGTTAGTGGTTTGGAAATTAACATAGAAGATACTACCCTTTTTACACAATGTCATTAGACTTAATATCTTTGAATGCCAAAGATGAAACCTTATCTGCCAGAATATGCTGTAAGTGATACCAGGAACTCTCCAGCACCCTTAGGATACAGTTAAGAGGGAATTGTTTTCCCTGTTAAGTATGAACACAGTAAAGGTTAAATCGGTTAGTGGCTTGAGGTGACACATTTTTCAGACGTTCTGGATGAGATCGCCCCTGAAATTCTATTCTAGAGGTCAAAGTCCTTCTTTCTTTTTCCTTTTGGTAAATAGGCAATGACTGGCTGCAGCTCAAGGAGAGCACGCGATTTTATGAAGTGTTTCACAACTATTGGAAAATGTTTACAACTTCACTTCAAGTGAGTCTGATGGTGGCTGAGGCCAGTGATCGAGCAGAGGGTTTGGCTACACAGAGTGTGCTGTGAATGAATGCACAGAAGGAAGAACAGCACTGCCTGGAACATAAGTGATCGCTTGTGATTCGAGCGGAGGAACTGCAGTCGTCATTTAGTCAATGATGTTTATCATTAACTGTGAAGAATGAGCTTCAGGCAGCCAAGTGGGAAATCACTGTGGGTGCAGAGGAAGCAAATGAAGATTTTTGTCCACTCAAGATGGGTTCTTACCCATTCAAGAGAGGTATTGATTCTTTTTTATCCTGAATAGGATAAATTGTATTTAATCCAATCTGGTTTCCTATAAATAACATCCGTTTTGAAGTTCTATTCCTTTCTTCTATCAGCTCATTACTGCATACAAACTAATAAGCCCCCCCCCAAAAAAAAAAACAAACAAAAAAAAACCCAAATAAAAGATTGATACAGAAAGCATAGCAATTATGAAAGAGCAAAAAAAAGAAACATTTTCATAATTGTTACTGTTAGCATAAGAAAACACAAAATGGTCTCTGCTTTGGTGACACTGTCAGCAATTTACTACAATAGAAATAAGTTTCAGGAAGGTATCTTTGGTTTTCGTATCTCTCCTGTGCCATATGCACCTTATGACCAGTCCACTCAAGTGCCATCCACGAACCTTGGATTTCCCAAACAACTCCATAGAGTAAAAGCAAACCACCAAAGATGATGCTCCACACTTTCCTTGAGCCTCTGTCCTTAGGAAGCATGAAAGTCAACTTGTGCCTGTGCCTTGTTCAGAATCATTTTTCTTTTATGCTCCATTGTCCTCTGAACAATTTCAGTTATAATATGATACATTTGCTCAAAGTCAAGGTGATATGAAACAGTAAGCTTGTTTCATAACAGATAAATCCTGTCCACTATAATGTCACATTAAAAGTTTGGTCATCTACCTGAAGTTCAGAAGCTTATTTAAATTGAAATGAACCACCTAACAAGATATTAATCTGTGGAGAACCAGGAGCTAATACCATTCCAGTGATTTCATGTTATAGCAGCAGTTATATACAAGAGGTATTCTAACTGTAAAGGTGACACTCTTGGCTAAAGTCTTGTATAAAAGTTTTCCTGTTTATGTTTCAAACACAAAGTGAAAATTTATTTTACAACAAAGGTGATATAGCATTACAGATTCACAATGACTCAGCTGCCATAGTGGCAGGGACCCTAAAGTCATACAAAGGGCACAGAAATGCAAAAAAAAAAAAAAATTGTAAGATCAGCTTTCTCAACTATTCATCAGAAGTTAAACATGACCTGCCACTTGAGTTTTGGGTAAACAAATGTTGCACTGACAGGAAGCACAGAGTGCTGTAAGCATACCTGAAAGCAAATGGCTTCTCAAAGTTGCACCCAAAATCATGTGAGCTCTCCTCCTGGCATGTGGTTCTCTTACTGAAGAACAAAGCTGGGTATTTATACGAAACTTGGGAATTTCTTACAGTCTACAGTCTCAGGACTTAGCAAGTCTCAATCCTCAAACCAAACGCATGATCAAAATAAAAATATATCAGATGTTTCTTAAGCACATAGTTGACAGGCACCATATGGGAAGTGGGCTCGCCCATGTTCTCATTAGCTTCAATGGGCGTTTGTCCCTTGGTTTCAAGTGCAGGAGGAAGCAAGCCTGCCCTAACAACCACAGGCATGGCACATGTCCTTGGGACACTTGTTGGTGAGGTCTGGAAACAGCAACCTGAAAGTGATGTTACAGCAGGAGCTTGAGGTTTCTCAGACATTGCAGCTCCTAACGAAGAACCATGGAGCAGGTACTGACTATAAGCAGTAGTTAGCCTTTGGCAGACCCATCACGTCTTACACACCATACAAAACTTGCAGCGGACTCCTGCCTAGCAACATGAGCTGCTCTGCCCCATTTATGCAGCACAAAGCCAAGGTCTCCGATCTACTCCAACATTCTGTGCTATTGCTGGTCAGTCTGGTCTGTGGCTTGCTGACCAGATGTTGGTGTCATGGAGCCAAAGTATGGTGCAATAGCCCAATGATGCATCAGCCAGAAAGGTGCCCATACAGAGAGTATAGCTCCCGAAGTCATGTCTCAAGCTGTCACTGCACTACAAGTCACACAACCCAGTCCCATGTTACCTCATGCCTCATTTGATGAGAAAATTGAGAAGTCCAGCTCTCTCCTGAAACAGTGTATGAAGGCTTTTGAAATTAGTGTACACATGTTTCTTGCCTGCAAGACCTGTGGTCAAGGACACTAGCACGAAAAAGGACAGAAGATTAGGGGATCCATTTAACTATCATAGAAACCACAGAAAGTCAAAACCTAAATAAAGACACCAGAGAGATGCACAAAAATCTGTTGGGAGATTTTGTTTCCTCTTTAGAACCATAGATTTACTTCTCAGCCTAGCAAGCACAGCCTCCCTCAGGCATAAACAAATGCCTTGCACTGTAAAGAGGACGTGGTGTTCAGTTGAGTACATGCCTGAACACCTGGACAGTGTCTAGCAGGTAGTTGTGTGAATGCCACCTTTTCTGTGGCCATCTATCTGAAACAGCCAAGGCTTTCCATATTATTGAGGCAAAACCTCTTTTCCTTTTTTTTTTCTTTTAACTGCAGAATGCACCAGTGTGCCAAGAGCCCTGGATGCAAACACTTGAAATGTGCCTTGAAATGCCAGCTTTCATTCCATCCATCAAAACATTACTTAAAAACAACTCCATGTTTGTTCAAGATGTATAGCTGCAGTAAGCAGAACTCACTTGGTTTGCCAGAAACAGCTCAAAGAATGAGAGCAAATGTGACAAAATATGTTTGGCACGAAGAGCAAAGTCAGACATTGGAGACCCGAACAGACCTACCTCTTTTTTCTCAAAGTGATCATAGAATACTTTGCCTTGTTTTTTTCAATTCATTCAAGTATCAGAAATGTTCTCCCTTTCCAAGAAAAATGCTGTTGAGCATATAGCAGGTGAGCATGTTTTTGCCTTCAGTTTGGTTTCTGAGAATCATTGCTCCAGATATATGGGCTAGACTAGAAAGACTGCCATTTGTAAAGGAACCCATTGCTTCCCTCCAACTTTTAAGAAATAGCTTGCTGAAAATATATTGGACTTTTTTTTGTCTGGCATCTTTGTTGTTTAATCATAGGGGTAACTCAGGTTTTATTGGCTGGCTTCATGTAGGAGATATGCTGGTACAATGCGGGCAGAAGGGTTAGTAAAGGGACCTAGGTTTTATTGCATTTGCAGGTGATTGGGACAGCCACAGTGATTCTCAGATACTTCCACAGGCAGGTTCATTTCCAGTTTCACCAGCCCAGCTTGCTAAAAGTCACTTATGCAGCCAAACTTCCCTCAGTTTTCTGACATGCCCTTCTACTATCCCCCTCTGTGTTCTTGTATGATCCTGATACCTGGTGAGGGAACTTCTGGCATACAGGCTGTTGAAATTCTACTTTAACTGGGGTGAGTCAAGGCACACAGGCCAGGCAGGAACCACACCACTCTTCAACCTAGTCTGCATTATGAACAGTCTTGGAGCACCTTATGAAGGGTGAGGTACAGCACACACAGCTTTTGCACATTTGCAGTTGTCTGCATCTCGTGTGGCTTCAAGTTTGCAGCAGCAGAAAGAAATTTAAGGAAATCTTTCCAGTTTTGGATGCAGTCTTATGGATGACAATGCAGGTACAATGCAGGTACCATGGCATTCCACAGGAATGGGCCAACACAAAAGGCAATGGGCACAAACTTGAATACTGAAAGTTCCAACTAAACATGAGGATGAAATTCTTTGCTGTGAGGGTGGCAGAGCACTGAAACAGGTTGCCCAGGAAGGTTGTGGAGTCTCCTTCTCTGGAGACATTCAAGACCCACCTGGATCCTGTCCTGTGAAGCCTAGTGTAGGTGTTCCTGTTCTGGCAGAGAGGTGGATGATCTCTACCATTCTGTGATCTCTACCTTTCTCTACTGGATGATCTCCCTACCATTCTGTGATTCTGTGATTCTTCAGCAGAGAGAGTTTCCTCAGAAGACTGACTGCAGCACATCTTGCCAGCAGGTCCCTTTTTCATTCACATATACACGAGCATTTTATCACATCCATGCACATCTCATATTTCACTGGCCTCAATAATTTTTTCCTTCTATTCCATTTGGCATTAGTGTAGAATGTATGCCCTCTGAAGTCCCCGTAGGGCTGGAAGAAAATCTTTAGCCTGATGGTAAACTCCGTGGGTAGCAGACAAGCAGTTACAGTGCAAAGGAGGTTTCTCAAAGGCTGCCAGCAAAATAACACCGAGGCTTCTTCCTGTGCATGTGCATAGATTCACTTCCCACAGGCAGTACAAGCCGTGGTGGAGTGGGCTGGATTAAGAATGAGCAACAGTGAGTCACTAATCATTGTCAATTCACTGATAATCACCAGAGCACCACTCCACAATGACAACCTGGCACTGCCATTGATGTTTTGATGATGATGATGAGATCCCTCAAAGGACTACAGGCAGCTTTAGTGCAAAAAATCAGGTAGATGCATAGTAATATTTAAAATATATATTTTTTCATATATATATGTATATAAAGTTTGACTCTTTTTTTTAGCCAAATACAAAAATACAATTTAATCATAATGAGTTCACTTTGAGTGCCATTGCTAAAGGAAGGAACAGTCTGTAATGTGACACATGCTGCATCCACTACTTAACAGCTCGAGATTTCTGGTCAGAAAGCCTTCCCTTCTGATTTTTCTTTTTTTTTTTCTTTTTGGTTGTTTACTTTGGCTTGAAAGTATATGCACGATGAAGGTATCCCAATTAAGCACTTTTTAACTGCCCCACAAAAAGTCAACCTTCCTTTTCAAACCAGTTTCCTGGGATACTAGCCTTTATCCCTTCTGAATTTAGCACAAACTCTAGTCTCTCTGATGTCATCTACTAAACAGTGTCAGGCTGGGTCAATGTTTTAGTGAGAAACTTCCAAGAAAAATCTAAGAGCTGCAGTGACTCATTCTCTTCCCTCTGACTCAGTACTAAATTGCTCTCCCAAGATGCTCTCCTGGAGGTGTAATCTTTCAGATGAGATATAAAACTCAGGTCCTGACCACATACAGGATTTTTTTTAAACAAGGGGAGGAGATGTAAGCTGCTTTTCTGCCATATACTCCACCACAGACTCCAACGGATATTCACTCAGAAAATGGCTGGAGCAGATAAGACGTTATCGCTCCTACCTCAGATATATGTTCCCTCAACTCTGGTCAGACCGCCAGCAAGGAGAGGGACAGCACAAGTGTTCCTTAATCACTTCAGCCAGAGCCAGTTTTAAAAAGCAGGAGTAGAAGGATATTAGCTATCCCAGCTGACTGGCTGAGTCAGATATGGAGCGCACTAGCAATTCCTCCCACCAAGAGAACTGAGGGCAGGATGACCCCCAACGCTTCTGAGCACTGATAACAGTGCAGAATAGTGATGTAAAAGAGATGTGGAAAGGAATGTTGCTCTGGAGTCTCCTGGCTGCATCGCTGAGGAGAATTTCTACTGTTTTTTCATTGTTAGTGATAGTATGTCCCACCGTTCATGCAATTTCTTTCCATAGACAATATGTGAATGAGGAGTTGCCTGATCAACTAAATCATAATAACTAAGTAGATCTCATTTTTGCCTTTTCATCCCATCTGTCTTTCTTCCTTAACATTTCTAATTTTCTTTTCACCTTTTCATCTACTAAGTCCTTTACAAAGTGCTTTGCTACCAGCCTAAGGCTTCCAGACCAGACCTAGTGAGCCAGATCACAGAACATCAATGAGCTGGAATTCAGCAAAGTTCCACTTCACATTCCCAGATTTTTTCAATTAAAAAAAAAGGCAAAAAACAAACAAAAAACCCCAAACAAACAAACAAGCAAACAAGCAAAAACCCCCAAACACCAAAACCACAAAACCCCCAAAAACCAAGCAACTTTTTCATCTCCACCATCCCAGGGAAATTCAATAAAACTCTGGCCATCAGAGTTATGGAAAAAAAAAAAAACAAACCTCTTCGCTATTTTAGAAGTCAGCTGATAAACTGATACATTTAATTGCTGCTAAAAGGCTGTAAAAGAACCCCACCCTGAAAATGGAACAAGCTACTGAAGACATGACAATAGGTGGTGATGATAATATTGACTTTTCAATCTTTGTTAGCTAATCATTGTACAGTGCTGCATGTGGGAAGAAAAAAAAATAGACACCCCCCACACACACACTAGGTTGTTCCACATCTCTAGCACATTACAGAACCTTTTTCTAATTGGACAAGCATTACCGTTCCTTTACCTCCATAAAATATTACCCAGAGCAGCAACGTGAGAAGAGAGCCCCGTTCACAGGGTCTTCAGCACTCAAGGGGGAAGTATATGGATGTGGGGTCCCCTTCCTCACCAGAACCTTAGGGATCAGTGTTTGGGCAGTTTGTCAGGGCAATCTTGCCACTTGTTCCTCACCCAGTCCAAGCTCCATGTCATCGGAGGCTGCATTTCTGCATTGAGTGATGATGACTGTGTGCTGTACACGATGATTCATTCCTTAAGGCTGCCCACAGCTTTGAAATCTTTCATTAACTATGTGATATGCATTCAACAGATTAGCTAAATGATCTAAAGATTATGTAATTAATCAGCAGAGTGCAGGACACCCATCCTGACATTTAGTTGGGAGCACTTAGTTGCTTGCCCTTCATAGTCTTTCACGGGGAACCCCAAAGCAAATATTCACTAAGTGAATAAAATGTCTTGCCTAATTAAAATAGCTCTGATACAACTCCTAATGTATCACATTGCATCAGTTTGATGTCAAACACAAGACTCATGTGATGTAATGGTACACCACAGCACACCATAAGTGCAAAATAATTAATTGTGTCCAATGCAAAAAAATAGGAATATGTTCATACAGTTATAAAGCTGTACTGGGTGGGTAGGCAGAGCCTTTTTCCAGTTCTGCATTAAAACAAGCTACTACCAGCTTCAGTAGTCTCCAAGGAGCCAGGAGGAAAAGTGTTTCTGTCATCTGTCTCCAGTTTTTCTAAGTACAATTTTATGAAGTATGGCCTTTTAGGTTTGGTGTAAACAGATTGGCTCAGACTTGGCTCAGAAGCCAAATATGTTGTTTTCATTTGTGTTTAAGGAATCTCTTTTATTAAAAAAATATTTAAAATAATTGCATCTTTTTTATAAAAGCAAAACCTTTTCAGACTAGAAAGGTAGCATATATAATTCTTTAAATATTTTTGAGCCTTTCTATCTCCTCTGAGACTACTCTGTGAACTTGACTTATTATTTAATTCCCACCAAAGTTGTTGTGGTGTTTTCTGTATCTCAGACACACAACATAATAATTTCCCTCCTGCACTTGTGCAGCCTATCACTGCCTCACCCTCCAACCCAAAAAAAGCCCACAAACACACAGAAATACCCCAAAGCAAAACTAGATAGTTGTTAGTTAGACAGACAGACAGACAGATAGATAGATAGATAGATAAAAAATACCTAATGTTCATCATTATACTAGGCTCAGGCATTTTTCAAAGAAAGAGAGAGAGTAGCATGAAGGATTTACTCTTCACAAAGAGCAAGTGACAGTCAAGAATTAAATCCCATAACCCCCAAGCCACATCCCACGTCCTGAGATTAGTTATTTAAATGACAGGAAGGTCTGTAAATAGAATTAAGTTCCTGAAGGGAAGCAAATTCCTTCACAATACTTTACTCCCTTCGCTACTAAGGGAGGCAGCTGCCTGCCTGTACTACCTTGTACCAATTACCACTTATCAGTCTTTCCAAGTCAGTGGCAAATAAAAACTGCAGATGGACAGATGAAAGAAGAAAGAGGACTTATCCCTGGGAACACCTGGTCTGGAAGCATAGCTCTTTTTCTTCTCCAACCAAAGCTATCTATACTGTAAGCATTCCCACCCGAGCTTGTTACTAGGTGGCCTTAGATTCAAGAGGGAGAAACAGGCACTAACAGGGCATAATCTATCTCATCTGAAAGGAAATGGCGAAATTAGGGCAGTTCTCTCCATTGACTATAAAAGGAGTGAGCCTGACTAGCTCAAAGGACTGATCTATGGTGTGCGTGCTTATAGCTAGGTGAGATGTCTCATATCTCCATCTAATAAAGGAAGAAAACAGAGTTGCAATGATTTCAGATGCAAAAGCCATCCACATTTATGTTCCCTTTGCATATAAATGACTGCACTAGCATATTTTTAAGTTTTGGGGTTTTTCTAGTAACATTTCCCAGGCTAAAGCTTTCACAGTTTTCAGTACAGCAATGCAAATACTAGTGTGAACAAGAAACTTTGCCATCAAGCAATCAAAATAACCACTTCATAAAACCCCAACAAAAGTTGATGTTACTGTATGGAAGTAATGTCCTGTAGAAAGACAGAAGACTGGATGCTAACAAGAAGGAAACAAAACAAAATAAAAAACAATGAACCAACTAAAAAAATTAACTGCCTCAAGGCCAAAAAGTTACTTTGTAATTTTGCAGAATTATATTTATTCCTAAATATGATGCTATTTTGAACATTAATCTAGTTGCTTGATGTTTCTCTTATCATTTGTGTCATCTTAGAATGATTAGGGCTAGAAGGGACCTAAAGATCATCAAGATCCAACCACCTGCCATAGGCAGGGACACCTCTCACTAGACCAGGCTGCTCAAGGCCCCATACAAACTAGCCTTGAGCAACTCAGGGACAGGCATTCACCACCTCCCTGGGCAACCTGTTCCAAGGCCTCACCACCCTCATAGTGAAGAATTTCTTCCTAACGTCCAATTTAAATCTACCCCTTTCCAATTGAAAACCATTCACCCAGTCCTGCAAGGGTAAAGCTTGCCACATCAGAATAACTCCTCTTGCTCGGTTTCATGATAACATTTCAGTTGCTGTTAAGCATACATTTTGTGGCTGGCAGACTGCAGAAGGCAATGAAATAGCAATGTTGTGCTGAAGTATAATTCATGATGCGTATTCTGGTCTGTCTTTGTTTGTATTGGTAGGAGAAACAATCTCTCATTAAGAACAGACACAACTTTATAATACTGCATTAAATTGAAATGTCTTTCCTGTTATGGTAATGCCTGAGGACAAACCAAGAGTGGGTCTTTGGTTTTTTGTGTAATTCTTAGCTAAATGGAATGGGCAGAATTTACGGCCCAGGTAGAAAAATACAACAGAGAAAACCACCATGCAGCATGTAAGCAGAATTAGCAGTAGCAGTAAATATTAAGTGCGGTTTTTCTTTTTTTCTTTTTTCTTTTTTTTTTTTTGTGTGTGGTAATCTTAAACAGAAGGAAAATGTGTTCAAGAACTGAAGGAAAGAGACCAAGGAGATAAGGAGATACGGCAGGTCAAGAAGGGAAAAGTGAGGTAAGGACTGCAAGGGCAATAGCAGGGGAAGCTTGGGGTCACACCATCATTCAGCACAGGGCACAGCAGGACAAGATCTCAGCAAGTGTTCAGTGTCCTTCAATTGCTCCTAGAGCATGTTGTTGGTGTCTGTAGTCCTCTGTCTTCACATTTCCATCAGAGACTTCAGTGGAAGGGGGACATTGGGAAGACACTCCTTGGGACCCTGGTGTCCCCGATGCTAGAATGAGAATGGACTTGAACTAAATGACATTGTAACCCTTCCACATCTAATGGAGTGGTTGCTGCTTTAATTGCTTCTGAGCTGCTCCAGCAGGTTAAACATTTGTATTTAACCAGGTGACTGTTGGCAGGTTTGAGTACTTCAGCAAGCATAAATTAGCATAGTCTTACTTCAGTTAAGAAGATGGGACTGATTTACAGTCACTAAGAAGCCCCAGCTTTGTATCCAAGTAGCCAGTAACACTCCCCAAACCTTTCCAGAGAGAAAGAAAGCTTCTCTGTAGGAACTGCTTCGGACAGCAGTTGACAGGAAAGAATTGCTTTGCATGTTAACAGGTCTATTTTGTGCTCATAGCTGCAGGAAGGAGTGATTAAGCAAGTAGATGTATAGCATTTTTTCTATCCTTGATATTTTATTGGCTTGGTTTGTGTAAAAGATGTAAGTGATGAGGTCACATTGTCCTCATTGTCATGCTGGTTCAAATTAATGAGACTTTAACTTTTAACTGAGCATATGGCTCTTTTTTTCCTGTTTTGGGTTTGGGTTTTTTTTTGCAAACACTAAAGACAATGGCAATTTCTTTCCCTCCACTTACCCTCTCACCCTACTTTCAGCACAGAGAAGAGCTACAGCATCTCTCCACGCTTAACCCTGCAGAAGAAGTGTAGTAACAGGCCTATCTTGCACAGCAAAATTCCTATACCTAGAATTAATGTGATGCTTTCAGATACCTTAGATGGTGAGACTTACAGAGCAGCTGGTCACTTATAGGTATGAGTGGAGCTTCTACAAGCTTCTCTATGCTAACCTGGGATATCTGCCCAACATGGACCATGCATCAACATCTCTGGAAGGAGGTGAACACTATCAGACAAAGATTCCCTTCTTGGTTTTTCACCAAAAAAACAAGACACTTCATCCATTACTATTAGTATTGTGCACAAAAAAGCAACATGTAAAGACATTAAGCATTAAAACCTTAAACACTCAAGGAGTCAGAAGGCAGAATAATGATGCCTTAGAGTGGGTAGCAAATGAGAGAGAGAGAGAGAGAGAGAGAGAGAGAGAGAGGCCAGGGGAACACACAGCATGTGTTTCCTACACGCCCTCGGAGACCGTGCACCACTCAGTAGCTTGCAAAGCCCAGAGATAAGCTAAGGTCTGGCAGTGTTAGACTCTCTGTCACCGCTATTTATTTGTCTGTCACAGTAGTTTCTGGTCTCTCAGTAAATTAGCAGTTAGCATCTGTAAAACTCCTCACCACCAAGCCTGAGTGTCTGTACAAACCTGAAGAGGCAGAAGAATTGATTGTCACTGACCGACTCTAGCGCCTCTTCACGCGAGTCACTGGGTTCCCATGCTCACGGAAAAAAGAGGTTAATGTTAAGGTTGCAATGACCACTGAGTATGTCAGAGCCCACCTTGCTCCACTGCACTGCCAGTTATCAGTCTAGCCCTTAGTCACTTGGCACTGTTATCACAGGATACATGAGTTCCTCTCACTTTGGAGCCCATTCAAGTTATCTGAGGGTGCTCAGAGGATGCACTTGTGCATCTCGGTCTCACATTGCTCCAGCTTTATCTCTGGTACTTGCAGACACATTCCATATGTGAGCACAAAACAGGTCAGAGCAGCCCCACAACTGAAGCACTGAACTCAGTGTTTCACACATACCTCAAGCACTTCACTGCTTAGAGGTCTTGGCAGCCAGCCTACTCCTTCCATGTCAGTCACACGTCACGCAGCTGCCTACACTGCTGACACCTGCCATTCAAAAGTTGTCGTATCTCACTTGTGTGAGCTTGGCCAGTCACTGCAAACTCTTAGCCATGAGTACTGCTTGAGAAAAGGCAATTCATGTCAATGGAAAATTCACGCAGGAAGAAGTGAAATCCCTCTAGCAGGCCTTCATCATTAAGCAGATTCTACGCAAACATGACGTTTCATGGCCTGTAACAAAATAGTTGCATGAGCATTTTGTTTTGTGGTCAGTAGCCTACAGCAATGTTGGAAAGCTCTATCAGTGCACTGTATGGCTTTGCAAAATATTCCACTATTGATTTATTCACTGTCCAG
>VXBZ01009742.1:166923-203349 GCA_013399135.1 Heliornis fulica
TCTCTCTCTCTCTCTGCCTCTTATCTCTCTCCACAGGCTGCAGGTTCTGCCAGGGGCTTGCTCCAATATAGGTCACAGATTCTTGCACATTCCTCCACCTGCTCCATGGTGGGCTCCGGCCCGGCCCAGGTACCTCTCCATGGTCTACAAGTGGGGTCTCTTTGTCCTCAATGGGCTGTGGGGGGACACCCACTTCACCATATTCTCCACAGGCCACAGGGAATCTTCTCTCAGCATCTCCTCCTCTCACCCTTCACTGACCTTGGTGTCTGCAAAGTTTCTCACATCTTCTCACTCTCTTCTCTGGTGGCAAAATGCAGCTATTTGCATTTTTCTCTGTCTAAAATGTCTAAACGCTGATTGGTGCAGCCAGCCTTGTTGGTAACAGGGCTTGGAAGTTTGGCCTTGGGAGCACAGCTGGGATTTGCTTTGTTGGACCCTAAAGAAACTTCTAGCTGCCTCTTAAAGAAGCCACATTGCAAATCCACCACACTTGTATAAGAGGTAACTGTGTTAAACAAAAGGAAAAAATGAATTATTCTTTTCATTAAGCCATGTTACTGAAAATCTTGACAAACCACATTTTATTAATATGACCATAAGAAAACCCTAATTTGACTGCAAAAATAATTGCTTTAGTGATATCAGCCGTCTCAAAAAGCACAGGGTGATTTAAATCATCTAATCAACTTGTCATACTTTTCAAACTGAAGCATTAGTAGCTTGATCAAGGGTTCGAATGCAGCTGAGACCTTCAGCCTTGATTTAATCTGACTCCCTGCTGACATTGAATGGAAACACGTAAATCTTATTAGGCTTACAGTGATTTCCTTCAATCATGAATTTAATAAAGCAGGTTAGTTTCTTTCAGTGTGCCAAAATCTGTAAAGTTCCAAAAGCTAAATAGCTTTCAATTAAGTAAACAGAAAGTCAGTATGAAGGAGTGTTAAAATACATTATACAACTCCAAGACTGGAACTTGAGTGTTCATTTGAGAAACCCTGAATCCATTATAAAGTTCACGTTTTTGAAGGGAAAAACTTCTGCAAGGACAGTAAACTCCTGTTATCATTACTGGAAAGACAGGAATATTTTATGAAGTGTGCAAAGTTAGTTTAAGATTATAGTCCAACCTATACAATTGTGTGTGCCATTAGGAGAATAGACACATACACATTGCATAGCCATCTGTGGTGCAGGACATAGCAGAAGAGACTGCTTCAGTGTTACTGCTTCACTCTAGTATAGCATGGGATGGGTTTTCCCTTAGCTCTTGGACCCTACTTGCCATGTCTACATAACTTAGAAAGCCTTGTAAAAATACAAGAATATGCTGGCTCCACTGGAGCTGAAATTTCTTATGGAAAATCAAATCCAACCTTCCTACAAGCACAGCAGCAAGGAGATAAAGTTTTATGTTTTCCCTCTTTAACTTCAGCAGAAATTTGCTATGTGTGTATCCATGACCACTAGACCATGTGGCAAAAGAGACCAATGCCTTTCTACAGATTAATCCACTACAATCAAAGGCTCTGCATTCAGAATTTTAATTGGAATAGTTAACGTAAGCATCCTTAATATTTATTATCAGAGGCCTCATTTAATCCTTAGCTACAATTTTGTAAGCCCCACTGAAATTAGACAAAGTGGTATGTGTACATCTCAAAGGAAAGCTGGATCCTCAGATAAATACCTTTTTTTTTTCCCCAAGAGAGCAGACCTACTGACAGCCACAAGAAAAATATCATTCAAAGTTCATGACCTCAGAAAAATGCCCTAGTCTGATACACTTGCCATTAAAATTTCTGACCCATTTGAATGGATGCTTTAGATGAAGTTTTATCAAATCTGACATAAGATGCCCTGTGCAGTTTTCTTCATTGTGAATTGCTGGAGCCACTGTGGATTAAGTGGATGAATCCTATACTATCTATTTGCTTTAAAAGATTGCTTCAAAATAAGTGTGGCAATCAGGTCAAGGGAGGTGATTCTCTCTCTCTACACTGCTCCCATGAGGACCCACCTGGAGTACTAAGTCCACCTCTGGGGGTCCCCAATACAAGAAGGACATGGAGTAGTTGGAGTGAGAGCCACAGAAACAATAAGAGGGGTGAAAGATGTCTGCTATGAGGAAAGGCTGAGAGTTGGGGTTGTTCAGCTTGGAGAAGAGAAAGCTTCAGAAAGACCTTACTGTGGCATTCCAATATTTAAGGGAAGCTTATAAGAAAGATGGGGACAGAGTTTAGTAGGCCCTGTAGCAATAATACAAGGGGTAATGGTTTTAGACTAAAAGGGGTTAGATTCAGACTAGACAGTTATTACAATGAGGGTGGTGAAACACTTGTTGCCCAAAGAACTTGCGGATGCCCCATTCTTGGCAGTTTTCAAAGCCAGGTTGGATGGGACTCTGAGCAACTTGATGTAGTGATATCCCAGCTCACTGTAGTGGGGTTATACTGGATAATCTTTAAAGGTCCCTTCCAATGCAAACTGTTCTATGATTCTATGAGTCAGAAATCATTAATTGCTTGTACTGCCATACGCCATACACTGTATTATTTGGACATCCACATGTAAATCTCTATCCTTCTGTACAGAGTGATAAAGAAGACATTGGACAAATACAGAAGATGGTGTACAGCTTGCAAAAACAGACAGGACAGAAGCCGTCCCATGTCAGAGCTATGTGAGCAACAACTAAGTTTGTATTCTCCAGAGGGAAACACAGCAAGTAGGAAATGAGAAGCCAAGAGACAGGAATGTAAAGAGGCACACCCAGCCTAAACTTCTGAATTTGTCCTATCAAGTATCTTAGAAGACGTTTTAATTAGCTAACACAAGTGAAAGTAGTCCTGTTATTAACAAACCATTGCATAAAAATCCCTATAGTCTTAAGTGAGAAGACAAGATTTGTGAGTGATAAAAGCTTGAATTCAATTAAAGGTGCATTAGAAACATTTTAGATGACTGCATTCACTGGAATGTGATTCATGGAACCTGGCAGACGCTTAGGTGTATATAAAAGTATGACTCCATTATTTAAATGGCAGTACATGCTTTTGATAATAGTTGAATTTACTATTATTTTAGTGGAATTCTCTGTGAGGGGAAGGGGCACACATGGTAGAAGCTATCTACAAGTACAGGTAGGATCTGATGAAAAAATGTGTCGTGGTTTAACCTGGCAGGCAGCTAAAACAATCACAAAACTGTTCACTCACTCCCTGCATCCTCATTGCCCCACACACACAGGGGCATGGGGGAGAGAATCAAGAAGAAAAGAAAAAAGGTAAAAGTTGTGGGTTGAGATAAAGACAGTTTAATAGGATAGAAAAGGAGGATGAGGAGGGTGATGATAATATACAAAACAAGTGGTGCACAGCACAATTGCTCACAACCCAGAACTGATGCTCACCTAGTTCCTGAGTTGCACTGGCTCCAAGCCCACTTCCCCAGTTATACACTGAGCATGATGTCATATGATACAGAATATCCCCTTGGCCTGTTTGGGTGAGCTGTCCTGGCTGTGTCCCATCTCAGCTTCTTGGGTGCCCCCCACCTTCTTGTTGTCAGGCTCGTATGAGAAGCCATAATGTCCTTGACTGATCAGCAACAACTAAAATATTAGTGTGTTATCAACTTTATTCTCATCCTAAATCCTAAACACATCACTGTTGTGCTGCTAGTAAGAAAATTAACTCTATCCCAGCCAAAAGCAGGACAAATAATAGGGGGAAAAAATCCAGAGAAAATTTTAAATGTCAAAACATTTCTACAACTGTTGTTTTAGAAAGGCAAAAATCTTTGCTTTCTAGGCTTTCAAAATAACAACAAAAAAATTATTCGTGGTAGATTAATATAAGGGAGGGTTAAAAGTCTTAAATAGCCCACAACCAAATGATATTTTATTACAGATTAAGCTTTTTTTTTTTTTTTTTGCTGAATTGAAAATAAAGCAGCATGGGATTTCCTTTTTCATTTTGTAGAAATCCTCTCTTCTCATGCAAAATTTGTTTTGACTTGAACCTGCCTTTTTTTTCAGTTAGGGGTTCAAAAACTATATTTATTCATGACAGCAAGTCATATCACCACATTGGCATTGCACAACAACAGTAACTGAGTAGTAAAAACATTATCTTTGATTTAAGGATTTAAGGATCTATATATTCTGTTCTCTCTTTTCTACTGTTTTCCATGGATTATAGAGGTTTAATTGTTTTTTTTACTGTTTTATAACATAAACAATAAGTAAGTACCTCAGATGCTTCTTCAAACTCTTATCCTTTTTATAATATATATGTATTAGTTTTCATGATGTACTAAGCCCACTGAATCATCCCGAAATAGTTGAATGCTCTTCCAAGATACTCATAATCTAACAGCCAACACAGAGAATGGGAAGAGAAATGCTGCTTTAAAAGGAAATCTAGTAACATATTAGAAGTGAAAATATATGCAAGTTGCAGTGTATAAAGTCATTTTCACTTTACATACAAAGGTCTCGACTTCCAGTGTCAGTGAGCAGGTATGGAGCACACAGATTTCGAAGAACTCAAGATGATGCACTGGCAAAGCTGTCCTCAAGTCAGAGAAAGAAATAAAGGTCTTTTTTTTTTCTGCTATGAGGATAAAGAGCTGTTACAGAGCTACAGGTAGACTCAGGCCCACAGTTCCTCTGACACAGTAAATTTAACAGATTAACAAAAAGAAAAACCAGAGTAGACAGCAACTTAAATGGGAGATGTGATGGGGAACATTAAGCAGAAGGTCACAGAATCACAGAACATCAGGATTTGGAAGGGACCTCAAAAGATCATCTCGTCCAACCTCCCTGCCCAAGCAGGATCACATAGATTAAATCACACAGGAACACATCCAGATTGGTCTTGAATGTCTCCAGAGAAGGAGACTCCACAGCCTCTCTGGGCAGCCTGTTGTAGTGCTCTGTCACCGTCACAGTGAAATAGTTTCTCCTTATGTTCAGTGCCTCTGTGATTCACACTTACACCATATATATGCACATATACATGTGCACATACACGTAGCGTCTAAGTCTAAGGTCAGATCCAACTGCAGCAGCCAGATCCAACTGCAACAGCCAGATCCAACTGCAACAGCCATGTGCATGCCATCAGCCACCACACCATTCTGTTCCCAAGGCACTCACTTCTGTGCCCATCAGAACTGTGTGGGTAGTCCATGTGGAGGAGGTTCTTTTTCTTCCTAGTTATTGGTATGGCAACAGTTGGCTACATCTTGGTTGCATTCAGAAAATGATAGAAATTCTTTGGCTAAATCACAAACAGGCAAAAAATGTGACAAATGTTAAAAAGTGTTTTTATCAGAGGGTTTTTAGTTGGATAATAGCCTGCTGCATTATGGCAGAGAACTATGTTTTTTCTTCCTAAATGGGTTTAACTTCTTGTTGAATATGAATGGGTTTAACTGCTTGTGATAGAAAGACACGTCAACCATGAGCTCCTATTTGATGATGAGGTTTATTTCATACAGATAGTTTATTTCTAAGATTTACAGAAAAGGAAAATTAGGTAACTTTGCCTCTTTGAACTTTGACTCCCCTTGGAAACCATGGAAGATAACATCCAAGTAAAGTAAAACCTGGGCTTCAGTTTCCTCCTGTCCTCAAACAGTGATGATGGATTGGGGCAGCCAAGTGCTCCAGTGGTATAAGAGGCTGGGCACTTTTTGCTAATCAGCAGTCAGATTAAAAACATCCCACAATCATTGCAGATATATAGTTCAGTAGACATCCTTAAGTTCTGTGGATGTCAAAGTATCGCTATCACTGAGAGACAGCTACACTATTGCCGAGCCACACACTGAAGAGCCACAGAGCTTATGCAAGGCTTCCTTCCGCTGCCCATCATTGAACTGGATTTATCTACTTCCATCTTCTAACACTTTGGGAAAGTGGACTGGTTTCCAACGATTACATTCTGCATCTTGAAATATATCCAAGATGCATGGGCATGTATGTGTGTATAAGACATTTAATCTTAGTTCCACAAGCTGTTCCCAAAGACCTTTCTTAAGAGCATGTTCTATCTGCGAGGAGCCGTCTTGCTCTCTGATTCATTCTGTTAAACACATGTTGGCTAATCAAACTGTTGACTTTTATGATATGATTAAGGAAGCAGTTTCTTATTATTTATGCCTAATAGCAGTCTATTTAGACGATACTGTAAAGTCTAGCCTCAGAATGAATCAAGAAAGAATGAGGAAAATACCATGTATCTTCTGCAATAAAAATTCTTGTTCTGAAAGAAATTCCTTACAGAGATATACTTCTTTTAAACTATCTGGCCTCCAGAAACAGAGACAGATTTATATTCTTCTTCAATAGCATCCAGCAGTCATATATACCTCACCAGGTATATTCCAGGCTACCAAGACTGTTCCTAGAAACACTTCTCAGCTGTAAGAGATATTTTTTAGCTGCTGTTTCCTAGACACAATGGTGCTGATCTACCACTGAAGTCAAAATCATAAATAATACCACAATCAGTGGTATTACCAATTTTTTTCTGGCTAATCTTCCCCAAATGTGAGATGGATGTATTACTTTTAGAGATATGATTTTCAGTGTATTCAGATTCTCAAAACATCAGAGACTAAAACTTAAATGAAAAATAATCCATAATTCTGTGATCGAGACAGTGAAGTCCAGATAGGAGCTATGTTTAGAGAATAGTTTATTTCTTACAGAACACTTGACCATCCCTAGTTACAATAATAACAAGTCATCTGCAATGTTCCTCAGGCATGGTTTACATGGTATTTGTTGAGTAGACCTTTTGCCCATAGAAGGTGACCAATAGTTGTGAAGTTCCTGTGGTAAGCAGAAGACACTCTTCTCAGTGGAATGGAAATCAAAGACAGATTATTCCAGATATGATTTTTCAGATTGTCAGATCCTTTACCACACATCCTAACTCATATAATTCCATGAGATTAAAAAAAAAAAAACCAAATAGCAATTAGGCAAAAGAGAACTGATCCTGCAGGATGATATCCTTTGGGGAACATAAAGTGTTGATGAGGTTTTTACATCCTTCTCACATGTAAAAATTGTCCCCAGTTTTCACTGATTTTAGTGACAGATCTGAGGAAGGTTTCTGAAGTGATTCAAAAAAGGAAGGTTTCTGAGGAACATGTGCATGTAACCCAGTCAAATGAAAATCTAAAACAGCTTCGTATGTGTGATGTTTCTTATAAGGGAACTCTGAGGAGGTGTACATCTGGTAACGGCATCATTTTCTCCTGAGCTGTTTGATAACAGCTTGGGAGAACAGACAGGTAACTTGTAACTGATATACATATATTCCCAAAGTATTTGTCCCTAATTCCTATTGAAAATTTTCACTGATTTGTCTCTTGTAGCCATGTTTGGGAAACAAAATTTTGTTCCATAGGAAATTAGTTTCTACTTCAAAGCATAATGAAAAATTGGAGTATCAAAAAGGTAGGAGAAGAAACCTATGAAAAATTTCAAAATTGTCAAAGTGAAAAATTTCCACAACTGGGATTAAAAAAAAAGTTCCTGTGTAACTTGATCTGTTTTGTTTTGTTTGTTTAATTCAAATAGTTATATGGAACTGAAAAGTATTCTTGTTTCAAACTGTCATATTGACATTTGAGGGATTTGTTTTGATTACCCCAACTGTAAAATTAAAAAAAATTGCACTGAAATTGATAATTTTTTTCCACAAAAGGTTTTTATTTCAGCAAAACCACATTTTCCAAGAGGAAAATTTTAATGTAAAAATATTTCAACCTTCTTTACTTACTTGCCAGGAAATATGAAGCTGTCTATAACCAGCATCTTACTAAATTTTTTTCAACTTGAAAGTTCTTATAATTTTGCAGTCAAAACTCTTAAAATGTCCTGTTGTTGAAGAGAATTTGGCCATGAAACAGAATAGTACTTATTATAGCACTAACACACAGAAGTCAGCACACTTCATGGCTGTCGCATGTTCAATTACAGTGGCAAATTCTAGGCATGGGTCAAATGCAAATAAACCCAGGAGTTTAAATTTCTGCTTCTTTAAGCATTCCAGATGTAGAAGTTTTCCATTTACTTCACCTCAGTCAACTGAGTTCAGCATGGCGGGATAACTAATCCCCTCAAGTATTCTGCAGATATTTCAGCCTGGATATAGCTTTACTTCTTTGTGAATGTTGACATACTTTCTAAAAAAGGTATAAGGAAAAAGTTTTTAAAATACTGTTGACATATTAGAATCAATGCATACTTTTTAAAAAATCATGTAAAAAGACTGTAAAAAAGCAGAATGTAAATAACACACTTTGGAAATGTTTTGCTGTTGTTGTTACATACAATGCTACATGTACAGTATTGTTATGCAGTCTTATTCACAATCATTCTAACCAAGCAGAAACTAATGCTTCGGGATAGCTCACTGTTTTGACACACTCACTGAGAAGTTTTACAGATTGTAATTGTCTATTTAAGGTTCTTAAATTAGTTACCTCAAAAAAATAAACAGTATCATTCTTCCATTTTAAAGTCTTGTTCCTGCTTTAGTACTTTAGGCCCATATAGTTGACTGACCAATAATGGCACAAAGGACTTCAAAAAATGGACTACTACTGGAAATTTAAAATTCTGAATTTAACATCCCATTAGTTGCTTAAATACACTAAAATCCATTAACCTCCTTTGTATCAAGGTTTGTGTACAATTCCACTGATTTACAGAAGCATATGAATTTCTTCATTTGCACATACACACATTTACAAACAACTTTGCCAGTATTAATTTGAAATTCTGCACTTGTAACACCAGCACAGGAAAGAAATATGTATTTCAAAACCAAACTCTGATAGCTCTGGATAGAAGTCTGTGTCTTCTACATTTTAAATAAGTAAGTAAGTAAGTAAATAAATAAATAGATAAAAAGCTGTGTTTAAGCCATGTTTCGTGTTAACGAAGAAAGTTTAAAAAGGGCATTTCTCATAGTCATTTAACACATTTCTAGCAGCCAGAGTGTAATTATATGGGATCATATACTCCTGGGAACAATGTGTGTGATGAAGTGAGGTCATGACTTGGGAGATACCTTGAGAATCCCATGAAGGATAGGATATGAGAAATCCTTTTGTATTCCAGTACGAGATTTCTCATTCTGAACCAATTCTTCCCACACAGCTACCTAAATTCTTTCCCTCCTAACGAGTCATTAGACTATCCTTTGCAACATGAATAGAGGAAGAAGTGATCTTTATTTGACAGCAATAATAAAAATAGACATTTAATTTCAATTATGCAGAGAACCATAGAAACGGAGACATGAAGCAACACTAGCTAGAGGATATCAAGTTCCATAGTATCAAAAGCATTCAATTTCAGCTTCCATAAAATTAAGAACCTCAGCAGGAAAATGCTGGAAAAGCAATAGTAATGGTGGAGTAAGGTGTACTAGGGGGATGCTGAGTGCTTTCTCAACTGGTCTAGAAATACTTAGAGAATTAGAAGAGTCCAGATGGAAGATTCAATGGCACTATAGCCAGGACAAGTTGTAGACACAGGTAAATGATTAAATTGCTCACAGTAGTAGAGCCAAAGACAGAAAATGCTATTCAAGTTTCTTAGCTGCTGCAGAGAATAAAGAATCTGAATATGTTGATCAGCTGTGGCTGCAACCATGAAAGTGTGGGATAACCGGTAATTAGGACCAGGAGTGTTAGTGGTGTTTTTTTCCAGACAGAACTAGACATTAGCCAAACTGACACTCCTTGCATTAAAAAAAGTACACTGACTTCACAGTTCTCTTTGAACCTTTATCTACCTTCATATGGAAGATCTGTCCAGGTTTGGATATTTCCAGGGAACTCAACTCGGAGTTTTGCACACTGTTGAAGAACATTGAGCTATCTGTGGTCATGGTTTACAGAGGAATTCTCTTAACTCTCCTTTTTGGTATTCCTCAATCTGGGATCACCTTGGGATTAACATCTCTGGAATAATTCAGGTTTCTTGGGGCTCTGTTGGTTTTTGGCTGTAGCAGAACCTGGAGGACCTCTCTGCCAGTGCAGAATGAGGTGAGTCCATAAGGCTGTGGCTCAGCATTCCTCGCGAGGTAAAATAGTTCTCTTAGGTAGAATCATGGGAACAAGTACTATAAAAGCTGTCTGTTCCTGATTTAACATTGTATAGCTGTAAGGGGAAGACTAGAAGTCTCTAGTAATGGGGATTTGATCATACTACGAGCAGATTCCTTGTTGCCTTCCACTTCTTGAGGACATTAGTGTGATTGGACATGAGGCCAGGGACCTGACCTTTGATCAAATTGGAATATCATATAATTACTGCTCTCTGTAAGTCCACTCCTGATCTCTTCCCAGCTGTTCCACAAGCTGGGCTGACTAAGGAGCTACTTTGAGATTTAGCATATTTTTATTGCACTGTACCTTACACAGAAGCTGATTAACTCACTTTGACTTACTCGTGTTTATATTGCCAGTTTGGAGATCCCAAGATAACATCTATCTACCAACCAGTGTTTTTAGGGATCACATATTTCCAGCTGCAGTATAAACCAGCTTGCAGTTGCTAAGTAATTATTATTTTTGTAGCAAATTTTTAATATAATGAATAGTACAAAATAAATCTTTAAATTGTTCAGACTTTGTTAGCTCTGAGCAGCTAACAGAATATGCCAAGACAGAGCTTACCCACAACAAAGAATCCAAAAATAAGAGTTTACTCCAGAAAACATTCATAACTCCAAAACATTCAGAAAAAAACATGCAGAAAATAACAACTTATGAAAGTAAATTAAATCTGTGTCCTTCCCTTAAAACAATATTTAAAATATCTTTTAAAATCTTCAAACAAACACCCCTTTCCCCAAAAAAAGTGTTATATTTCAGTATTTCTGATGAAGACTCCACCTTGGTAAATAATTTTGATGTCTAATTATCTATTCTGTCCAAAAAAAAGAAAAAAGTTCCTTAATTCAGATTGAACGGGTTTTACTTCAAATGCAGGCAACATATCTTCTGAAGACTGCTTTATTATCATATTTATCTTACTCCCACTAACTCTTTGCCCCATTCTCAGTTTTCAAAACTTCTCTTGAGCTCTGGCACATTAATTGGGCACATTATTCCATCAGAGGTTTATTTCACCAACACAGAGGTGATAGAGGCTTCATGCTCTGGGGTTTTGTTTCTGTCGTTAAGCCCTACACCAGTGCTTTTTATGTACACAGTCACACCAGGACTCTATCTTCAATGTATATAATTCCACATAAACAAAACTTCTCCCCAGCATATCAAAGTGATTTCCAGGGTCATTCTAATAACTCATCTTACGGTCCGTGGTCTTTAAAGACAGTTTGATTCTATTATATTTTACCTTTAATTTGAATTTCAAGGAAAGTTTTCAGTAACAAAGTTAAGACATCAATAGCTCTCCTATTATGAGAAAGTGTGTATATACAAAGAAAAGCCTCTAAACTGCAGGATTTATTTTGTCAAAACAGTTGCTTACATGAGTGATTAATCAATCAGTTTTCATGTGAAATTGTAATTTTGAACTTATTTTGCACTGAAAACATTTAAAAAGACACAGTGAAATACTTTTGCATAGGTCTTCATAATGACTTTCTTCATTTCTAAAACAGAAGCCATGAAGTGTTTTAATAAAAAAGTAATTGCATTACAGTTTTCTTCAGCTTGGGCAGCAGCCATTCTTCAGATCGGGACAGAAAAGATCACATCAGGTATTTTGGGAGTCAAATGACATGACATATATTAGCACCTTTACTACACTGTAAAAATGTATGTTTAAGCCAGCATTAACCTACTACCTAGCTTAGATGCCAGTAGTCACCTCAGTAGAGTGACAAGGACTCAACTTGGGCCTCTTGATAAGGTGATTAGATTATTCTGAGCTCTGTGCTCTCATAATAGGTTTTAAAAGAGTAGGAGCAAATACCTAATGAGGCAAAGAGAAGAAAAGCCTGTGGCAATGTTTAGGACCACAAAACAGGAGGTGTTATGTATCAACTGTAATTAGAAGAAGAAGAAGAAACTCAACTACAAAAATAGGATTTACTTAATCTCAACAGGCCAACCATTTGGAGGAACAAGATTTCCAGATTCAAGGCAGAATAGAAATAGCCAACATGTTATCAGTACTATCTGCTATTTACCTGGTGAAAGTAAAATGCTCAGGAATGGTTGTCAGGTAATCAATCAGCCCTGAAGATGAGAACAGCTGAAAGAGGGAATTAACTACTCCATGCTACAATAGGTAAATTACAAGACTAGGTAAGACCTATGAAGACAGGTTGAGAGAGTTGGGGTTGTTCAGCCTGGAAAAGAGAAGGTTCTGGGGACATCATATAGTGGCCTTCCAGTACCTGAACAGGTCTACAAGAAAGCTTGGTAGGGACGTTATAGAAGGGCATGTAGTGATAAGGGGGAATGGTTTTAAGTTGGAAGGGAGTAGATCTATATGGGATATTAGGAAGAAATTCTTCTCTGGTGGTGAGTCACTGGAACAAGTTTCCCAGGGAAGTGGTGGCTGCCCCTTCCCTGGAGGTGTGCAAGACCAGGATGGATGGGGCTTTGAGTAGCCTGGTTGAGTGAGAGGTGTCCCTGCCCATGGCAGGGGAGTTTGGAACTGTATGATCTTTGAGGTCCTTTCCAGCCCAAACCAGTCTGTGATTCTGTGACCTCTGACAGTTAATTGAATATTACTAAGGCTTTAGTGAAGAGAGAGGTGTTTTGCATCATAGGAGAGGACTCGTCTAATAAAAAAGAAAAAAAATTGCCCTTGTTTTGTTGCATTGTTTTACATACAACTTTCAGGTGGTGTAAGGTGAAGAAAGGGGTTTTGCTGTGAGTTTTGAAACTAGACAGAGGTTATTGTGTATGAAACCAAATCTACTATGTAGAACCACATATAGGGAATGTAGCTAATGTCTTAACTGAAATGTAGCTATTGTGTGTCATTAACAATCAGACACCCAGTGAATCATGACAGCTCTTCACAGCCAGAGCAATCTTTTCTCTGTGTTTGTACCTGTATATAATGAGGCACCAATTTTGTCTGGAGTGCCTATATGATGGTAATACTAACCATAAACAAATATGATTCTCACCCAGAGCTCAAGTAAATTGCAAGCAACACTTTGATAACAAGGCTATCACAAATAAGAGTACATGAATTATTAGCAAAATGAATTACCTGTTCTCTAAAGTAGAATAAGGTTTGATCAGCAGGGAAATTCCTATCATGGAGGTAATCTGTGTATTTTGGCTTTTAAAAAGTGGAAGGCGTTCACCCTTTGGCTAGTTTGGGTCAGCTGTCCTGGATGTGTCCACTCTCATCTTCTTATATTAACTCTATCCCATTAAAAAAAAACAAAACAAACAAACAAACAAAAAAACCAACCAAACAAACAAACAAACAAAAAAAAAAAAAACCAGGATAAAGTAACATATAAATATAGATGTTTGATGAATGAGAAATTTCATCCAATAAAAATTCTGTAACTACAGGTTAGTAAGCCTTGATTTTTTTTCCGATAAAATAAGTGCATTCAAAATGCTTATATACATTACTTATTTTGTCAATACATCAATCAAAACGGTTTTCAGGGAGCTATGGAATCTGGAGATGATCAGAGGAGGTGGACATAAGGAGGTCCATGAAGGAGGTGGACAAACCACATCTACCATCCTCATTTCATAGCCAGGTCCTGCACAGTTCAGCTGGACCTAAGACACCCAGGCATGCCAGGATTACAGAAAGTAAAAAAGTCCTCATTATCCCACACTAAATAATGTACCAAACCCTGCAATGGATCTAAACACTTCCAGGGATGTGTTTTCATCAGGAGACTGTTCTGCCACCTTTATTTCTATGACTGCTCTGAATTATAGCGCTGTTAAATACACCGCTGCTCTTCTGAAATCACTAGCTAAATTACAGGCAGGGCTAAAGCTTGTGTTTGTCCTTGGAAAACACTAGACTCTGTTAGCCTATTATTTCGGAGTGTAAAATGCTGCCTGGGATAGAACCAGACAGATCTCTCGTCTGATCCAATCCATTCACTGATGTTAAGAAAAACAATTCTTGTATTTTCACTTGTTTGGAAGGGTCTGATATAAGTAGCATTTGAATCAGCTTCCTACCTTTCCATATAAGAGACATTTTACTTTAAGCAAACAAAATGGAGTAATACTGAACATCTTTCATGCACTCGTAGTTTCCAGAATAGCATTTTTCAATGCATCTTGCTTTATTCCAAAATTACATGTACTAATGGGTTAATTCTGCTGTCATGAACAAGGACTAAATGTTCATGTCTGATAAAGGGAACAGTAACTTTGCTGCCTTTCCTCTATTATTTCACCTTCATTTCTATTATGCTATTGTTTATTTACACAGTTTTATATTAAACTATAAGAAACATGAAATGCTTATAAAATATTAAAGATGTAGGTCTTGAACATCATTTAATGTACCTGGAGTGAGGCAAAACATTTCATGTGACCATTTTTTCATTCAACAAGAAGAAAAACTAGACAAAGCAATGCCATTCTACAGAATACCATTCTTCAGTTTTCTAGTTTTCAAGGTTCCTGACCAACTGCAGATATCAAGAAATTCAACACACTAGATGTAATAATAGAAGTTCTCCGTGCACACTTATGCAATAAGTCTGGTCTGATATAAAGTCTTCTATGCACATGTGGTAAATCTACCATATCACATATGGTAGTTAAATTACCATTATTATAAACCATAAATAACCATAAATAATAACTCTCAAACTCTCAAAAAATTGAGATCTCATTTGTAAGGAAGAGGTTTTCCAAACATAAACATAATCACAGTGCAATGTTTTTGCATTTCATACCTTGACATCTTAGCTTTGCAATCACAGCCATAGGACACATAAGGGCAGATAGTATTCCAATTTTCTTTTGCTTAAATAGGGCTGAATTTAAAATTCAAGATAGTAAATGCATTCATCCATGTAGAATCATGGAATCACAGAAAATTCCAGTTGGAAGGGATCACAGGGAGTCTCTAGTCCAAACTCTCACTTAAAGCAGATTCAGCCTTGAGATCAGACTTAAAGCATTGTGCTGTCAGGTCTTGGAAACCTCTAAGGATGGAGACTGTACAGCCTCTCTAGGCAACCATTGCTTGCCTGTCCTCACAGTGAAAAATTCAATTTTGGGCATCCACTGCTTGATTATGCTTATGGTAAAAAAAAATATGAAATTATCAGGTGGGAACCTATCCACCTGATAAAACAAGTTAAAACAAGAGGGTGTTCTCGTTCCAGCTAGGATAGAGTTAAACTTGTTCTAGCAGCCAGTGGAGGAGAGTGATAATGAGGCTTATTGGACTGTGTGGATCCGGTGGCCTTGTTTTAACTTATCCCTACCGTTTCCTGTCCACCCACCATGCTCCACTGTGAAAAGCCTGGCTCTGTCTTCTTGATGTCTTGCAGGTACTGGCCTCTGTGGGGGTGGAGGGCATCTATTAGGTCTCCCTGAAACATTCTTTTCTCCAGGCTGAACTAGCTTTGCTTTTTTAGTCTCTCTTCACACAGCAGATGCTCCAACTTGGTGACACTGCTGCATTTGCTCTATTCACTGATGTCTTTTCTGTATTAGGAGACCCAAAACTGAATGCAATATCTAGAAGAGGTTTCATGAGTAAAGGAGGATAATCTGCTCCATCGATCTGTAGCCTGTGGTTCTGTTAGCACTACCCAGGATGCTGATGGCCTTCCTTGCAGCCAGGACACACTGCTGGCTCATGCTCAACTTCAAACTTGACAGTTTGATGTTGCTACATACTTTTTCATCTGTCAGCCTGACACGTTTTCTCATATGCCAGAATGTATATCGAAATATGAAAATAAGTATGCATGTATAGGTTTAAAGTCATAGGTTTCTATCTTTCTGGTACTTCCAATATTGCATCAACATTAATAGTGTCAGGTGAGGTTCCTGGGGTTACACCAAGAGGAAACAGTCTCTGCTTGTATATGTTATATAGAAGTATACATAAGATATGATATCTGCAAAGCTAGAAGCAAGTAAAACAAATATGATCAGGTTGAGCCAGTGCTCAATTTCCCACTGTGGTTACAGTTTCTGTTGGAGAATGGTTTTGTTAGCCTTAATATCTCATCACTTACTGTCAGCTCAGTTCAGTGATAACCTATCACAATATTTCTCTGTTCCTCTGGGCTCGGTCTTCATGCACTAGAGGTCAGATTCTCTTTTAGCATAGTTCCAATTAAATCAACTACCAATTGGGCTTGAGGAATTTATGTTCATGCATATAAGGTTTGTAGATACTTCTAAACAGCTCATGATGCTGACCAATGGAGGAAAAAAAAAAACTAAAAAAATGGTGATGTGAATTACAACTTTATATGAAACTTTAGAACTCATGCCTGCCTAGGCCATAGACAATGCTGTTGATGTTAGCAGCAAAAAAATTAACAAGGAAGCGAAGATGAGAATGAGAGGAAGAGAATGTTGAATAAGAACAAGACAAGTATTGAACCACTGTGTTTATACATAGGCCATATGTTGCGGACATAAACAGTGTGAGCTTACTTTACCAGCATTATGCAGTCTGTAACCTCCCTTTCAGAAATCTCCTTTCTGTCAAATGTTTTTCCTGTCTCTAATATGCACGTTCTACAGAAGTGAAGCCTGCATGCTTATATATACAGACAAGCTTTCTTAAGCTATGTCCATTTTCTACTAAGAGTATCAGTAATAGCTGGAGTGCCTTTAAAAATATTTTCTTAATTGATATTTATTTTAAAAAAGAAATTGTGCTTTTAACGAACTTTAATGCAAAATGTTAAAGGTATATATTTTTCAGGGGAAAAAAATTGCAAAATAATTATTGCCAGATCTGACCATGGACTACAACTGCATGAACACATTAAGATTTTTATCTAGTAATATTATATCCATAGGTTTGAAAATCCATGCCCAGCTATTTGGCAGTCTATCTTTGATCTCTAGACTTTTGTTGCTAATTTGCTTTAATGGCTTCTGAAGACCCAAGGACTGCAGGAGAATACTTTCAGGAGCAAATTACATGCTATCTCAGTCTCAATGCTGATAAATGTATAGATGATGATGAAATACCAAATTACCTTAATGTAGCAAACACTTGGTTATAATTCCATCATCTAATATATTGTTTTGTCCTTGGCCCATGTTTTACAACTCATTTTAGCAATATGCATATTGAAACTTTGTAAAATTAATGTAATAACCTTAAAATATGTTGGGGTTTGCTCTTTGGATGGTTTTAGTGGGTTTTTATTTTACATTGGCCTGCCTTCATTATCTTTTTTTTTAAGAGTTTTAGGAGCAGCACAGGTTCCTGCAAGAAGTTTTTCCTCTTCAAATGACAAATCCTGTGGAAACAAGCCTATTCTGTTTGAGACAATGATTGTTATGCCAGCTTGCACAGCATAATGCCCTGCTGCAAAAATGCCCTTTTCAGACGGTCTGAGCGAGGTCTTGTCCTCCATTTACTGTGCTTGTACCTAGTGAGAATGAGAGGACAGTTCTAGCAGAGTGCCATGTCATTACTGTCTCTCTACAGACAGGTTGAAGAGATGCCTTCATCCCAAGCCTGGTAGTGGTGGGGCTGAAGATGTTATGACAACTGGGTTACAAGTCAGCATCTTTCCTGTCAGCAAGCAGATTTTGAAGATCTACTGAAGCTTTGCGCAACCCAAGCTGCCACAATTCAAAGTGTAGAAGTAAAGTTCTGCCAGTCAGGCTCAGTACTTACACACCCAGATTGCTTCTACTCAGCCTTCTGAGGACAACCAAAAAGGTTTTCAGTGGCTGCAATGGGAGTAAGAAGAATCTGTGGATACCATTAGGATTTCCACAACAGTGTCTGTGATGTTTTGTCCTGTTGTCTCACCTCCACTTCAGCTTCAGTCTCATTTGTTTCTAAATGAACAGCATATTGTTTGAAGGATAACTGTATCATCTGTTTCCAGGGAACTTTCCGAATTCTACACTGCTTTTTACTCCTGCAATATGGGGAGTAGGGAGCTGAAGCTGAGTAGCCTCTTCCCTCTCACAGGATATTGTATTATCCACCAAACTGCCTGCAAGGGACTTTTCCCAGAAAGCTTAACCTTAATAACTTAAGAAACCTGTTCAGGTTATTAATTTCTATTCCTATGTTATTTATTATATTTTCACACAATCATAGATTGGTTGAATGGGACCTCTGAAGATCATCTAGTTTATTCTGTTTTAAAGATTCTGTGCTTTAATATAAGCCTATACTGCATTTCAAAAGCCAAGACTTTACTTGTGATATCTCTCTGTGAGTTTTTTGATGGGTTTGTTTTGTTTTGTTTTGTTTGTTTTTTAAAGTATTTACGTTATTTTCAGGTTGTGAAATGCTTTTGAGTGGAAGCAGCTGTATCATGCATACTGCATGCTAAGCACATCCAAACCAGGTTAGCCTGAAGTGCAGGCATGCTCTCAAAATCTGGTAACTCTTACCTGTAAAAAGGTTCAAAGGTACTTACAGTGTACTTCAGGGACATTTCTGTACAATTTGTGTTCTGTGATTGCTATTGTAAGACACCTTTTATCACCTTTTCCCCTCAAAAACAGAGAGCCAAATCCCATTATTCCCCCAATGAAATTACAGTGAAATGTGGACACCATTCTCAGTTTCAGCATATAGAACTTTACTTATTATTTCAGTCTTTCCTTTTCCTTTAAGATCAAACACATGAGTTGTCCATCAAAACACAAACTGTCGTTTAAGTCTCTGTCGATCTATAAAACAGCCTCTGGGACCAGACCTAGAAATAACTTCACAAAACATTTTGAGCCAACAATAAGGTAAATCCATTTACCCTAAAAGATATTATATGCTTACAGCCTGTAACCATGCAACCAAATAAGTGTTGTCGGTTTCTAACCACAAGTCCTCGTTTATATTTTTAGCTTTTTTTAAGAAGACAGGAAAGGTGTGGTCAAAGCAGATCAAACAGCATTTTGCAGAAAAGAGTTCACACATCTGCAAAATGAATTCTCAGTCAATGTGTGTTTTCTCTATTTTCTCTTGCACCAGCACTCAAGAATAAAGAAAACATTAAAGCTCTTGGATTCTTAGTAACTCAATTTTTTTTTATTTTTTCCCCTTACAAGCATGCAGTATGGTCTTTTCATCATGTTCCTCACATGTACACACTCAGCTTCCTCTCCCCTCCACTATTCTGCCCTGGAGAGGTCAAAACCTGAAGACTGATGTGTAGATCACAGATCTCATTGCAAACAAGAAATTATACTAGCTTAACTATGAATTTCTGTAGAGTGTTGTTGCAGAAAAAGTCATGTTAAACATTAAGACATATATTGAACATTAAGACACCACTCAAGCCCATAATTCTGTATGAAATTAAGTCTTGTGTCTTACTTCATAGCCTTTATTATGACACGTAAATCAGGCCAGAAATGAGGACTGCCTCCTCCACCCCCCATCCTGAGTATAGATCAATAAGACAGAGTGTATACCAGTCAAATCTAACTGCTATAGATATATTTTTCAGAATCTCTTGACTTTGGCACTTCTTTCTGACCACTCTTTTTCTCTCAATTCTAAGTAAAATTATATAATCTCTTCAGCACTGCACACATAGATAAAAATTCCCATTGCCATCCCAATACATGGCTCAGGCTGCATTTCTAAGTTCAGGGAAATAGGCAGACAATAAGATAATACAGGAAAACACATACTGCCTACAAGTTTTGAATGGGTCTCTGATTTGTTTGCTTTTAACAAACATATCTTTATTTTATTTGGCAATCTGAAGTAGTGCAAACACAGCTTAATCAACCAGTTTTGTTGAAACAGTATCACTGAAACACTGGTTAAACTGACTTTCTACGTTAATTTCCATACCTTGCTGCTGCCAGGGTGGCAGAATTCACATGCATGTACAGAAAGAATGGTTTAATTCAGTATTCAAAGTGATGAAAAAAAAAAAAAATTATCCAGTTTTCTTCCATTCAGCTTAAATGAAACTAGAACAGCATCAATATCGAAACTCTCTTTGCAGGCTGATTCCTGCTCTGTCATTGCAGAGATATGAAAGCTGCTGCCTGACATTTCAGGAAGGCATGAGAAGAAGAAAAGCTGAGCTGCTGAGTCTGCATGTTACATGCAGACGGAGAAGATTACCTCACCACAAAACATTCAATTTAAGAAACAGATGCAAGATATCTCCCAGAAGTGTTAAACAATATTTAAAAAAAGGAAAAGGGAAAAAAAATAATTAAAAAAATCTCACTAGTGAATGCAGAGCTGAAGGCTCACAAGCAAACAAACCAGGCACAAATGGATGACAGAAAAATGAGATCAGTTGTCTCAGCGCACTGATAGCCCAGCTCTCACCCTGCCTTTCCCTCTCTCGCTCTCGGATGTGGAAGAGACAGTGGGGGTCTTCAGGGCATTAGCTCTAATAGTTATTTAGTCCAGTGGAAAGACTGACTCAACAATCAGTTGACAGACAAACAAAACTCTTTGTTTGGATGCCCAGATTTCTGTGCCTTTTGTGAAGGTTATTTCATTTATTGCCCATTTTTCCTGGCACGGAAGATCAAGGCTTCGCTCAGCCCATCCTCTTCTTTTCACTTGCTTTTCGCAGATCCGCTACCTGATGCCATCCACATTTAACTGTCAGGGTTCTGTTAGCAGCAGCGATTAACAGATCTGGTGCTGGTGGTGGGTCCTAAGGCACAGCCTGGAGCTGGGGGCAGGAGGAACCCCCAGGAGCAGGGCATCCCGGCATGCCTCCAGGCACGGCAGCCAGCACAGCAAAGCCCTGTGCAGCAACAGGCGCACCCATTTACCTCCGACCTGAGCCTGCCAGCGGCATGCAATTTCAGAAACCATTTTACAGCTCCTCGTTACTTCTTTGATGTTATGTGTGGGCATAAAAGATACAATGGAAAAGATTACTCATGGAAAAGTATGAAATAATTGCCGCCTTCCATAGCCAGTCATTACTATGATAAGCAGAATAAGCTGGTGATAGTAACTCACCTTTACTCTTTAAGATATTAATATTCCATATGCCTCCTTTCCATTTGAAACAGTATTTATGACTTGTTTGTGATTCACTATGAACCTATGCCAAGTTACATCAGAATAGCTCCACTAACTTCAGGGATACTTTTCTAGTTTGCATCTATGCTTGGATTCATTTCCTTCAAATTATGTTGATGTCTACCTATGCTTTGCAGGCAGATATAAATACATTATTGCATGGGCTCCACTTGCAAAACAAATACATTCACAGTGATAATCTAGGTCATCAATCTTAATCCATCTAATTTCTGTGTGAAGCCCATAACTTCTAATTCAACTACAGTATCTCTGTGGAAGGGAAAAATCAGTCTGCAAGGGTTGAACAGAGAATCCACTATCTCTTTTGACAAATTATTCTAATAGTCTATCAGGTTTGCTTAATGCATACTTGTGGCTTAGAACTCTCCATCTTGGACATGCTTGGTTTTGCCCTCTTGAGTTAATTTTACATTTGTTTTGAGAGTCACCAAGACCAGTGTAATGGGGAAGACCTTGAGCTCCAGCCCAGCAGAGTGCACAAGTGAGACAATGGCCTCAGTAACTCAAGTGCCATCCCCAAGGAGGCTGTCAGGGAAGCCATGGCTCTATAACTGAGATGTTTCTCAGTAACCCAAGACTGCAACAGATTCATTCAGCTTTCTGTTAGCAAGCAGATGATATCTGCCAGCATCTTTCATAGGTAAGAGGTGGTTATATGTGATATGACAATAATGTAGCATAGGTGTCTTTGGTGCTGCAGGTAACACTTGGGTAAGCCAAAATTACTGTACACAAGGTATGGAAGCAAGAATATCTCTTAGTGAGTTGCTACAGGAAGATGTAAGACAGAGTTACCCTGTGCCTACACCTACTAATATGCATATTGGTGTCATCTTTACCCTTGTACAAGGTGCTCATGGTAATCTCCATGCTTTCACCTGCTCTGTGGCAGTCAGGACCATGCAAATCTAGGCCAGTGTAGGAACACACAAACTTTATCACCATGTCACATCCACTGTCTCTTGATTCGCTGACTTTGCAGATATCCTGAACTTTCTGTTCCCATGAACTCACAGAGTACTGATATCACTGGCAAGTGAAAAAGTGCTGATTTAATTCTCTCTTGTGATTTTATTAGAAGGCACATGGGGAAGTAAGATGGAGTCAGCTCTTCCCCTTTCTACTGCACCCTAGGAAAAAACTGCTTTCACTCATATTTCCAGTGACTTGGTTGTGCAGTTGAGCAATTCTTGCACATCCATACACAAGGCAGCAATAGCCAACAGCAGCCAACTTACCCTGTTGTAATGACCTCAAGGAAGCATTTGACCCTGATCTGGGAACCTGAACACACAAACAAGACCTTGCCTGTCTTCACAATATCTCAAAGTTTTACTTCTAAACAGCTTTGAGCTTCTTCTTCCCAGCCTTCTTTCTGCTTCTAAGACCTGAGACAAACAGAATCACAGAATCAGAGATGGTCAGGAGTTGGAAGGGACCTCAAAAGATCATCTAGTCCAACTGCCCTGCCCGAGCAGGATCACCTAGATTAAATCACACAGGAACACATCCAGATTGGTCTTGAATGTTCCAGAGAAGAAGACTCCACAATCTCTCTGGGCAGCCTGTTCCAGTGCTCTGTCACCTTCACAATGAAAAAGTTCTTCCTTATATGCAGATGGAACTTTTTATGTTCCAGCTTGGACCCAGACATAAAATATGAGATAATAATTCAATGAAAACAGGAAAATCAAAATAAAGTAATATACACACAAGCAATTTTTTTTCATTTAAATCACAGAATATGTTTTATTAGTACACAAATACAATACAACTGGAATGAGACAGCAGACTAAATCAGTTTCAAATGTTGAAACATGTCCTTATGTTGAAAATTATGAATGCCCTTAAATTTACTGCTCACACCCTATTGCACTGACCAAACATAACATGATGTTTGTGCAGATTATTTATTAGACTATGACTGATTTAATTGAAAGCGTTCTCTAATTCTATACCTGGAGTCAGAAACATGGTACCACAAAACCCGGTATTATGAAACCCATGGCCATGTAAACATCATTCACAACACCTGGCTACATGTGTATTGTTTAATATACACCCACTGAACAGATCAATAGGTAAAGATGTTATGAACTCCGGACTTCAACACTTCCTGCAAAAAACTCCACTTTGTTTAAAACCTAGAGGAAACAGCACGCAGTATAAACAAAGATAATGTTTGAGCATCAATATTTAATGAAAATGCAAAACCTGCCAAACCAAGTCTCAGATCAATGTGGGGTTTTTTCCAGCTAAAAGGGAATTGGTATTCAGGTGCCGAGTAGGAACCCTCAGATCTCACTCTTGTTCATTTTGGCTTCACAGACTGATAGGGAAAAGTCTTTTTAAGTTCTCTTCCACTGTCAGAGTAGGGAAAAAAGGGAGTACAATTGGTACTGCCCAGTGACTTTAAACATAAATATATTCAAATTAAATTTTAATGCATAACTTATTCCAAAAGTAAATCAAATAATAGAAATTTAGATAAATGAAGAGATTGAGATTCTGCTGAGGGGGAAAAAACAAATAAAAAGTCTAACTACTGGAAAACTTGAAGTGACCCTTTTGAGTCCCTACACCCAGCTTTGGCTTCTTTCTTCATTTCTTTTATCCTTCTGTCTCTTTCAACTCTTACGCTCTTTAATGTTGCTTCCTATGTTTGGAAGCCTCCCACGCATTGTCAGCCAAGCATCTTTCTTAGCTTTCAAGCCCTATTTAAAACCCACTACCTCACTGTACCTTTGCTAACCTACCCAGGTTTTGTTCATGCCTTCCTCTTCCAGAACCTTTTTCATAATCTGTGTTGTCCAAAGCTGACCTTTGTGCTTGGAACCATGGTTTTTTTTTCTTAATCTTGTTGGTGGTGGTTTTGTTTGTTTGTTTGTTTGCAAATCATAGAAGAACAAACCACTTTATTAAACCTTCCAGTGTGCTTGAAGGTTTCTTGTGAAGCTTTCTGCTTCTTGTGGCATCTTCCTAAGATACGCAGTTATGTCAATAAAGGTGGATGGAAAGTCAACTGGTGCACATTTTTGACAGGTACAATATTAATTTATCCAGAACAGTTAGTGAGCTTTTCTTCCCAATTCTTCTCCATTGTTTTCTAACAAGTCTATTTTGGGATGGACAAATTGACAGCAGTTACCCTGTGGTATTACCAAAGTCTTTACACAGGCTGTAAAAGAGATGTTATTTGTTCTTTCCACATCCTTGTCTGTCTTCTACAACCATGTAAGGGAGAGCAAGATTTGCCTCCTTCTCCTATCCCTTCCTCCTACCCATACTAAGTATTTTTACAACACAGCTGAGATAATACCTACAGTATGTTGCCAGAAATGAAATATTGCTTTAGTATCCCAGAAAGCATGTGTAGAACTTTTCTGGTTTTAATCATTCCACTAGATCTAGTCAGAACACAAAAACACATAGAATAAATGAAACAATGGCACCATATATGGTGTCAACATAACAACAAATAAAACTTGAAGGAAAAAAAAAAACAAAACAAACCCCAAATCTACAGAACTTTGAACTTGGCAGAATGGCAATACAAAAGGTCAGTGACAAATAATTTCTGTGTAGACTAAATCTCCATTTTTAGGAATGTTGTCCTAAAACTTGAAAGAAATGCCAGTTGAAATGAACTGAGAGTTCACCAAGAATCTCACTTAACAAGGAAAAATGAACTCAAATCAAGCCTTTAAGGTTTACACTCTGATAATTCTATGACCAAATATAGATTGAAATACATACAAAGGAAACTAAATTTTAAAATAATATCAACAAATAAATGAACATTTTTAAAATATGAAATATTTAGCAAAGGCAAGACAAAACCAAAGCAAGAGTAGCAAAGCAGTCAAAGTTTCACCAAAATAGCCACGTGCCTTCATCAATTTTCTATCCTTTTCAGCCTATGTTCAGATATATTTTGTCATAAAGGTGCAATGAAAGGCACTGTGAAGTTTTCTAGTTGTGCTTTATATCAACATTTTTTCCAACCTCTCATTCCCAAAACGATGTTTCCTACTTTGCAGTACAATATGTATTGAAAAACATGTGTGATTTACAGTGCAAAGCACCATATGTGAGCATTCATATAATCAGAATCTGATTTATGTCACAGAAGCTAAGAATTTGTCCTGCTGAACACAAATAAAAAGTTTTCATAGAGTAATCTACAGTTTAGTATTGTGAAAGTGCATTCTCATTCAACTGAAGCCCAAAGGACTATACTGATGTAGTCCGGTTTGTTATCTATCTTAAGGTTAGGAAGAAAAATTTTGTTTACTAGGTTTTAACTGAAAAAAATAAAAAGGAGTCATATATAAAGAATTTTGTTCTGATATAGCAGAAGATCTGTGTTACATCATTGACAACAATTGATGGCAATTCTTAAATAGCAGCCTCCTGTCTAGACCAAGATTACAAGCAGATTTTCTTCAGGGACCACCACATGACACCTTTTGCATTCCTGCAGAACATTCTGTGTTCCTCACCATTTTCCCAGCTCTTAGGGAGTAGCTAAAATCTGTTACTACACCTTGGAGCTGCAAAGCCAGTGTGCAGAGAGCAGACAGCCCACTGGAAGCAGCGTGGACACTCAGCACTCAGAGCAGACTTAAAAAGGAATTATAAGCCTCTAAACCATAGTGACAGAAGACAGATGACCTCTAACATTTGAAACAGTTTGATTACACCTGCTCTAAACAGATACCAACGTTGAAAATGCTGCCAGCTTTGTTTACCCTGAGACTCTAAATGCTGACAGAACCTGAGGGGCAAACAGTTTGCAGCACTGGGACAGGTTTGCAGCATTTCCCTGATGAAAGTAAGATCTGTAGAAAAGTTTGACCCATCTCCCTCAAGCAACATCTGCTGCCAAGTTGGGTCTGGAGCATCTCTCCTATGAGGAAAGGCTGAGTGAACTGAGACTTTTCAGCATTGAGAAGACTGAGAGGGGATCTCATCAATGTTTATAAATATCTGAAGTGTGGGAGACAAAGGGAGATGGCCAACCTCTTTTCAGCGGCCTGTGGGGACGGGACAAGGAGCAATGGCCACAAGTTGGACCACAGGAGGTTCTGCACTGATGTGTGAAAGAACTTTTTCATGGTGAGGGTGATGGAGCACTAGAATGAGCTGCCTAGGGAGGTTGTGGGGTCTCCTTCTCTGGAGATATTCAAGACCTGTCTGGACACCTACTTTTGCGACCTCCTCTAGGGAACCTGCTTTGGCAGGGAGGTTGGATTTGATGATCTCTGGAGGTCCCTTCCAAATCCTACAATTCTGTGATTCTGTGATAGCCTGCAGTCACTTCCTTTAGATTAGACTGCTGTTTCTTTCAGCTTTCTTTTGCTTTTGAATGAAACAATCAGCAACCTATTTATATCAATAGCATAGAAACAATCAGCATATTCCAAATAGTAGCTATGGGGTGGAATACTTAAAAAAAAAAAATTAAAAATTAAATTCCTCTCTCATTAAAGAATGGAAGGCAGTTCCACTTCTGGGAAACATAAGAGGAAGAAAGCCCCACTCCATTTATGATAAGAACAAATAAACTGACAAACTGAAGCAGACCATGCAGAAGGAGCTCTCCTTATCAGCCTGGGAGGAGGGTCAAAATGGATGTTCAAATACCCACTGGAGCTGATGGCACCCTGGATGTGGCCTCACCTAGTTAAACACTGTGTTTCCACACTATGGCTTTTCTTCCTCATCTTTCATCAGAAAAGGCTGCAAGTACCCAGCCCAGAATATCTTAAAAGGCTGCAAGTACCCAGCCCAGAATATCTTACCAGTTGATTTTCAAATTTTCACCAGGAAGTGGCAGTTTTAAATCCCCTACAGAAGGACAACAAACTCATGAACCCCATCTACCATGTTTAGCCATCAGGCTAGCAGATACAGGGGGTTCTTCCAGCATTGCAGTTGAGGCTGGGGATAGATCTTCTCCATCTGGTGTTCTCTGAATACACAGTGTGTGAGCTGAATGCCCATGCTTTGGAAGTTGAGGCCTAATTTGTCTGTTTCAATAATTCTTTCAGCCTTGTGAGCTTGCCAGTACCCCTGAGCACCCTCAAGTTAGACCTACACCCACTTGGAGAATTCTATCAGTAGAAACAGACCCATCTCAACACAGGTGTCAGGTGATGCCAAGTTTGAAGTTTTTGAATTAATTGCCTACAATTGCTGCCTATAAATAGCACTTCAACATGCATTCACTTTCCAAACTCCGCAGGAACAGGGTTATCCTCTGTGGAGGATATTCAGATCTTTCAAGGATTAAGCTAAAAAATAGGAATATGCAACATAAATGGCTACTAGGTCTTGGCTGGAGATCAATAACAGGGTCAAATGAGCTATCAATGAAGGCAAATACAGAGATATATTTTCTGTATCTAGGCTGAGGTAATGAGAATAAAGGGATCTAGTTAGAGTAATTATTGCATAAGATGCTCGTGACTGTAGGCCCATTTCCACTCTGTCACACTGCATACTGTTTAATATGTCACACAAGCTAGTGTAACAGTTTCCTAAGTTGAAGCTTTTCAAGCTACAGTGTACATATTCTGCATAACCTGTTTCCAGTATTGTTAACAGGTAGCAAAGAAAACTCCTTATTGACAATCAGCTTCAATGGGCCGTGCAAGACCTACACTGCACAACCAGAGCGAAAACCTTTCACGCAGGTGACTGCTCTTGGATAAGGGGCAGGAGGGTATGTTCAATCTGACATTCCAAAATCCACTTACAAGGAGTTCTGAGTGCAAATGCTGAAGCTCAAGGTATTTATTAAATCCACTGTGCAGAGAGGACTGTCTACTCAAAGCAAGTATTTTTAAGCATCATCGCTAATGAGATTGCCACAAAACTTCTAAGCACAGAGAAATTAAGCAGTCACTCTCTCAATGCAGGGGTGCCTAATTAAAACATGTTTACATAGTAAATCCTGCGTATTAACATTAGTTTCAAAAGCAATTTGCTCTTCCAGCACAGGCCACTAGTAGAATAAAGGCTTTTTGACAGTCAAGGCAGATTGGTGCTAGCTCTGTGTATTTTGTCAGCCATAAAGCCCAGTACAGAATGCCAACAGGGCTTCATGCTGTCCTTATCTAACCTAGAAATTCCATTTAAGTCAGGTTTCATTTCTTTGCACTTCTGTACTGGCCCTATTCAGTGAACTCAGCTATTGTGTTCATTCTGCCTCAAAGTTGTAAATATGGAGTATGTCCTCCCCCTCCAATCTGTTCTTTCAGTCAAACCTTCGTTTAGGAGTTCTGTCTCAACTTTCTTCTGCAGGATCCAAATTTTAAGCTTTTTCTTTCCCACCAGTGCATAAATATGTCACAGATATTTAACATTAAGGTGCACTGATCTAAAAGTAAAGAAGTTCTACTACATAAGATGAACAAAACACTGAAGAAAAATACACTGATCGTTAGCATTCAATTTATCAATGTGACAAAGCTGTCATTATTTTGTCATTGTACACCTCATTTTATACATCATGCTTTTTTTTAAACAGAATTTCATGTTCAAAATCATACTAGATTTGCTTTACCATTGTATGCAGTCTTGGTGTGTTTTCCTTGGCCCCCTAAAGGCTTTGTTCATGTTTAAATGCTTACATATTTGAATTGAGATAGTTTCCCTGAATTTCTGTAAGTAATTTCTTAAAGTATTTAAGCTACTGACATGTTTCTTGGGGGTGTGTCCTGGTTTTGGCTGGGATAGAGTTAATTTTCTTCCTAACAGCTGGTATAGTGCTGTATTGTGGATTTAGGATGAGAATCATGTTGATAACACACTGATGGTTTTAGCTGTTGCCAAGCAGTCAAGGACTTCTCAGTTTCTCACACTGCCCTGCCAGCAAGGAGGCTGGGGTTCCACAAGAAGCTGGGAGGGGACACAGAGAGGACAGCTGACTCAAACTAGTCAAAAGGATATTCCAGACCATATGATGTCATGCTCCACATGTAGCTGGCAGGTGGGTTGAGAGGCAGTTTGGCTCAAGGACTAGCTGATTATCAGCTTCGCCTGCTGAAAAATTCTGCTGTGCATCACTTGTTTTCTTTATATTTCTTTTTATTTATTATTATTAGTGTTGTCATTGTCTTCCTTTTCTCTCCTATTAANTCAAACTAGTCAAAAGGATATTCCAGACCATATGATGTCATGCTCCACATGTAGCTGGCAGGTGGGTTGAGAGGCAGTTTGGCTCAAGGACTAGCTGATTATCAGCTTCGCCTGCTGAAAAATTCTGCTGTGCATCACTTGTTTTCTTTATATTTCTTTTTATTTATTATTATTAGTGTTGTCATTGTCTTCCTTTTCTCTCCTATTAAACTGTCTTTATCTCAATTCACAAGTGTTACTCTTTTCTTTCCCACTTCTTTATTCTCTTTCCCATCCCATGGCAGGGGAGGGACAGGGTGGGTGGTGAGGGGATGGTGGTGAGTGAATTTACCACCGTGTGATAGTTTTAGCCACCTGTTGGGTTAAACCACAATAGTGGTTCAAAAACAGGCGTAGAAGAGCAGGTCCTTGGCAGAGAAGATATAACAAAAGCATAACCTGTATTGTTCACCACTGTATCATCTAAAAAATCATCCAGATCTGGAGACTCTCATGCAACTGAGGGCATTCAGTTACTGACTCCCACGTTGAGACCTCCACCATCTGGACAGACTCCAAGTGCTACTTTCCAGCTTGAGAATACAGACCACATCTTTCTTCTAAGAGCCAAACTCACAATCTGACTGTCTATGTAAGATGCAGCTCCAACTACCACAGAAATTTAGACATAACTTTCCTTGGAAAAAAAAAGAACCCACACCCAAAACAATAAATAGGAGCAACTGCACTTCTGCATGACCTCTTCAGTCATACAGTTTCCTTTTCTCAAAGGAGAAAACAAAGATAGTCAGAGGTTGCTTTGCAAGTAGCACAGCTAAGTACAGGACTTTTAAAACCATTCATCTTGAAAGCCCTGAGGGCCCAACAGCCAGCAAGAAGACAGGAAAATTTCTTCTTCCTTTAGGCTGTTATTGCAGACAATTTCTCCTTAAGTAGGCTGTTAAAAAAAANGAGAGATGTAAAAAAAAAAAAAAAAAAAAAAAAAAAAGAAAAGTGTATGTATTTCCTTAAGTTCCACCTATTCTAAACCTTCTAGACAAGACACAGAAGGTGACCACAAAAGCCTGCTGGACATATCTGTTGATCAATTGGGCTCCATTTCCTAGAAGCTAACTCCTTCCTCTAAGCCTACAACGTTTCAGTTAGCTAAACAAACCAACCCACACAGATAATTCCACTGAAATTTTAGTTCACTAAAAAAGGAGAACACCATGGGAAAATAAAGTATGACCACAGAACCATTACAGACAAAACAGTTGTAGTCTGCAGTCAACTTATGTATACCTTATAATAGCAACCAGCATCAACTAAATATATATGTATACATAGCTACATACACAAATCATTGCAGATATGGGTTTATATATTTGTACTTCAAGAACGAATGGAGAAGAAGAAACCCAATAGCATACGTGGCTATTGGAGATAATAATGTAAAACTGAGATCCCAAAGGGAATTTCATAAGCCAAATGATAGAAGCAACATATTATATTTGCACAAAGGAGGACTGCTTATCCAATTTAACTGCTTTATTGTACCTTGCAGAACTGCCAATCAACCTTTCTGTAAAAACTGTAGGAAAAGTAAGAGAAGACACGGGTTTCTTGCCATAGCAGAGAATGTGCAGATCCAAGATACTTGGGTTGGTTTCTTTTTTTCCCCGGGGAATTGATCTTACTAGTGCTTTGAAATAGCAACAATGCTGAAGAATTTGGGAAATGGCAAGCAACCCAGCACACAATGCAGGCCACTTTACTCTGTAATCCTCTTAACTAGATGAACAAGAATCTATACCTTCAAGATAAGCTTAAAAAAGCAGGTTGGCAGCTGCAAAGATATCCTATTCAAGAACTAGGGATGCAGAACTTGGAGTCAACCATACCATCCTCCAGATGAAAAAATCACAGAGGTTTTGCCTGCTATCTTACCAATACAAAATTGTTCAATTTTATGAAGTTATTTGTGAAGATATTTTTAGCACATACTAGTGAGAAATATTTTTTCATTGTCACTGGAATATTGTTTCCATGGAAATTTTCTCACTAAAGTGCTGGTTTATTTGCCCTTACACAGAAGAACATTTCTTTTAATGTGTAGTTCTATAGTTACAATCAATTCAGAAATCTCAATAGGAAGGAAGGAAGGAAGGAAGGAAGGAAGGAAGGAAGGAAGGAAGGAAGGAAGGAAGGAAGGAAGGAAGGAAGGAAAAAAGCTATAACTGCCTTCTCTAATCTCCTCAAAGGAAAAAAAAACACAAACACAGGTGTGACTATACCTCATCAGTCTTTTCTGTCCTAAAGCTATACATGGAGAGTAATCCTGTTAGAATTAAAACAGCAAGCAAGCAGCCATTGGGCCAAGTAAACAATGATATCCTAAGATTCTTTAAAGAAAATGCAGAAATTACACATGAAGACTTCAAGGCAGGAGGGTCACAGAACTAATATAAGGTCTATTAAGCAGACTTTTGCATAAAGGCTTGGGCTCTTTCCTCCTTAATCTGGTTTTGTTTGCTGAGATGATAAAATCCTGCAAACTAACAAGTTCCTAAAACTATAGGTTTCAAGAACCTGCTATGCCTGGAAGTGTTGTGGAGGAAAGAGTGGTGGTACTGGCATGGTTCAGCTGCCTCAGCAGAGGGTCAGGATTCATTTGTTATTCTCATTCCAAAACCTGTGAGAGGAAAACTCGTTATCACAGCCAGAAGTATGTGGTAAGCATCCTAAACACTGGTGTGCACAAGAATAAGAGAGGGTGAGTCATGACTAGATGGTAAAGTCTGTTCCCTTGTATGTTCTGATCAGTCTTGTGCAACTGAAATGCTGAGGCAAGGGTAGAAACTTTTGGCTAGCAACATTTTTATCACCTTAAAACACAGGATTACATAGACTACATCAGGCCAGGGATATATAAGCTATTACAATATATACTTGTACATTTCCCTAGCTGCAAGTTCTTAACATTTACCATGTTGAAGAGCTTAGATTCAGATGTGCTTTCCATATTTCTTTCTTTGCCAAACACTATCCATCACACAGGACACTTTCTTTAAAAAGTGGTCTAGAAGGGTTTCTGATTAGACCTAGTAGAATTGCAATTCAGAAAAATGACCAAGAAAGTATGGATTTTTTTTTTCAAATTTGCCAGAAAATGAAACAATAAATTAAATTAATCAAAGACAATATGTCACAAAACGAGTAACTTGGGTGGTGCTATTTAAATCAGAAGTAGTATTTCACTGGTAAATAGCAACTGTCTTAGTATGCACGCAATAAAAGTACTAAAGTCTGCTGAGTGAGACTTCTTTATTTCTTCTCTATTTTAAACATATGATGTCAAGTCACAGGCCCAGTGTTTGTGCTGAAATTATGTAGTGTGCTGATTCGTTAAGCATGTAATAATGAGCTTACAAATTCCCAAAATGCTGACAGAATTTTAGGTTTCTGAAAAAACATTGCAGAGATGTGGCTATGCGTTTTCCCTTCAGCTTCTTCCTTCATTTATTTTTTTCCTATGATAACTGAACATATGGAGATTAATTTAAGTGTGGGAGTGACAGTGTGGATGTCTAATTAATTGCCCTAGAAAATAAAAAATGTTTCTGCCTTACTCATCAGGGCCATTTGGCTGAAGTAGTGCCTTACATTATCAAAATCTGGATGTAATATGGAGTATTTGATGTAAAAACTGAACAAAAGGCAGATAAACTTGATTAAGAACCCGGCTTAGCCTTTCACCACGATTTCGACATGATGTAGGTAAGCTGTGCTGTCACCTGTGTGTTGGTTACTGCTTGTCAGCTACTACTGAAAAACTACATATACAAATAGGTATGAGTAGAAGAGTAACAAATGTATAAATAAATCAAATGATATGGTCAAATAGCGATATGGAAATGTTCTCCTTACCTTTAGCAGAGGACATTTTTAGAAGAGGTGAGGCTGAAACAAAATGTAGTTCATTCCCCTCATAAGCATCAGACAGATCCTGGATTTACATTTCTAAGATTTTTGGGCTTTATGCTTTGTTAATTCTGGCATTATTTTTCCTTACTGTCAGTTTCCCTATAGCATAAATAATCTGGCAGATAATTTTTAGAAACTTGTAGAATCTTAGAATCTCCTGAGTTGGAAGGGACTTATAGGGATCACTGAGTCCAACTCCTGGCTCCACACAGGGCCAGACAAGTCAGAGCCTGGGACTGAGCACATTGACAAGACGCTTCTTGAACTCAGTCAAGCTGGGTGCTGTGACCACAACCCTGGGGAGTCTGTTCCAGTGCTCAACCACTCTCTCAGTAAAGAACCTCTTCCTGATATCTGACCTGAACCTCTGGGGCAGGAGGAGATCAGCGCCTGCCCCTTCTCTCCCCCTTGTCAGGGACCCATAGACCACAATGAGGTCTCCCCTCAGCCTCCTCTTCTTGGGCTGAAGAAGCCAAGGGACATCAGTCTCTCCTCATCAGACTTCCCCTCCAGACCCTTCCCCATCCTTGTCCTCTTCTGGACACTCTCCAGTAGATTTATGTCCCTTTTGTACTGTGGTGCCCAAAACCACACCCAGTACTCAAGGTGAGGCCGCACCAGCTCAGTGTAGAGTGGGACAATCCCCTCCCTGGACTGACTGGCAATGCCGTGCTTGATGCACCCCAGGGTACGGCTGGTCCTCCTGGCTGCCTGGGCACACTGCTGGCTCATGTCTAATTTGCTGTTGACAAAAGCTTTTCCTGAAAGCACTGAAGCCATGTTTCCTACACTACAGGTTGTTTTTTCCTAAGGAAGAGGTGCTGATGGATGATGTCATTACACTGTGAGTTCCCTCTTCCAAGGGGAATACACTGAGAGGATTTTCAAGCTGTTATGTGAAAGACATTTCATGGTTAAGGTAACTCCAACAACAAACCAGGAAAGCCTGCCTCCAAAAAGCATGTTAAAATTACACAGCAGTCTCTGTCAGACTCTAATGCTGATGTAAAAACACGATTGCGCCACAGCACTTCAGACCATTATACAAGTGGTGCCTGATTACAGATTTGATGAGTAGATATGGTACTACAGACAGAACTCTTGGAAGACTACATAACTTAGTAGTGAGAGACTGCATAACTTAGTAATGAAAGACCACACAACTTATTTTATAAGTCAGGTATGATTAAAAGGAAAACAATCATCCATCAAAAACAGAAACTCAAATTCTTCTCCTTTCAAGTGTCTCATCGTTATCCTGCAGATGCATAACCCTCGTAGATTTATACTGGCTATGAAAGACAGTTTATATCCCATCCAAGCTTCCTGAGGTTACACTATTTTTTCCTCCGTGTTTTCCATTTCCAAAGGACATCACCCAACAAATCAAATGTTTTGAACCTTGCAAGGCTGACATCAAACATTCAGAGCTTGGGAGAACACTTAAATGTGTATTAAATAAGAGGATGAAAGAGTGTGATGAAAAAGCAAATGGATTCACTTAAGAATTGGCAGAAATTCAGTGGACAAAAAGAAAATGATATAATATATCATGGAAATCTTTTGTATGGGTAAAGCAAATTGTTGAATTGCAAGGTAATACTATCATTAAATAGGGAGTAGCAATTATACTGAACTATATTCATATAAATATATCCCGTTATTACCTTGTAAAATGAAATTTAATGAGTGAACAATATATGAAACTTGTAGTGTACCAAAGGATAACAAATATATCTTTGCTGATTAGATATTATCTTTAAAAATAAAGACTGCAAACTTTATTAAGCAAATTAGAATTTTTAAATTTAGAGAACAAAGAGTTCTTATACACTGCTGATACATACTTTCGCTATATCATCTGTTTCTCAAAGCAAAATTAAATCCATTGTTAGGATAAATATTAAGTATGGAGGAAACCGAATATGGGGAAAGAGAAGAATAAAATGTGGATAGCTTTCCACCAGTGGGTCTTTAGATTGTTAGAAGCTTGACTCTGGCTTAATAGTGCTTTATTCATTTATCTACTAAACTGGTACAATATGGAGCTTAGTGAATTTGTTTTCTCAAAGCTGTTGCACTGATAGCCCATTAGAAGGCTGTTCCCTTTTTAATCACAATAAGAAGTTAGCATATTGTCCTATTGGTGTGCATGAACTTGAATTTAGCTCATCTGAATCCTCATGAACCTTTGATATGTCTTCCATAAGTTACACCACTCACCCTTCTTGAACTTGATTTTTTGCTACACATAACTTCTCCTTCTTTGGGGAGGCCTGACTAGATTTTAAACTTATTTTTGGCTTTGCAATCAGATAAAACATAATGAATGCATAGAATGTATCATAGTATAGGAGCACTGTGGAAGAATAAAATGAAGCACCAAATGCTAAAAAATATTTCTCCAAAGACATTTAATATATAGTAAAATATAGGTAACTATACTGTAATGGCTGCATTAATTAAACCAAACAGATCCTGCAGTCATCAGCTAAATGTACATAATTTACAGATAACAATGGAAAAGCAAGCAAAAAATAGGAAACCAACAGGCATTATCAGGAAGGAAGACGTATTGTATAAGAAGCATAGAGAAACCTCATGAGTCATGTTTAGAATGAAAACAAACAATAACTCATATGAATAAGGTTGAGCAGAAACATACCACCCCATTGATGCTTATATAGATTATGTTATAAAATATGCGATGTCTGTCTTGAGGTAAAAAAAAATAAAATCTTTGAAACACACTAGATAGATTTGGGTTTATTATCAGTTATTCATCTGATGGCTAAAAATACAGACTAAAGAAATTGAAATACAGGTAAACACACCTTATATTATTAATTATTTGTATTTCTGTGCTTGATTAGTTTTTAATTCCTGTACACCGACAGAGTACCTCTAAAGACAGGCCTGAAACATGTGCACCAGTCCACAAATGAATACCTAAGATACAATGACTCAGAGGTTCATCCTTGTGATCCTTTACCCTGTATTTCTCCTTACTCCTGAGTAATTCATAAATGTCTTTCAAATGTAACAGGCAACATATACAAAGTGGCAGCTGAGAAGGGATGTGTGGATTTGAC